>UYYA01003899.1:35344-259191 GCA_900624975.1 Angiostrongylus costaricensis | reverse complement strand
ATATATATATATATATATATATATACATATGTATGCTTGAGATGAAGACTGTGAATTCTCAAAAATCGACAAAAGAGCGTTTGCTCCAAAGACAATAACTATGAGATCAGATGAGAACAAAAGAGGTTATGACGAGACCATTGCTTTACCAGACCGAGACTGATAAATCGTTAGCACGACACGGTAAATAAATACCGACTACAGCAATAGTTGCACTTAAAAGAAACTTGAATGGAACAATATGTTACTCATCTTTTTCGAACTGTTTTGGTCTAAAAATTCATCTTCCTTCGTTCAGTTCACCCAAATAAAGGCAAAGAAAATAGAATGCGTAGTAGTGCTCCTAATATTCGTCCCAATAGAAAACACATACGATTTCCAACACAGTAAAAATGCAATAATTAAACAACATGAGGATACGACCCATATATGACTCATATGTGTACGAAAATAACATACCTTTAGACCTCTAAACAGGCACATTTCTTTGTGGTGGACTTTGTTAATTAAGAGCCGTTTGCATACAAAACACAAACTTTGTTACTCAATCAACAAATTCTGGTTTACTGGAGTCCAGAAGTCCTTCCCTAGGTTTCTCTCCGTTTTTCCCCGTCGAAAGTCTTGTTTTGTGAGTTGCATAAAACAAAACTTTTCGCAGCATTGAGATTGCTAGTGCTTTTCTAGGAATTTCAAGTTCTAAATTTGAATTTAAATCCAACTGTTGTAGAGCGAACTAGCTATTTCGCGAATGTGTTCAATTGGAATTAGCTAAAACACGTCTGTGCCTAACCGAAATTGAATATCGACGATTTGTCCGAACTACTTGCCCCTGAATGATTTCTAGATGGTCTCGACATTTAAATATTACCGGGTCAAACAAATTTGGATAATTTCCAATTTCCATACAAATCGTATATCTTCCAGATTTCATCACAAGTGAAGCTGACCTACACTGGGAGGCTCTCGGGACTTCTACATAAGGCGATAATTCTACACCATGTATTTCACAAAGTTGGCCATCGAGAACATTCAGGAGAATGGTATAGGGCTTTATCACTCTAAAGTGTAGTTGACACCAATGCTCACTTCGGGTACTACCTTACTCAATTCATAGTATACTAAATTCTCTATTTAATACTGATAATGTGCGTTTAAGTGTAATACATTGCATCGTCGATAAAATTTACAATATTTATACTTTCTGTATGAATCACATGCGATCGTAAATTATAACCTTAACTGTATATTGTAAACTATAGATTGCGAGACTCATATTCACAAAAAAAAGGAGCGAATTGGATAGGCAACACGAGGGCCTGACCATGTTAGCACTTACTAATAATGCATTCAGCATGGTAGACGGTGAGAGAAATTGGTAGAGATCGAAACACCACCTACTCAATTCGGCACACAAATAAATTACTATTTTCTCAACGCACAAAGGTATCCCTATGAGTGCGTGCGAATAAAAGACTCACTAATGGTCCGGAAGTGGACAGCAGCTATTGAAAACATATTATATAAATTCCACTAAACACTAAAGATTAGAGAATAACGAGGAAAAGTGTGTATAGACTACGATGCAACTGATGGTCGGTGGCGACAGATTAATAAGAAAGTGGAAAAATGTCTTAGAATACCCAAATTTACTAGGATGTCTCGTGTCGCTCAAACGACACGAGACGGGAATTCAACCGATGGTTAAAATAATATGATGATTAACATTTGAATACATCAACGAAAACAGTGGAGTGAACTGTGACTAGTAGACCCTTATATCGCGAGAGCCAGAATGAATAAAACAAGTAGCACCTTATCAATAACATAAAGAATACAACAGATTGTCCGCACCAAAAGATAGGAGCGAAATCGGAGCACATGAGGATTGAGCAGCAACGGACCGGCCGTGATGAGGATAGGAAGGGCAGATGGCGGTGAGAAAAACGGCACGCACTGCTGCGGGCACAAGGAGACACTGAGAGAGTGGTGGCAAATCCAATTTCATTGCTTTGGCTACAACGCATTAAATGAGCACATCAGTAAGACAAATATTGTTTAAATACGTAAACATATTCAAAGACACTACATATTCAAAGACACTGATAAGTAAAAATATATGACCATATATGGCCGATCTGATTCCAAAAGAACTTAGAATAGAAAGACAAGTAAAGACACGAATTCATCAAGTTAGAATACTGTGTCTAAGAATTTCCTGACTGAAAGCCAAAACCAAGGTGAGACCAATTCATTGATGGAAGTCGACTTTTTCATCATTTCTCTTCATTCAACATATTGAGATCATTTCTCTAAGACATTGAATTACTAGAGTTACCTCAATACTCTCTCCTACATTAGACATTTTACAAAATGAATTATTACATAACCAAAAACTAGATAGCTCAAACAATGCATGTACCTGAATCTGCTGTTGTTTTATCATTTGTTGCTGACGTGCCATAGTTGCTTGAAAATTTGATGCCGCAGCTTGCACATGACTCGTTGCCACCCCTGTTCGTCTTCGTGAACCTTAACACACTAATAATTCAATAAAGCACAGAAAACTTCAATTCAAAGATCCACCTACATAAGAAAGTGCATTCAACGGCATGTAAAAGCGAAAATGAGAGGAAACCTGGTGTTCTATGAAACCATATTAGTTATATTTCGAAAAATTTCCATTTTAAGCATATTTGAAAACAAAACAGCTGAAACTCTGTAAATAAAGTGAAATTTCAGAGTGTAGTACCTACCATCAACAATAAAGGGTTCCTCATCGTCACGTGGACTTGCCTCTTTACTTAAATCAGTTTTACGCCGATTCTTTCGAGGTATTTTAGCCTGAAATATCCATTCTTTCGTCAAGTTTTTACAAGTTTCAGTAAAAACTGGAGCACGGGAATGCCTTCAGCTGCAGAGATTTTACACATACATGTCGAAATCTTCTTTTCATTACAAGAACCAACATTGAGGGGATACGATGAACCACGATATAAGCTCGCATCATTTGACGTACCAGTAAGTGGCCGCCTAATATCAGTATTGGTAAGTGCCTAGTTAAAATAACTCAAGCATACCATCAATGCAAGAAATCACGTGTGGAACGTTAATGAAAATAGAGATGATATGGAATAAAAATACCACGACACTACCTCTTCATTCAAGAAAAGGACTGTAACACATGTCACACTGAAGAACAACGATGTGAGAACCAAACACATCACCAATATTAGATACTCAACTTATATTCCCTCTCACCGCGCTCTACGAGAAATACCAAAATTTACACAGACAAAATTGGATTATATTGAAGCTTCTTCACAGAAATCGAAGCCAGTACTGACTTTCCCTAACGTCGGCACTGAGCTGCAGTAGATAATTTTAGTTATTAGCCTGTGAAACAAAGGAAAAAACAGAATAACAGTTTTCGACCAGTATACTGAAAACGACTTGAGTCAGACACCACTCACACATTGCTCACGTTCCAAACAACCGAACGGCATCAGTAGTGAGCGTATGACTCATCTTTCCACTGCTATGCCGCACAGTTCTTTTGATAAACTTTTTGCATTGATTTGACAGTTTATTTAAATGAGGTGGTGTGGCGGATATCGACCAAGAAATGCCCTACTCTACACTTAGAAACTTACAAAAACTGTTCTTAAAAACTTCGTTCGTTTTATTTAAACCCCACTGAAAGTATAAACATCTATGCTGCACTAGTAAAAAAAACAGTTCGAAACTAGCTACAACACAGTAAATTACTGAGGAAATTTCGGTTTAACTAAACGTACTGTCAAGGCATTTATGCATGCACAGACTGCACCTTCAACAATGTGTATAGCACATCTTTGGTGAAAAGACAACATATTCTCAATTCTTATTCTCACAGTCACGCCACGCGAATGGTGTAATTTGTATTGCAACAAATGATCCTCATTATTAACACTTTTTATGAACTAGCTACAACAATCACAATCCCCAACCTCTCCAGTGTATACCTCCTATACAAAGTTTACAGAATTAGAGCCATTACAATTCTGCTAGACTCACGGCTTGCATTAAAGAAGTACTGGCTCTGTTGATCAAACCAAGAGCAATTGACCCATCCAAAACTAATTAGCACCGAAGATTTAACAATCATGAACCACTACGCCCTCTGATCTCTCATCGCTGCACCATTATCAACAGCAAAAACCATGGAGGAGACGATTTACCAAGAACATGTAAGCTCTTTTATTCAAACAAAATGAAAGCGTTTTTCTTTCTTTTCATCGAGGCTCATAATTTCACCAGCGAAGTGACACGCGGACTGTTAATGACTGCTCTGATGTGTTAAAAACTTCTTGGTGCATTAACAGGGACATCAGAGTTTGACAGCGCGCTGGGCCAACCATGCCTGTAATCCCCACGGATTTGGCAGCATATCACCATATTTGTACGTGAAAGTCTCGCTTTGATCCATAAAAGGACTGGCAAACGCTAAACTTGGCCTACCCTGCGATTCCGGAGCGCGTTAGTTCGACTATCAGGTAGCAAAATTCCTAAGCTTTTTCATCCACGAACGTAATTGAACTTTTGCGTGTGGTTGGCTGTTGCTCGAGGATTTCATCATTCGTTATGTCTCTGAACGCTGGTAGAGTCATTTCCGCTGTAGTTCTGGGAAAGCCGTGATAAAACGCATGTGAATTGCACGGAGTTAGTTGACCTCAGACAAGTTTCGCACCAATTTTCCAGTTCTGAGGGATAGGTTTGGTGAGCCGGATGAAGTCGAACCAGCACTTTGCTCGTAATTTGGCATCACTAATACTGCGCTACCCATTTCCTCCTTGTGGACTACAGATGCAAAAAGAATAACACGAAATAAAGGTTCTAGGAGCCACACAATAATGTACCAAGATAGTTTGCTTATGCATATATATATATGTACATATACGTGTACATATATTTTCATCAGGAAGCCTACCTAAGGGTAAACCAATACCAGGATCCACCACCGTCTTGGTATCAAAGTCGCACGGCGGTAAATCTCCCTGTGATCCACAAAGATTACGGCTGCTTGTCGTGGTGACGACCTGGGGCAGACTTTGGCCAGGCTGTCCTCGGGATTCCAGAGAACCACAAAGACTTAAACAGCAAATTTCCACAAAAATGGTCACTGTGCTGGGGTCCGCACAACTGGTAAGGACAGGCCGTTCAAGTATCAAGTACATAAATGCATATATATGTATATATATACATATATATATATATGTATATATACACATATACATATATATGTATGTATGTGTGTACATGTATGTATATACACATATAAACGCACATGTATGTATATGTATATATATGCATTTACAAACACATGTATATACATAGAGGTGCCAGATATCACAATGGTAGTGATGCCGATCATCACGAGCACGACCCTGGCTCGATTCCACCTCGGACGCGACAAGCCTCCCATTACTCCGGGGTCAGGAGATCGGTATCGGACTTGGTCTGGAAAAAAACCACTCTCTGCAACTCAGTTTAGAACGCTCTAGTCCAGCTATCTCAGGGTTCTGGAAAGAATTCACTGGAGCAGCATTTAACGACCATTCATGATGAAAGGAAAATCTTCTAGCAGCATAAGAAGCCATTTGCAAAAAGCATTCAGTCCTTCGCGGATGATGGGTGTGCGAAAACGAATAGAATATGTGAATTGCTAGGATTTGAAGAGTAGATGTGGAAGATACGTCGCATAAAAAAATATGTACATGCATATATATGTGAACTATATGTATATATACATATACATGTAGATATACACATATATAAATATAAGTATATATTCCAGTCATGGCAACCTCTACCATAGCTTAGTCTTCAAGGCACTCTAGTTACCAATCAAATATTTAAAAACAAAAAAGTCATATTGGCATGTTTGGTACAATATTATCGCTAAAGAGAGCAACAAATTCTTATATACAATATGCTGGAAATTATGTGTTCGAAGCAGCTAATCGATGCGTTTAGTCATACATAGTATTTACTAAACACTTACTTTCTGTTCAGCAGCTGCCTTTTGGCTCTCACCTTGCGCCACAACCTGAAAAATTATTTGTTTGAATATCTTATCAATAATGTTGAAAATCAATGTCATTATTGAAATATTATCTTTGAACTTTGATAATACCTTTTTAACCAGCTCAGCGATTCGTTCGTCTTCAGCAGAATCGGGGTGTTGCGGACGACGTGTACCGTTGGGTAGACCCGACTAAATTTTTAAACAAATACTGTAATAAAACATGAGGTGCAAAATGATGGGCAATTAAAACTAAGCAAAAGTGGAGGCCACACCTGATCGTGA
This sequence comes from Angiostrongylus costaricensis, assembly GCA_900624975.1. NCBI lineage: Eukaryota > Metazoa > Nematoda > Chromadorea > Rhabditida > Metastrongylidae > Angiostrongylus > Angiostrongylus costaricensis. The sequence goes on along the minus strand of UYYA01003899.1, from coordinate 252,845 downwards.
CCATTGACAAGTCTCCCTGGACCATTTTCACCTATTTTGGTTACTCCTGCACGCCCATGAAAGATTTGAGCCCGTGCATTATGCTCAAGCGAAAGGTTACCTAAAATGGATACAATGAAACACTTTTTCAGCATTTTCTCTGTTTGGTTATGGAGATATTTGGCCGTGTAGATTGTTGTCAATTTGACCTTTCCAGGCTCTGAGGAAGGCGAAATCCTCCGAAACGTCAGTTTGTACATAAATAAAGAAATGAAATAACACCTCGTATTTGCTGAACAGAAGTAGAAAGAATAATACAATGAAACACTGTTAACCGAGAAAACTGCTAGTAATAGAATATGCGCACGTGATTCGGTCAATAAAAAGGTCCCATGGATTAAAGCCTTATCGTAGATGGGATGTTAATTGTTTGGAACTGAGTTTTGATCAGTAACAGAATCTCATCTTTTTAATGAGATAGTTTAAGATGAAAAGGGTTTCGACTTCTTTTGGAAATCCTAGAAAACAGTAAACCAATGACAGAAATCGTCAAGGTACCGAAAGAAAAAATCTGCAAGGTCCTCTGCAAAATCTGCAACTCCTTGATTGAAATTTTTGAGTGCCAAAAAAAATTTTTACCTTCTTTACCCCCTCTGAGCCAACAAATCCTTCCATGCTCCAGGAATCAGGAAACTGGTATCGAACCTTTCTTAGATCAGTTCGCTCCATTTAATCTACAAAAACTGATGCCGGCTTAGGGTTAAAGCCGTGGCACAGCTGTACCCAAAAAGAATCCACTGTACCGCGGTGTCTATAAAGAAGGCCAAAAATCCCCAAGCAGCAGCCGTACACACAAATCTGAAGACAATCAAGGATGATGGAGACGAGGAAACGAATTGAATTCAAAAAGTACTAGGAACCGTATAACGTCGCGCTATGTAAAATAGAAATAAACCAATTAATATGTATTTCCGACACCACAGCTGTAGAGCACCTTAAAGCTTATTCCATTCCTAACAAGCAGGCATGTAAAATTTCCCATGTACCTAATAATTGCTCTACTAATTTACGTTAGCTAAAATCATGCTCTCAAATCACAAAAGCTGCGTTTTACTCCATGAGTCCATACTATACAAAAAGCAACGGCAAAAATATGGAGTATATAAATATGACCAAAGCATAGAATAAGAAAAGTTCCAAGCGAAAAATTAATGGACGGGTCGTAAAGTTCCGTAGTTGGAACATGAGTCATCAAAACGACAAACGTCGTACGCGCCTACCAGGAAATGTGATAATTACTAGAACGAAGCGTGGCAGAAAAATTGTGGTTACAAGATTTTCCTGTGCTTTTGTTTACTGAAGAAAAGGAAGATACCATTTTCTTGAAAGACTCAACCGCCGTGATTCGTGTCGATCGTCCACTCCGAAGAAGGCAAAGGCATCAAAACGTAAGCCAAATAAAACCTTTGTAACAATCTCATGTAAGCTAAATCTTTCCAAAAAAAAAAACGCCATTTCGCTGCTGTTTTGTGATTTTCGAAAAAAGAAATAGAAGCGAGGATGGAATGAGATAAAGATCTTAAACTTTTCTAAAGTCGAGCTCGCATCTAAAGACGATTATGAGAAATTTCTCCGCTTTCCGTTCAGAGAATCGATACCGTCATTATACCATTTGGCAAAAGCAAAGAATTACTGCCAAACAATGTTTGAAATCTCATAAAAATTTTGGCGCATGGCCCCAAAGAGGACTTCAAGGAAAAATCCACTCTTTTTGAGAAACAATAGCTCTACACCTTGCACAGATACTCCTAAACTACTAACCATTCCTTATCCAACGAACTCAATTTCCAGCTAATTAACTACCAATTCTTCAAACATCTCAACAACTACCAGTCAGAAAAATTTTCAACAAACAAGCCATAACGTAGATCTACCTTCCATTACTTCATCGCTTTTGGAACTTCAAGATGTCAAGTTATCTTATTTACTTGGATGGTTCATCCAAACTGGTTGTGCAGGCCCCAGAATATTTTCCTTGTTTTCGAGTTTTGCTGGTTTAACCACTGCGTTTCCCTGGAGTCCCGAGATCAGCCTAGTCAAAAGTTTGCTACAGGTCATCACTGTTACATGCAGCCTTTCTGTATCAGAGGAAAATTTGCCACCATGCGACCAGTTTCATATCAGGGCAGTGCTGGATCCTGGTATTGGTTTACTCTTAGCTGGATTTCCTGATGGAAACACTGGACTCAGCTTGAGAGACCCTGTCGGGGATGAATGTCCCGCTGTAGATCGCAGCCGACACCCAAGAACAGCTCCCAGCTACGATGAGGCGGTAAACCGTCGGAAGGCTTTGTGTTATCGGAACAAATAGGATTGCACTTTATTAGTAAAAACTCTAACGGTTTCTATCTTGAATAATAACACTGTGTTTGAGTAGAACTACAGCGTTTCCAAATTGTCTCCCAAAATCCGCTAATTTTTCCCCACTAGACCAATTCTACCTAAGTGGAAATTGCGAAACGAACGCAGTGAAGTAGGAGAATCGATAACACAAGTAGTCAAGTAAACAGGTAAAACGCCCATCCACGAATTATCCGAAAAGAATGATAAACATATTCACCGGAAGACGGAGATGTTGCCAACGGAGCCATCATATGAACCGGCACCGATATTTGTCCTGGAGTTATCATGTGATGAGAGCCACCGATTGCATATCGTTGATCTGGAACCATTATAGTAAATGGATACCAATAAAGGAAAAAAATCTTTGTTTGGAGAACCAGAAGCAACCATACTATTTGCGACTCTATAATAACATTGCTTCTCCTAAATCTGTTAAAGTTGTCCCTTAAAGTTTCAACGTCGTATTTTTGATTAGACAAAGAATTGAAAGCAAAATAATTTGAATAAAAGCAAAACTCATGCATACAAACCCATAATAACATAGGACAACTGATTGGTGCAACGAAATCAAAATAAGAAACTGAAATCTCTTTTACTACATAACGATCAATGATCAAAACAAAGCAGAAACTCTTGCATATGACTAATACAAAAACAAAAAAACGAAGCTTTCAGTGTTGATCAATCCCTGAGGGATGCACCATGCAATCCATTTCATAAAGCATCGTCGGAGGTAACTGGAATGCATATCTAGTCTTTACAATGACTTGCGGTGGCCTACCGATGTATCGAGCCAGTGCTGCTATCCTCCCAGACAAGTTTGGTATTAATTCGTCGACCTCGAAGGGAAGGAAGGCTTGGTGAGCCTAGGGCGCGGTGATAGATCCCATGTGTATTGCGGGGCGTCTCCGACCACTGCGCTACTTGCACCCTTCTAGTTAATAGGTTCTAAAAAATTACCAGTCATTAGATGTTGTTGCTGCCCTGCTACGGCGACGATGTTAGCAGCCATTTGTGCATTACTTGGCCGGCGTTTTATGGAGGTGATAGGTGCACTAACTGCAACCGCATGTGTACCGGTCTGAGATATAGCAGGAGCAACACAAACGGACGGAGGCGCGCCACTCTTTGAGACCATTTCTACCACAGACGCAATTGATGAGTCTATAAAAAACCGATGAACCGTCAAAGCAAACTGCACACAATAGAAAGAACGTTTAAAAAAATTCACCTATACGGTCTCCATTTGATGCCGAAGATGGTCCACAATGTGGCGGATCGATAGATGGTGATTCTGTTATATGAGGACAAAGAGTTCCGAGACCATCACTACCTTGTGAATTCCCTGTCAGGTCATCCAACAATCCAGCACCCAAATCAACCATTGGCTCAATGTCATCCAAATCACCCAGATCACACACTGAAATAGAACATAAAACTAGGAATAGAACCATCATAATGCTGAGAAATTTGCAGAACTCCGAACTCCATATAGTACTTTGCCGTGAGGAATTGTAGTAGGCAGCAAATAAAAAGTTAACACTAGGAATAAGTTTCTCACGAAAACCACACTTACAATGGTCATCTTGTCCCGTGAACAATTTATCTACAGGATGTTCAACGTCTTCAACACTTTGCTGACCACCGGTTTGAGGTTGTTGACTTCCATACGAAGAATTACCGAACATGCTTCCTTGCGAGTCTGCTCGGGACATAGGTGTACTACTATGGCGCTAGAATTCAATAAAACTCATGAACAATAATCTTCTCCAAGCAAACCATTTTTCTAACTAAAAAACCATTAAGAAACCTTGTTTCTAACGACCTTTGCTTTTCAGTTTCACACATCAAGTTTGTTTTCATTTTCCCGTAAATCTGTAACTTTTCTCTATTGTTTTGTGAGCTTCACCCTAAGAGACATTTCATACATGAAAGTAATAAACCTTCCAACCTTTCGCCACAAAGATTTATATTTAGTGAACAACATAAAAACGAATTCCCTATAATATGACATTCACATCTCTTGATGTGCTTTCATAGAATCTATTGCATTGCTTTCGCCGATGTAATTCGATGCAAATTATGTGTTTGCATAAACTTTGGGGGATTTTTAAATGTAGGGGATTTAACATGTGAGAATTCAGTTCGACAAGAATTTTTTTTGCGTGTTTCGTGCTCTCGACTGAAAAGTTCCAAGCAGTGGGGCCCTACCAGTTTTTAGGGAAATCCTCAATATTTTTTCTCACCTTTTTGAAGTCACACCTTCAAATAACAGTAACAAAACAAAAAACTGACAGCTGTTTAGATCGCTATGCTTTCCTGGTTTGTTTCTCGTAAACATTTTTTTCCTGTGGTCATGATCTAACAAACGGTGTATATATTCACGTATGTATACGCATATAAATACATGTACCTATACGCATATATGTACATTATATGTATATATATATATATATATGTACGTGCATAAATTGGACGCTTTGGAATAGTGCGCATGATAGATGCTACAGCAACTTAATACCCATGCTCAAGGTAGAACTCAACGACACGTCACTGTACAAAAAGTTTATATGCACAAGAAAAATAAACGATACTTTCTTACAAACGCAAATATTTACTGAATGATATGTACATGGCAGTTCGAAAGTTAGTCCAAGAAGAAAAACTATTTTCTTTTTTTAGTTGAAACAACCACTAACCATCACCATCCCTTGATGACTACCAGGATTGAACTGATGTGGCGTTGCCGGTGATGCACCATCACGGGAAAACTCTCCTGAACCGGATGTTCGTTGAGAAACAGTGGGGTGCACTGAGTCAGGACCACTGTGCATTCCATCTAGAAAAGAGGTAAAGTGTAGAAAATGGTTGAAAGAAACACAAGGAAGTGAGGATTACCACTAACACAAAGTATACGTTAAGAACTATACGCCTACCCAGTGGCGTCGGATATGGGACAGGAGGACCACGTTGCGCAGGCCACGACTGCCCACCGTGTGCTGAATTAGGTCCAGGCGCTTGAACATGTTGCTGCTGATACATCATTCGTTGCTGCATCTACACATCGTAGTATTTGGAAACACCATAACACAAAAAAATCTAGCTTTTCAAGATGACCGCTTTTGAAAGCACCTGGTGATGCCAAATATGTTGTTGTTGCTGTTGTTGTTGTTGGTGCTGCTGTTGTTGAATTTGTTGTTGACCAGAACCTTGAGGATATCCAGGGTATTGCGCGGGTACACCAGATATTCCTCCTGGATTTGCCGGAAAAGCCGTGCTAGGTGGATACGCAGAATGAGCCATGATTTGCATCCCGCTGGGCTAAAAAATTGAAAAATCATTAAGGCTCTCGAATTAAGAAAGATAGAACTCAAATGCGCACCGCCATAGCAGCAGGATGCATCATGCGTTCGGTGTAAAACTGTTGCTGTTGCTGAGCTTGAACCGCTGCATTTTGTTGTTGCTGAGCAGCGGCGGCCAATTCAGCTTCCTTTTGTTGTTGTTTTTTGGTTGGCTTCCTCTTTTTTTTAGGAGGAGGAGGCTGAACAGTTTCCTGAACAAAAAGAATTACTGAGATGTACCAGAACGCAGCAGAAATTACCTATACGACTTCTCATATATGACACTACTAAATATCACCACGTACCTCAACAGGAGGTCCACGAAACTGCGCAGATGCAACAGGAGACGAAATCGGCAAACTATTTGACTTTAAGTGAGCAGGATAACTTTGAATGCGTTGTTGTTGAATATTTACAGGGACTTGTTGAGGCAACTGTGGCTGTCCAGCAAACATAGGGCTTTGCGTGGTGGCATATCCCTGAAACCACAATTTGACGACTACATTATAGTATATATCACATAAAATAAATATATAAAATGCCGCATGATGCGAATTTTAATCGGGATTACCGTCCTGCAAAGGCGTACGGAGTACCAATAACTTCCAGTAAACACTGAACACTTTCCCATTAAACAGTTGCAGGACCATACTTTGAAACTCCGCAGAATGAGTTGGTATAACATATTTTCTTCAGGCTCGGAGGCCACAACGCAATGAGAACTTTTCACGAGGTTTAGTCTCTTTTGGAAGGAATCATTTATGTTATACCCTTTTATTTTCTGCCTACTATAATTTCGCGGCAGGGTACCAAGCGAAATACAACCACAACGTTGCTGAGATATTTGCATAACTCTGGACCGCAGGTGTTTATGGTGGGAACGCACGCGCTATTGTCCTTTCCGGGGAGTAACGCGTTCACCACCACACCATGCGGGTCCTTTGTTCGTTCCCCACCATAGACACCTGCGGTCCAGAGTTTTGCTAATATCTCAGCAACGTTGTGGAACCATTTGTTCTTAAAGGCGCCAGGAAAGTTAATTTAACTTAACTTTTTCATTCTTAACTTGCTCTTGCTATTGACACATGTTAAAACATACGGTAATGTAACTTTTTTTCTCTAAATAGTGCAAGAATTTTAAGGTTCCCAGTTTTCGAAACTTATTGGGGGATGCAAGAAATAATAGCTTCGTACAAAATTCCCTTCAAGATTATAAAAAGTTAGCTTACTTAACAAAATCAGAATGATATGGACTGGTTCGAACTCTGAAGCGGCTGGAAATTGCTCATCCGTGCAACTTTCACCAGACGTATTTAAGCCCATATAGAATGTCAATTAAAATAGATAAAACCATAGAAATGTTCAGATCTCGGTCAATAGGATAAAATTTCCCTGTGCTACCATAAACAATGAGGTTTGGAAAGTCGACAACTTTCAGTAATTTTTAGACAATTAAAGCACATGAGGAACTCAAGAGTTAATACGATTTCCAGAATGGCGTTTGTAGCACCAAATATGTAAATAATCTATTAAAAATGTTGTTTTCAAACTTCAAAATTAACAAAAAAGTGGGAAAATGAATGGAGTCTCCAAAATATTTAAAGCGCACTAAGTACAGCGATGCGAAAAACCACAATGGTCGAGAATAGGTGAACTTCAGCAAACATTGAATGACCATACCACTGCTGGTCTCTGCTGAGGTGGAGTTGATTGAACAGGTGCAGGAGAATTGTAGAAACCTCCAGATGCGAGAGGGACTTGTGCTGCTTGCCCTTGTACCTGTCCAGGATGTTGTTGAGCTTGGGCAGCCGCTACAGCTGCAGCGTGGGCTTGTTGTTGTTGCATCATCATCCTTTGACGTTGCTCCATTTGAATCTAAATATGCCTACGGTGACAAAAAACAACTTTGTGAAGTTCACCCTAACACTCTCGCAACGAGCGACACCAGTAGGTGTCACAATAGCTTTGAGGGAGTGGCGTGTAAGACACATACTGGGCTCATTTTTTCGGTGGTTTATTTTAAAATACAAAACTATTCCCTAATATTTTTGCTATCAACTGATATCTTATAGAACACAGATGCTGTGTTGCGCGTTGGTCAGGAAAGCCCCTAATTCGTATTTGGAAACACAAAAAAAATATACGTTTCACAGCTATACGTACGTTTATATGCATGCATACGTATGTATACATATATTTATATGTACAAAACTATTTGGATTCCAATTGTTATGGTGAATGATTGTTATCGTAGAAAGTGCCAATATAAAGAAAAGACGAACAGAAATCCATAACTCGAAAAACACTTTTCCATGCTGACAATAACGTGATTTTATAATGGACCATAACAAAATATAGTAAATAGCATCGTGAATATCATCCACACCCGTAGAACGATAGAGTAGAACCCAACCATTCAAACTTCCAACCCATGAAGCTCTCTAGTTGTCGAAAAATGAATCTTCATTTAAAAAAAAACCAGCAAGTCCTTAAAGGGTGAAAAACAGGCGTCGTTGAATCCGCAATAAAAAACCCGTGATTAGGCATCGTCACGAGAATGTTAATTAGTACATCAAGAGCACACGATTTTTAGCGGTCAACAAGTTTTCAAGAAATAATATTTGAATAAAAACGCTTGGAAGAGAGGTATACAAATTCGTTAAGGCTCAAATAAGGAGCAAGTCTTCCATTTCTACAACATTCTCAATGAAAAATAACCTGTTGCTGCATTGCCATATGCTGTTGAGGGTCCATAACAGGTGGGCCAGCGGACTGTGGAACGTTCGATGGATGAGGATGCTGATGAGGCTGAGCATTGCCTGGATACATATATGATCCTGCCGGAGAATATGACTGATGGTGAGGTGGCACATTCGCACCAGATGGCCCACCAACCATGCTTGTTTGCTGTTGTGAACTGAAAACATGCTAACATTTAGAAAAAAATGAATAGTACAATAGCAAATAACTCCAATATGGAAAGTGCAATACCTCAACAAGTTAACTAGCAAAGGACTGTTGTTGTTCACTGGTGGGGGTCTCTGCATTGGATGAGGAGGAACTGCAGGACCAACTTCTTGCGGATGTTGTATTGCATGATATCCAGGTGGCTGACACATTAGTCCGCTAGTTTGTGCACTACTGTGAAGCTGTGATGGAGCAGCAGGAGGACGAGGTTCACTTTAATTGTAGCGTTGAGAACGAGGACAAGAAAAGAAAAAAGTGGTCAAAAAGAAAATTTTGAAGAAAAAGAAAGTAAAAAAAAAACCTTACAATGCAGAACAGAATGACAGCGATTAGGTTACTAACCTAAGAGAACCACCTGCGCGATTTCGCTACATCAGTAAGCGAAAGACATAAAACGATACGTGTTTAAAGAAGGTGTTTCTCATACAATTAAAATTTGGGTTTCGATTTGCTTCTACTGGCATCATGAAAAAATTTGGCTGAATTGATCGCGCATCTTTAACCTTCTCAGGCTCTGAAGAAGGCGAAATCCGCCGAAAGGTCAGCTATTATAACATAGATATCGTAATAGCAGCATCACATCTGCTTATAAAGGAAGCAATAACAAAATATTGGTCACCTTCGTTCGACAGGTTGTTCTGATGCACGCCTTTCCTCCACTTTTAAAAGTTGCACAGGAGGGACGTCGTTCACAGAAACAGCCTCATCATCCCCAACTTTCACTTTCGCCACACCTGGAAACGGTGAGTGTTGAAAAGAAGGATCTTACGTTAATAACAGCTCCCAAAATTTAAATCTTGCCTATACGTCCGAGTGTGTTCGGCTGCTTGTTAGCAATACGCTTTAAGCGCTGCGCGAATTTAGGCGGCAAACGAAAAGTAAGCCGACGACAATGAACAGACGGAATGGACGATGAGGTCATGCTGTGCCGTCGACTTGCATCTGCTTCGAATGGCGCGTTTTCCTCAAATACTCCACTCCCACCACTTGTTGACGCCACAGGTTCTGTGTCTGTAATATGAACAAATGGTCAAGCAGTCCTAACTTTATCACTAAAGGCGATAATCTCTGCAAAGGAGCATGTATACAGACTGAATTAGAAGAAGGTCTATTTCTGTGTAAACTTTAAAGAATCCCTCCGAAATCCACCTGAAGCTCTCGAACAACCACCTAAGTTTGTTACTTGCTGAAATCACTTGGGATTTTAATTCTCTTGTAAAGCCAGCAAAAACCATAAGTTCCATTGCCTTGTAAAGTGTATACGAACTGGAAGAAAAAAAAGCGCAGTAATACAACATGCCGGTAGCTATAGATCAGAAACACTTTCGGTTTCATAGAAACAACACTGAGAAAGTATACGATAAAACGTCAGAGGATTTCTCTACTAACTCTGTTTCTTCAAGCTCTGATTCATGTTTGCTACGAACTGTTTTATTTCACCTTTTGAAAAAAGACCAACGCCAGAGTAATTTTTATGGAACGTTATCATAACCGATCCATAATAAATAAGATTAAAAAAAACCCCCCACGTGACTCTAGGACACATTCACTTACGCGAAAACTCTTCTTTCACATTCACATGAGAGAATGAAGTTGGGAGATCGGCTTCCGCTTCAGGAGAATGCGTAGATTTAGACTGGAGGCGTGAGTTAGTGGACGGATGTCCGACGGCAGAAGCAGAATTGGAGTGCCACGGAGATGCTGACGACGACGACGACGGGTCTAGAGACGACGCGCCCAGCATCAACGCACATCAAGTGCCCTCGGTTATCTGGAAACCCGAGCCTTTAATTCTTCTTCGTGTGAGTTGGAGGAAGAATTTATAAAGAATTAGAACCTAGTAAGAAAAAAAACCACTTATGGTCAGAAAAATATGAAAAAATAACAAATTCCTAATATGTTTCAATCCCATTTCCGTACTAAACCATGGTAAGTCCACTAAATCCCAGTGAGTTTACTACGGCATAACAGTAAGCGGAACGATCCTAACTGAACCAATCCTTTCAGACAGGAAGACAGAAAGAAAACGAAAAAACAAGACAGCATGAAGTCGACATGGAGGTGTTACATAGAGCGCCAGAGACATCCCAATCTTTTATAAAAGGGTTACGATGAAAACGAAACGAATTACTAATGGCAAAATAGTAAAGGAATGCGTTAATAGAATCATAATAGAAGTCCAGGCAGATCAGCACGCTGCCAATAGAAACTAATTGCAAAGAGGTATAGATATTCCTACATTAGGACCTTAGATACTTAAACAATGAATGATTTTTCCACAAAAGAAGCACAATAAATTCACAATACGAAGTTTCTATTCTACCGGTCCACATGGCAATCCGCAACCAATTTAGGTAGGACCATGACAACTTCACGACGGTTAACATGGCCTTATAGAACACATAGGCACACTTCAGTAAAAAAAAAAGCACTAAGACCTTCGACAAGAGGAGATGTTAATATTAAGAAAACGAAACGATGAGAGACACAACACTCGGAACCTTCATGCAAAAAGCAAATTACCTAGGAACAGAACCCGGGCCAATGAACGGGACCAGAAGTGACATGACTGAGGCATACAATGCTATGACCACAATTCCAGCTTAGAACGAAAAAGCCAGGAAGAAAAGCTTAACAGTCCGAGACCGAAACCGAGGTGGACGCCCACGAACGCAGAGGAAAATACGAGCCGCTCGCGTCACCTCGCTCGCCGCGGCGGCGTCGCGGCTGCGCAGCGGCCGGATTGATCCCTGGACTACGTGCACCCTATGGGGAACTGCTCCAGAACAAAGGTGCCGTCGAGGTTGTGTGCTGAGCCGACAATGGGCCTTTCAGTGACTGTTGAGGACACGACCGTTGTGCGATTTATGACGAAAGGGAATTTGGTCGAAAACGGGCTTCAATACTCATGTCTTATGGAGAAAGAATTCCGCACACCTTTAAAGATTCTTTAGATTTCTTTCAAACGAAAAGAAAAAACTAGCCCGGGATATAGATAAGGGACTGCTCATCGATTTCTCCCAGACCACTTTACTTCTGGTACTTGTTCTGACTATAAGTGGTTGAAAGAGTCAGATCTTCTCACTTTCAATATCTTCTCGTAAATGCGAACTAAGAGAACCATCTCTGAAGTATATCCTAGACGTGGTATGTTACACACCTCTTTTATAGGGCAACAAAGAGGAAGGCATTATTTGGTCCTGCGACGAATTACTACCTTTAACTTACATCTACCGTGATTGGTCGAGGTCCTAGACGTCGGTCTTCCCGTTTTAAACTCGCTCTGTCTTTTGTCTCGTGCTAAGTTCTACCATTTCAGTACTCTTACACGGAATCTGACTTAGATATAGTTTCCAATCATGGTGATGAGCAAGCGAAAATTGCCTTGTTCTCAGGATCTGGAGTGCTTTTTCAAATAAATGTGCTGGTTTGCCCTATTTCCTCGCTTTCTGTTCCATACCGTTTACGCAAACGTGGTCCTTAGTGTATCTCAACTTTTTTAAAGTTATTTTTGCATGCAGTTTTCGATATGAAGTACTTGGGAGCGTACCTTCTTGCCACATTGGGAGGCAATCCTTCTCCGTCAGCAAAGGATATACTCACGATCCTAGGTAAGTAACCTACGGAAGTATAATCACAATGTTACTGAGATATTTCCAAAACTCCGGACTGCTGGTGTCTGCGGTAGGGATCGAACACGTTATTACCGTCTCCGGGAGCTAACACGTTGATCACTACACCATGCGAGTCCTTCGTTTCGCCTTTCTTCCAGCCGTATTACGTGGCTATTTTCCTGAATACGTGATTGCGACTTCTTATTCTTTTTTGTCGTTAGTTTCAATTCGAGATCAGATAAAATTGTGGCAACAGGTTAAGGTACATTTATCGTTTCCGTTTTGACATGGTAGCCTTATGTTTCATCGTCGTACTTCTCACTACCAAGTAATTTGGCTCAAAATGTAGTGGGTTTTAACCAGTTCCTCATTTGTATCATTTTTTTGCATCTTGCTGCCCAAAAACACGTTCCTCTTGGAACAGATATCTGCTTATAAACTATGGGACATATATGTATTCTTTCTTGATAAGCTTACACGAGGTTGATAAATATATTTATTTTCGGCTAACGTTTCGACGTCTTCGTCTTCCTCAGAGCCGGTGATCCGAGTCGATGGTCCCTGCTTGTTGTTCGCCTCGACGTTGCGTCTTCGCCTTCGCAGGGACCATCGACTCGGATCACCGGCTCTGAGGAAGACGAAGACGTCGAAACGTTAGCCGAAAATAAATATATTTATCAACCTCGTGTAAGCTTATCAAGAAAGAATACATATTGATTAATCACACCGAGGTTTAGGGAAGGTCGGTTTCGAAATATGGGACATATATTTTTTTATTTTTTATTTCACTTGACCTGTCTTTCTTATACACTGGGAGGATCCCAGCACTGCTTGCATTCCATTCGTTTCCTCGTATCCATTATCCATGAAGGTCTTCGAAGTTTTCAAGCATGGGTTTTGCTGGTGCTTGAGGATTTTCTTTTCATCATGAATGTCGTTGAATGCTGGTCGAGTCTATTCTCCCTGGACCTCTGGGATAGTCGCACTAGGACGACCCCACTTCGATTACAAGGAGAGGACTGCTCCCGGGCAAGTTCAGTAATTTCCACAACCCGAAGAGATGGGAGGCTTGGTAAGCCTAGGGAGGTATCGAACCCACAGCTGTCAACCGTGGAATTAATGTCGATTATTTGGAAGTGGCCAAGAATAAAAGCAATGTGGTAGAATCTATCAAACACCGGTGAATTCGTACAGTTTTCAGTACTGCAAGATGGAACAGTCACATCGATATTTTGCTGGCCGAGGAACGTTGATTTTGTAGATCTTCATCACTATTGCTCATATCAGAGCATGAAACACTCATGACAGGCGATATTTCTATAGATGTTGCTTGGCGGATTCCCTTACTTGGCTTCTGAAACTTAAGAGAGCAAGAGCAGTGGAGCGTTTGCATAGTAATTATAGAATTCCTAGTTATTTCTTACAACTGAAAAATACAGAGTTGTGAATTAATTTTCACAGGTTGGAAGGAAGCTAGGCAGTATCGTAAGATTGTTGAATTGCTTAACATCACGCTGAACAAACTGATCAGAAATGTGCGTTCTTACAATGTAATAATAGATAAAGCATTGAGCATTATGTTTAGGACTGAATGCCTAGGAAGAATGGCTAGCCCTATGAAGGCATGTGAGATCTTAATTTTATGTCCACCAATAGAAAGGCGCAAAAGGCACCACTTGCAAGGTACAAATCAGTTCTGTGTCACTCAAGAGACAGTGTGCATTGCAATCATTGGTTGCTGAGTATGTCATTTTAAACAGAAATATTCCTACGGTGTGGAAATGTACTACACGACGAGGAGATGTACTGTGATGTACGACAGGTACCTGCCATTTCGGAAAAGCTCTCATTCGCTAATATTCACATTTCTGTAGGTTCCACGACAGCCGGGATTTCCACAATTGTTCTACCGACCAGTCAACTAGTGCGGATGTAGAAGACGCCCAAAATGATAGAACTGGTGTTCATTTTAGTGGTATCGCTCTATAATGAGTTCGATACACCCTGGAAGTAGCAACCTACCACGTTCTTGGAAACTACCAAAGGAAGCTAACGTAGAAAATATTATTGCTATTGGTAAACGTCACATTTACTTCGAACGAAGACTATGGTCTGGTCAGAAGAATTCGGCACCGCTTTGGTCATTATTAAACGCGCCCGGGTTGTCTTTCCATAACTTTAATGAAGTACCAGAAAGAGCGTTCTGGATTTTCTCAATGATTATGCTGAACACGTCATATCCGAACGATACCCATATTTGTATTCAGTTGGAAATAGCATCAACATTTCTGGTACGCGTTGTCGTTATAGGAAAGCTTCGAAAACATTTCCAACATATGTCAGGCAACGCTTAAGAAGATCACAAGCGAGTGGAATCTTGTTATACAAAACTGTGGTGGATTATTTGCACAACCATACCACAGCTTTCTCTTACCCATCACCATTTCCATTCGAGATTCGAGATTCGACCAGGCAATGTCATCCCATCATAGCTGATTCGATTGTATATTGTTGTGTTATTCCTGGAAGCTGATATCTAAGCTTTTATGTATACAGAAAGCTAGTTTATCTGATGTACTAAAAGTGAAGGATTACTTTTACAAATGGGCCAAACAACACTTTTAACGACTCTTGAAAACAATCAGCTAAGGGAACAAAATTGAAGGATCTAAGTTTTGCACTGACAAGGAAGAGTAAATGTATTTACAGGAGCTGGTGGTCTTGATTGTGATATGGAAGATGCGACCAAGCTTGTCGATGCATTGGCTGGAAAGTCATTAGATGAAGTAATTGAGGAAGGAAAGAGAAAGCTATCGTCGATGCCGTCCGTTGGCGTCAGTACAGCAGCTGCTGCTCCAAGTGCTGCAGCTGCTCCTTCAAGTGCTCCACAAGGCAAGCTGTCTCAGTCACTAAAATTTCCACTACTTTTACTCGTTTTTATTTCTAGTAATTGTGATATTGCTACCAAATGTTTTGACTTGTTATTACAGTGAAAACAATTATATCATAAGTTTTTGAATATCATTTAAGTGTTAAGTTTAAGTTTATCATTTTCTGAAAAAGTTTTCCATTAACACAATCACGGCGACCTGCACTGATCCCCCAGTTCCTGGGTTTTAATGAAGAGTAGACATCATGCATCGTGCTCAATGCATTTGCTCTTCAGTCATTCCTTTTAACACATTGGGCTTGTTTTTCTATCCAATGCATGACTTATACATGAAAGGTATATCAGTCTTGGTTCGAGGAAAGCTACATCATGCACAGTAATCTACACAGAACTTTTTCTTGTAAGTTAGTTTGTCCTGGACAAGAGACATTTGCATGTGAGGAGAGGACTGATCATAGAGAGTGCTGCCTGTGATAAGGTGCAATAAGGCTTGCTGTACCAGAACGCTAGATCTGGACTCTTATGGATGGATATTGTTCACTAAAATAAGATGCTAAATCTTTGACATTTAGATGTAGTTGTCATCTTCGCATTTAGAAATAATTTTCAGCCTTGTTAATATAGCTTGGTATTTTATTCATTATATTCAAAAAGACAGGGCGCACATAGCGCAGTGTTCGTAGGCGTCTTACGACACACGCATCGGACCGATCCCCGCGATCCACCAAGCCTTCCATCACTCGGGAGTCTGCAAATTGCTACCAGACTTGTCTAGGAGGATAGCAGCACTGACTAGATAAATTGGTAGGCCACCGCGAGTGATTGTAAAGGCCAGATATACATTTAGTCACCTCCAACAATACTTAATAGAGTCGAATGCATGGCGCATCCCTCAGGGACTGACCAACGCCGATAGCTTTAGAGCTTTTTTTATATTCAAAAAGATTAACTCTATGAATTTACGATGTACTAATTTACTACTTTAAATGTGCAGGCAATATTAGCAACCTTTTAAATGGATCCTTTATATGTAATACGGTTGTATACCATTTATGCTGGTCTTCTATGGCATTTCTCCAGATAAAACAGAAGCTCTGTTCCTTTTAAGAAAAATGTAGAAGATCGAGCCTATCCATTTATGTTTCCAACATTTAGAATTATTGTTTTACCCTCCTTTTAAATTCGTACGTGCCTAAAGCTACTTGCACTTTTCAGCTTTTATGCAAACATACTTTTATACAGGGGTTAAGCGTTATTAGTTGAAATTAAGACCATCAGAATGAAGTGGTCCTTAGGAAAAGAGTACAAGTGTTCATATTTCCACTAAGACAGTGTTCCTATCTTTACCAAAATTTGAGTTTTAAACAAATTAAAAGTAAAAAAAATCATGGACCATCGACTCGGATCGTCGGCTCTGAGGAAGACGAAGGCGTCGAAAAGTTAGCCGAAAATAAATATATTTATCAACCTCGTGCAAGCTTATCAAGAAAGAATACAAGTAAAAAAAGCATTTTGTAATAACTATATATGCCAGCAAAGTGCAAGAAGAAGGTCACTTTTAGAAGTAGGTTGATTTCTCAGACCTTCTTGTTCTCTAGTATCGAAATGCTAACAGTAGTACGTGGATCGTGGATACATTGAATCAATTCGGGAACCAGGAAAATTATACGTGTTCCATGACCAAACTAGTCGTCGTCGAGAATGGGTTAAGTAGGCAAGTAGGCTATAAATGTGATTTCTGAATTTCTTCGAAAGAGATAGTCTTTAATTTCTGGGTTTTGAACGTTGTTATAAGCATAATGTTATCTTAAATGCAGATGCTTGTTTTGTTTCATTCAATCTGGCAAAAAACAAGATGTTTGGATCGTCGATGATTTATTTTAGCTGTAACCAAGGAGGAACCGAAAGAAGAATCAGATGAAGATATGGGATTTGGTCTTTTCGACTAATTTGTTTACTTTGTTGTTTTCCACCCGTTTCTAATAAAGTTTGTGTTTTTTGTTTAGATCTGAAAGTTCTTAGCATTTTTAGCATATGTGCATAAAGTACGTTGAAATGGGCTCAGAAATTAAGTTGTGCGTCAATTCAGTGACGATTTGTTAAAATACTGATTAGATTGCGATTAAGAACATAAGTTCTCTAAAGCCTCATCTAGATCCATACGTGGACTTGAAGATATATTATATATGGCGAGATAATACGGAGATAGAAGTCGAGAACAATGATGCAGTATAAAGTGCACGTCATGACAGTTGCGATCTGTACAAGTCTTTAGAACAGATATGACATGTAATCATTACTGTACTGATGCTGTGACCATCTAGCAATTTATAGAGCCACGAAAACATTAATATTTTCCAGAAACCTCTAATGGATGGTGGTAGATATGCTGATTAGATCTGCTAATAAGAGAAGGTTTGTTGACAAAAGCGTTGCATTACTACAGCTCTGTTTAGCAAATATTGTTTCTCGCTATTGAACAAGTTCTGGTATTTTGCATTAGAGTGGAATATAGCAGCAGTTAGTCGGGGACCTCAATCTCCACCACTGAGACGGCAATTTGAGTACCACGGAATCTGACTAGAAGATTGCAAACACTTAGAAATAAAGGGCTGCCACAGGTCCACTACCTACATAGACAATCTTGAAACTGGTCTTGTTTGAGTTTGATCCCATGACCACGTTGCTGTAAACATAGCCACACGACAATAATTTACTTCTAGTACAATCATTTGACAGACAAACTAAATGAATAGCCACAGTAGATAGAGTACCTACACGTCGTTCATTCTCGAAAATGTCAAGTTACATCGAAACAAAACAGGAGGAATGTTAATATTTCTGTTTAGTCACCCGGTTTACGAGAAGACATTTTGGAAAGCGATATGGATATACATGTTGCATGCGAAAAAATTCACAGAAGTTGCTTCCAAAATAGGCCATACGTATCCGTTGAGCTAGTAGGGACAAAATAATCTTGGCTTTAGTGGAAGACAAATGGTGTCATACTTGATATGACTGTGTAAATACTGTTATATGGTCAGGATTAGTGCACCTGGATCTTAAAGGTCCCCTTCGTCTAGTTATTGGTACGACTTTGACTTTCTGACGAGTTCGGTCAGCTTCCTCTCTTTCTTTCTTAATATCGATCTGAAATTTTGTGTGAATATGTCCAAACGACGAGGTTATTGGTAGCAACATCCAAACAATGTCTTACTATGATCTCTTCGAAGTCCTGCTCGGGATGAGTCTGGATGTTATGCAAATCGTCGGCCCTAACTCCATCAACGATCACTATCGGGTCTCCATGGGAGCGTAGTCGGTCACACACTTTCACGACAGGTTCCACCCATTCGACTACCTTTAGTAGTTCGGAATACGAATACCCTGTAATGAAGAGATCAGTTCCTTTGTTATCTATACGGTGACAGGAATTAGAATAAACAAATCCAACCAGTCACTTCCTGGACAAGAGCGTGAGGTTCGTAACAGGCGAAAAGAACGGCAGCTGCAAGCTCTCGATAAGAGAATCGCAACGATGCGACGTCGAGCAGCAACAGGTCTAGTACCTTCGACGTAAAAGTATCAGAAACTTTTGGTTGAAAAAGCCACGTCAAGCATGTATGTTGCAAACGTAAAGAAAAAACTTTCATACTCTAGCCATGTTCACAAAATCCTCTCTCAAAGTGTCTGGGACTATGAAAGGTTGATCAGTGACATGCTTCTCATTATCGTTCTTCACAACCTGAGCAACATTTGAATTAGGAATATGTAGAAAGTTTTCGTAGAGAGAACGATATAGTTGCACCTCTTTGTTCCCTAAAAACTGCATATACATACTGAGCCAATGAATGGAGGTCAGCGCTGAGAGTGACCACTCTAGTTCCTTTAACATGATGATTTCAAACGTTCGGACCTGGAAGTAAGCACTAAATAGTTACGTAACATCATCAAGTGGCAGAAAAAACTCACAGCGCAAGTAGTTTAAGTAACAAATTTTGAACTAACATCATATTCATTACATGCTCCATCTGTATACGCCACGAATTCTTCAAGTTTTGGCGGATATATTTCCTGAAAAACACTATTATGATCCCCTGTTCTTTGTACATACACACATACGTGTATACAGCTATATACTTATGTATATATGGATGTACAAATATGTATATCCAAGTTGTATTTTCAGTGACACATCTCAAATCAAAATAAAGTTTATTAATCGAAACAAAGAATGTTAAAATGTACACATTTTTGCAATCGATATTTACCAAACAGCAAGTTAATGCAACCAAGCTAAACAAGACTCCGAAGTTCTGGAAACAATGAAGTTGTTGAAGACTGCTTCGGCATCAGGTTGGTTCCTGAAGAATTTCTTGCACAGAAAGTTATTGAGACGCTTAAGAGGTGGCAGTCGATAGACGAGAAGTCAAGAGAGTATTGTGGATGAGGCAGAATTTCGTAATCAAGTTTGCTCAACTTTTGCACAGACAGTTTTGCGACACGTGGCCACATGTATTCATACAGGATCAGTCAACTTCAGACGATCAATGCGTGGCATCGTTGTTCAAGTTTCTAGTTCATTTTGTCCATTTGCTAAAGGTATTTCCCTGTCGTAATAGTTTATCCGGATTCGAGAAGATACACTAAATCATCAGCAAGCTACCAATCGGTAACCATTACCTTCTTTGTGAAACCTCGGTTCTGGGTAAGTGCTTCGGAGTTTCACAGCGGTCCACACACTGAGCCGTTCAAAGCGGGTTGTTGTACACAATCCATTTCTTGTGGCAGATCAAAGTATAATTCAAAAATGGGTCGCTCTAATGGAAGAGAAAGAATGTCTATCATACTCCGAAAGGGATATTTCATTGATAGTCATTGAAACCGTGACTAATCCAATCGTCAAGTTCCTTCTACCGTGTAATGTTCTTTAAACGCTCCGAAACAGTTAGGGTACTTGCCCCAAGTGCTTCTGCATGTTCTCTAACAATTTTACGTGTCAATGTCACTTTTTTTTCCATAACAAAGCCATAATAGCTTAAGCACTCAAAAAGACATATTTGCGCTTGCATTCCGAAGTTCTCAATTCATTGTTGCCAATGGTAGGAAGCACTCCTCGTTCACTCTCATCTTCAACGCCGAATTCACACATAGAAATTTTCTAAACCAACGTTCCCTCATCCTTCGAGCCGTTTGCCTTGCGCAAATCCTAGTTTGAAGTCGTAGAAGTAAGTATGTCAAAACTACTGTTTTGACACCCAAAATTCCAACCTTCAAAATTTCTCAAAGACACAATTATAATATAACTCAATTATGCGAATCGAAAGGCTCAAAATAAACTTTTCAAACATATACGACAGTGCAGCATTCGAAAAAAACTATTGCTAAAACACACATATGAAAAAGAAATTACAAAAAGTGCAATAATTTCTGAGCAATCTAATGTCTACGTATACAACCACACAACCCCTATACTGATGTTGTACTGCTCTGATCTATTACTTCTCCTGTATAGCAAAATTGAATTCCATACACCGCTTCGACAGCAAAAGATCGTGGTTGTCAATCACTGGTACGCCTTTGACCACACAGTATCTCTAGAAATCCATATATGCAATGAGTACCCTATGAACACTTTCCACATCAAGCTCGTAACATGGTAGACCTATCCATCAGACAATACGTGGCAAAATCCATTCCAAACAGCATTACTTACATCACCCGTCGTTCCGTTGATCGTCGACGAACTCGAGCGGGCGCCAGTAAATCTTCCAGTTTCCCCTGTCGCGTGCAAGAGTTGCCCAGTGGGTTCTGCTCACTCTAGGGACTCCTTGAGCATCATACCTTTCTTCACGGCTTTCCATGAAGAACTCTAACCATACGGTCGGTAGTTATCCTGCTGAGTGTTTAACATCTCGAGGAATCCAATTACTAACGGTTCTTTTCCATCGGTTGTCGTTCATACGCATTATGCGTCCGCCTCATCTAACCTTCGACAGTTTGCTATATTGAACGGCGTCCTCGACTTTTGATCGTTGACGCAGGAACTTTGGATCCCTTCCCCTACTTGCGCCATACGGGGTACTCCTTGCATTGTCCTTTCTACTGTGCGTTCAATAACGTTGTGTTCTTTCATCCTGCTTACGCAGCGACCAGGTTTCTGACGCATACGTTAGGCCAGGAAGTACCGTTGAGTTGAAAAGATGGGCACGGAATCCGGTGTTCTTTGTTCTGTTCACTATATCCTCGATGCTCTTGAAAGCTCCCCAAGCCACTCATTTCCTACTGCTCAACTCTGGAGCTAAGTCGTTCAACATGTTGATTTCCCGACCTAGATAGACAACTGGAGCATTCGGAGATATTCGTTCCGTTGAGCGTGAATAGAGCATGCGAAACCAATCCGTTCTTCATGAACATCGATCGTTTCTGTGTAGTCGAAGACCAATCCTTCCACAAGCTTTATCAAAGCCGTCAAGCACACGTTCCGCTTGGCTAATGTTTGGTGTTATAAGCGCGATGTCATCAGCAAAGCGAAAATGGTGTAACTGTCGACCGCTGATTTTCACTCCCATATTATCCCATTCCAATGTTCGCATGACGTTCTGGAGGGTGGCGGTAAATAATTTTAGCGAGATGGAGAGCCTTGCCTAACACCTATTTTGACGTCGATGTTAATATCGTTGTAGAATAGTGATATCTTGGGTGTGAAATTTTTATTCAGTTCACGAAGTACCTTTATATACTGAGTAAGGACTCCGTGACTGCCCAGGGCTTCCATCACTGCTTCTATCTCAATTGAATCAAGGGCCTTCTCTAAATCGATGAAAATGAGACAGAGCGATCTTTTACACTCTCGGGATACTCCAGTGAGTCTTGTTATTGTGTGAATGTGGTAAATCATACTGAAACCTTTTCTAAATCCTGTTTGCTGACATGGCTGTCCGTCATCTAATGTTCTATCAATAGTCGTAGCCTTGTTGATCTTTTATTGAATAAGAACCTTGTACTCTGACAGGTAACGTTTGTGGAGCCGAACTAGTGTTTTGATGAGGACCGGTGGAAGGTTATTCGGGTGTTCAGGACCGACGAAACAGCACATTGGATTTTGGAAGGGAGAACCGCTAGGACACTATATCCATCCTTCTTTACTTCATTTGGGTGCAGGAAGACGTGACAGCCGAAGAGACCCGAGTAATCGTGGACGATTTTCTCCATCGCGTTTCTGGAAGCTGTAACTGTTCCTTTTGTGCGTCGGAGTGCAGTTATCTTGGTTTTGCAATTGGCGAAGCTTCAGTCAGCTTTGCGAATGCTTTCACCAGTTTCTGCAGCTTCAACCATTTCAGCTGCTCTTCCCTTCTCTAAGATCTTCTTTTATCGCCTGTCTGAATTGTTTTGCCAGTTCGGCTATAAATTAGCGGTTGTTTGCATCTCGTGCGATTCCAAGCTGGCATACCAGCATGAGTTTCTGGAGACAAACCTCTCTTGATGACTTTCGAACTCTCCGCTATGATAGTTCTACCGTAAAGGTGTTGAATGAGCTCATCTTATTCCTCATTGATATTAACAAGAACGGCATCTTCTCAACAACCGACCAACGAATTGAATAAATACCAGTTTACGGTAGTTTTGAGACTTCTTTTTTTGAATTTAGAGGCTTCTCCTCCTTACCACGAGGAATGGAATCTTACACGAAGGAGGCGATGGTTTCATATCGTGTAGAATTTTAGAACAACAGTATTACGAATAGTACTCAAATGCGTAGCCACACTTGGTCATCTCTTCTTGCGCTTCCAATTGCCGCTTTTTCTTCTAAGTTGAATTGTATTTCAACACTCCTTATTACACATTATTCCTCTCTCCTATTACTCCACCACCTCATGCAATGCTCTCTTATTGCGAGTTTTAACTCTCAACCTTATCGAAGAGCAGAAACTCTGTTATTGCTTTACTGGGTACGTGTTGCACAATGGTTAAAGGTGCTTTGTACTATACATGTCATTAGTTTAATCTTCCCCCATTGGCTAACCAAGCCGGCATGTCTTGGCGATCGGGAAATCTCTAGCAGACTTTTTTGACAGGATAAAAAAAACACTGAATTGTAACTCATTGTACGGATGTATCTAACCACCTCTGAGATGATTGATGAATTCGAAGGCATGCTACATCACTCAGGGAGTAATCAACGCGGGAAACATAATCCTCTATTGTTATTATTTATATACTTTATATGTGTATAAATATAGTAGCCTACTCACACAATATTGATGTCTGCTTCAGCTGCAACAAGCTAACTACATGAGTCGCGTAGCATAACATACTTCATACTGCACTATCTCCCTCTACTACAATTTAGTTCTGCAATTTAACAAATGTAGCCACGTAACTTTATGGTCGTAAGAACAAATTTTTTACTACGAGAACAATTTAGAGATATGCCACATGCAGTCAGAGATCTTCGAAATTAAGACGAATTTGTGTCTGTATGACTCATTACTAAATATCGCCGTAGAACTAAACCATTTTCCTTTATCAAGTTTGACTAACGCAAAACTACCTTACTTCCATTAAACTAATTTTCCATTAAGAAAACCTGCTAGTAAGAGCATAAGTTGTAACCCGAAAAGCATGAAAGAAGTAAAAATGATCACAAACGCTCATACAGCGCTTCATTACACATGCTTTTCAAACAACGCATAGGATCTTCCAATTACGTCTTGAAATACGGCTCTAGAATATTTGACAGCTAGAGCTCTCCATTTGCGAACTAATCACAGTTAACCTCATATTTTTGCGAACTGCTAACTGAAACAGTGCTAAAAGTATGAACGTCTACATGCACACGTAGGTGAAAGTGACATTTCATATGAAATATGCAGCGTTGAGGTTTTTAACCTTTTCAACAGTTGTCTGTCCCAAGAGTAATTTTTTGTGCATATCCGATAGTCTCTTTTTACAACTATATTCCAAGTACCAGATACGAATAATTCATAAAGTACGCTAGTTCTGTACATCCAAGCAAAAGTCATGACCATTCATCTCACCTCCGTTCTCATAGTATCCAGATTTTTTTCATAGACAATGTCGATGCGAATAGTAGGTGCCACACAGTTTCGTTAACTTCCTTCTGTTCAAGTTCGATTAAGAATATATAACGTCTAAATTCTCGCCATCTTCCAACATCTGTTTTTATACGATCCGACGTCACTTGCTGCGTGGACCACATACTTCTTCAATTCGACTTATCTCCTCGCATCTGTCATCCACGATTGTCCTCGGATTCGTAAGTCCTGCTTCTGTCCAAGGATTTTTGATCTTCTCTAAGAACTTCGTTGAATCCTGATAGTGTCGAGTAAGCTCGAATTCTTGGATAGTAGTCACATGACCGTTCCAGTTTTTCACCGCAAAGGCAGTTACTAACTTTTGTGGATAGTAGGAACCTCTTCCCAGACAATTCGGGTGCCCGTATCTCTACTACTGCACAACTCGCATAGAAATGATCTAGTCCTAGGATAATGTATTTTCTGACCAATAAAATTTACCACTTCCTCGATTCCACGTGGTAAACAATGAAAAACATGCATTGTTAGCTGCGTTTTAACTACTATGGTTTAAAAAAAGTGGTTTAAACTACCACCATATACAAGTACTCCGTGTGTGGAACGTGGATGTGCAGTAGAGATCGTGTCACCAACAAGAACATTTAGGATGTAATGTCCATTTGTAAGCTAAGCTATCAGCAAACCCGTGCCCAAAATTCACCAATGTTCAGAATAGACATTTGCTCAAGGTGGCCAACCTCACTGCCATCCACAAGATCAGGATGTTGTTGATGGAGACCATTTGGGAATGAAAAAATGACGTCCTAATATTCCAATACAAAAAAATATCAATAAGCAAAATACTAGTCAAAGTGAAAGAAATTATGGAAGGATCTGCAATATATGAACGTCCAATGTCCCAATAGGGTTAAAACAAACGAATAAAAACGACCACTCACTTCGTATTTGCTTGCAAGGAATAATGCCGCTGTTCCCACCAATTGAAAAATACAAGACTTGACGCCGCAAAACTTTCCTAGAAACCTGTCAACATAGTCGATAGCTAGGTGAAACGTCTCGCGATGTTGCTTTTCACTGCTGCAAACCTGAAAGATTACGCTTATAAGCCAAAGGCATAAATATCATAAATATAAAACGAACATATTTGCACTATGGTAATCTTGGATTTACAACAATATAGCACAAGTATAATTTCGACCAACAAAAAATACACGTATTTAAAAAATGTTAAAAAGTCCTGAATTATAAAACTCGTCGCAGCTAAATATACCTGAGAGGAACAAAGGATAAAGCTCTAGGCGTTGATCAATCCCCGATAGATACACTATGCATTCGATTTCAACATCGTCGGAGGCATCGTTGGAGGTGAAAGAAGGCACGTCTGGCTTCTACAATGACTCGCGGTGGCTTAGTGATGTATCGAGCCAGTGCTGCTATCCTCACAGACAAGTCTGATACCAATTTGTCGCCCCAAGAGAGATGATGGGCTCGGTGAGCCTGGGGTGTGGGTGTATCGAAGCGCGCCCTCGATCACTGCGCTACAGGCGCCCCTGAGAGGAATAAAAGAAAGAAAGTTAGGTGTAGAAAAAAAATAAACCACTCCAGAAAAATATAAGCTACAGTTTTCTTGTTCAGCAATAGCGGTTTTTAAACAGCATACATTTACTTCCATAGAAAAACACAATACAAGACAACACTAGCTGACGTTTCGGCGGCATCGCCTTCTTCAGAGTCTGGAAGGGTATACTGATATACAATCTACTAGGCCAAACGCTTCAATAACACTTACAAGATGAAAAACTCCATGGCAATTACATGATCAACAACTTCTCGAAAAACGGTGGGTTCAAAAAACGTCAGCTAGTGTTGTATTGTATTGCGTTTTTCTATGGAAGTAAATGTGTGCTGTTTAAAAACCTCGCGATTGCTGAACAAGAAAACGACACATTCATATTCGAATGCCGAAGTTAATAGAAAGTCGATCCTGGGAACTATAAGCTACAGTTTTGAACTTTGTTCATGAGTTAACATTTTGGTTGTAAGCTGAAGCCTTTCTGAAAGAAAATAGCCTCCAAATTGAAGATACCTCCATTATCCAGTCCACCAGAACAGCTCGTGTCTTTACGGACAAATCAGGATGGTTATCGAGTAAACGATTACTTGGACGAACGAGCTCGTTTTTTCGGCATAGAAGACCCCAAACCTAAATAACATCACAAATTTCACTTATCTGCGAAATCACCTCACAAAAAACAAGATAGGATGATTATTGACTACGACTGACTTTCTTAGGTGATCCAATTCCCGTGCATTTGAGAGCAGTAAGCTGTGGCGGTGCATCTTTCTGATGATACCTGTTATCGTTCAATCCTGCTTCCAATTTTCGGAAAGCATCATTCTCCAGTTCTTCTGAAAAAATATTGAAAGGACCTGCTGTTGTTTAGCAGTTTCGAAAAGAAAGCACTTCATAGCGCCTTGGAAACAGACGCACCATTCTCTTCATATTTCCTGTCAGAAAACTCGCTAGAGAGACTATCCTTTTCACCGTCAGAGATAAGAGCCTTAACGAAATAACATTCCATGAATGTTTAATAGAAACCAGAAGTCATGAAAACTATGCAAAATACCGAAAACTGCCCATCGGCTTGTATATGCTCTGAACCGTCGATACCGGATGTTGACGGTACACACTCAGGAGCCATTGCTTCAACTTCACTACTTGTGGAGGAACGTTTTGCACTGCACGGCGACAAAATAGAGAGATACTGAAAAGCAAAGAATTCAATCCTAGAACCATATGTTGTCCGATGGTAATAAAGCGCGACCTTATTTTAGTATATGACAGACTTCCTGCATTCATTTTTGTCCCCATTACTACTTACGGGAACTATTCACTGATTACCCTCCAACGGTTCACCGTCTCATCGTGGCTGGGAGATGTTCCTGAGTTTGGGGTTGCGATGTACAGCAATGGGATCCACCCACCAGCAAGGTCTCCCAAGCTGATAATGAATCTGGCGTTTCCATCAAGAAGCACAGCTAGGAGTAAACCTATGCCAGGATCTACCACCGTCCTGGTATCAAACTAGTCGCATGGTGGCAAATCTTCCACTGATCCACCAGTGCGAGGACTGTCTCTGGTGGTGACGACCTGGGGCAGTCTTTGGCCTGGCTGACCTCGAGACTACAGGGAACCACCATGGCTAAACCCTCAAAATTCCAAAAATATGGAAATTATGCTGGGACCCGCACAACCAGTGAAGACGGGCCGTCTAAGTATCCAGGTAAGTAGTGACAGATTAACTGAATATATTGAATATTTAAATCTAAGATAAGACCTATTATCGGGATCTGAATTACAATAGCATAGCTCATATACTTCTAGCACGAAATAACCAATTGAAACCCACAAACAGAAATTTAGACCTTGACGCATGATTATTATACAACTTTGAAACGAGCTAACAGCAACTATTGGACGACGTGGGAAGAGACAGAGTAGAAGGACAGGAACGACGACGAGGACGACGAATGTTCTGGCGTACCTGACTATTCCACTCACAATCGAACTTATGGATCTGCTTTCTACGGACTCGGAGTAGGTAAACACACTACAGATTGGAGGTACCCCAATAACTTTTACACTGACTGATGCAAGTCTGAGGATGACGGAATCCCAGGAATGTAATGTCAGCGCACCAGGGATTTAAAAGGCGGCTTGCGCAGAAGGTACTCAAATTTTAATTGGGTTTCTAATTAAACAATATATTAACTGGTTCCCTTCGACAATTCCCTCAGGATGGCTCGACTTCGTTGCGGATATATCCGGTAAAGCGCATGATTGGAGGAATTAGGGTCGAAACGACCTTAACCTATTGTCAAACTTTCGATAGGTATGTTGTCTCGGTTTCTTTATGTTTCCCGAGAGAGTGTGAGGCCTGTGCGGATAGCTGAACATGCCGTATGATTACCCCTTAGAGTAGAGTTGCTTGAAAGCGCAGTCTTAAGTGGGTGATAAACTTCGCCTAAGGCTAAATACGAACGCCTACCCAATTTAGTTCGTATCGCTGGGTTAGAATGGAGATGGCTCCAAAATATGTAACCACATGGAACCAAGAAATAATGGTCCATAGATCATCGAAAGTTACCTTAATAGACTCTATCTTTCTCTTGCGATTTCCTGCGGAACATGGCAATAAATGTTGAGATGACCAGGAAGGATGAACACTTGTTTCTGCGAAAGACGAACAGCCACTGAAGCCACAAGAGTATATGAACAAACAGATTTAAATGCACCATAGTTTAACAAATATAAACTGTACAAACTGCTCAAAAATCACCTTTCCGAGCCAAACTGACCAATACTTGCACCAGCAGCAGATCTCGATCTTCTTTTCTTCACTTGGGGCCTACCTTTCATTCATTCACTGGAATTGTTGGAGGCAATGCATTCGATTTCAGGAAAACAACAAGGAAACAAACTAGACAGTACAATCCCCAGAGAGTAACAGAACTCCCCGAGAAAAGTAGATCTTCTTGTTTGGCACTGAATACTTAGGTCCAATGAAATAACGAATAGAATGGATCTGAAGTGGCGTAGCAAGTCTACAGTTCACCGCTCTCCACAACGTCGACAAAACAACCCTACACGAGAGAAAAAGCGTGATTTCCTCCCGAACCAAATTAACCACCGCCGTGCTTATTTCAGCAGAGCGTTACTCGAACATGTCAATAGTAACTCTTATGGCTAGATCAAGCAATTTTCGACAATACCGACCTATTTAGACCATACGCACCATAGGACAGTAGCTAAAATATCGCATTTCCACCAACGTACTTGGAAATTTATAGACAAGTGACTAAACTTTCGCTAGGAAAATTGGAGAGGATCAATGAGGATCGCACAGGCTAAACGTTATAGCAACTTTAAGGTTGCCTTTTAAACACATGCTTTCAGACACATTGCTTTAAGTACCCAGCTACGAAGACCGAAGAATAATTGGAGGCTCGAGTGTGGAAGCACTTCAGGCCACTACCGTTGACATATGGGGATCCAGCGATAAGCACCTCAGCCCGGATGAAGCTGATCTACGGCCCGGTGCGCGAGCACCCTTTCGAACGTCGCCCGCCGACGGCTGGTTGGCGCGCGGGCGGCGCCGCGGTCCCGCAGCGCTCGTGCGCCTTCGGTCTGCGTCGTGTCCTCCATTATCGATCGCCTTACTTTGGTGGGAAAAAAGCATGTGCACTTCGTGGACGTCGGGATGCTGTTCGGCTGGCATCCTTCCCTCCAAGAGTGTGTGGATTCAAGCGCTGACACGTTGCGTCCACGTGAAGGACTCATCGTTAAGGTGGTCTCGAAGCTGCTTCCGGATTGCGAGGGGTTGACGGTGATGGTCAAGTCCAGGTTTTATTTGAAACTCAGGGATATACGACTTCAGACAGATTCCGATTCTTCAGCTATCGATTCGTGAGCGAGTCTGAAATTTGGCAGTGATCTTGTTGGTTGCAAGATTTTTGTGATGACGCGGGAACTTGTGAAAAGCAGGTGTTTTAATATTCCTGGCTTTCGTTTACATTTTTTAGAATACGGACATAGATCCTAAATTTTGACTTTTGATTTATTTCTGTGTCATCGTGTGTCCCTGGCTTTCAACTGAATGGGTACATTGCCATTTCCTTCGCTGCTCACAAGGGCTATGCTTGGCGGGCCAGTTAAACTATTTTAGTTCTTTCATATTTTTAGATTTATAAGACCTTCGTGTGAGCTTATCTACAAGCCAAGGTTTTGTTCTGCTTCACTTCTGATCCGACAACACTGGGTTTTTCGCATCCTTACTTCTTTCATTTCCTAGCTATTTCTGGATGGCGATGTTTCTGACTCGTTCTTGTTATCATTGCAGACCGCATGGACTACGTAGCGCGTGTGTATGAATCAGGAACGAAGTATTTCCGTGTAAAAAATGGATTTCAATGATAAGCATCACGAGTTAATCGTGTTTTTGCATGTTTTTGTGCTATTCATGCACTAGATTTTATTGACTGAGTATTCATCTGCCACTGATGGCCTATGAACGAAGGAAAAATTATGTGTCCTGCTAATGCAGGACGTACAAATTGTGTCTTTAGCGTTCCTTAGCCTGCCTTCATGTGGGGTTTCACGCGCCAAAGCAACAGAGATTTCTAATGGAGGAGTCAATTTGTTCTCACAATTTTTCTTATTTGTTTTTTCTTTGTGTTTTTGTCGTCGCTATTTTCTATGTGTAAACATCCACCATGTTTCATTCACTTCCAATTTATCGTTCGTTTCAGACTTTCCACTCAGGCACAGCCTGAGGTGATGTCGGACGACGAAGGTCGTCTTCTCATTGACGATTTACAGGACGGCACCGGACAACTCGATAATGCACATCAGGCGAACGCTCTGGTTGACGTGAAATCCACTCAGGGTGATTTCCTGCACTCTTCTTGTATTTCTTATCAGGTGAAGCTTTCATTCAGTCAAACTTAACTGTCAAGTTTCTCTTCAAGGCGAGTCTGAAAGCACTTCTATAAATAAGTTATCAACTCCTCTTACCGTCCCGGTATTCGGACAACCACAAGCAACGCTGAGCGGCGAGGCGATTTTCCACGTTGGAGCTGCTTCGAACACCCAACGTGCTGAAGGTCCAGGTAGATTGCTTGTTCTGTTTGTTATTTATTCCTTGAATCCTTCATTCGGTTGAAAAAGCTTGTCTAGCATTCTCGTTTACAAATAATATGGCAAGAACTCATTGTGAACAAGAGCCCATGTTCAGCAGCGCCACTTCATTGCGACACAAGTAAGTTCTCTTCGTCATAGCAAGAATTTATCCTCTGTGTTCCTGAGCGTACTTAGTGGCTGAGTTATTTATAAAACTGGTTCACCGATTTCTCAGTAAAGGAAGAATTATTCACTTTTTTCAGGAAAAAGCTCCAACCTGACAATAATTCGGTTGTTTTTGCTTCGAGATGCGAGAATAACCATTCTTTGGCGTCAACCCCTCGCAGTTCAGTGTAGGTTCTAGTTTTTCCACGCATGTATGTACATATATATATATATATATATATATATATATATATATATATGTACATGTGCATATATGTGAATATACATGCGTATACACTTGTGAATATGTATACACTTGCATGTACGTATATATGTTCATATATACATACGTATATACACATATATATATGCGTGTGCAATTTTGTCTTGAAGCATAGTGTCCTTGAGTCTTAGAACGACAAACGATCATCAATCTCCACAAATTGACAATTTTTCGAGCGGGAAACGTCAAAAGAGGTACAAAACGAATGGGATGTAAGAGTTTATTTTCTGGCACGTATTTCCACTTTCTTGAAATTCACATGGAACTTTCGATAGGTCAAAGAGTCGAAATGACACGTCTTCATCGCGCAAGAGGAAGGACAGCTTGTTCGATGGACAGAATCCTCCCAGCTCTCCTGTTGATTCGGATGATGCGGCTGTGAAAAGACATAAGCCGGTTAAGATTTCTTCTCTTTTGCTTATTCTGCGAATAAAACTTCATTTTGAGTCGTCATTAATTGAATGCGATGATCTAACAGTTGTGCGATCGCGGCACCTGTGTACAGTCCCGGGCAGTTCAAAGCGAAATGGATGGTTCGTTTTTCGATCTGGAAGTGGGATCCACTCGGATTGTGGAGATGACTGTTGTTTGTAAAATGGAAAGTACGTGACTGCATGGTGTTTTACTTTAATATTTTGCTTTTTTGTTAAATATCTTTTTATATCTTTACTAGGCAATGAACTGTATGTTGTTGCCAAGTGGAAGGATCAGGAGCTTAGTGGTATTCTCACGGATGGCCATCCCCCTGCGTATACACTTTACATGAAGAAAAGGTAAATACTTTAATTTCATAACGTTAAAGATGGGATCTTTTACAAGCTCTGTAGCCAGTGCAAAGTCGTTCTCACTGATTCCTTCTAAATGAGTGTTTACCTTTGTGTTCCCCAGATCAACAGTTGCGAACAGCGGTTCTAGCAGCTCTAACGGGAGTGCATGTGGCGACTCGAATGATAGAACTACGAACAGTGGTGCTAGTACTCCTTCTAAGTCTCGCCAAGTCCCACTAACTCCCCGTGACTCGAAGAAAAGGACTTCTATTGAGTCGAAAAGAAAGTCATCATGTACTACAGCACGTCCTGGCAGCTCTGCAGACCCACGTATGTTTTCTTCCTTTTAAGTGATCTATATTTAGTTTTAAAACATGCATTAACGTGGCGTCTGAAAACATAAAGTATGCATATAAAGAAAGATACGAGTGGGCAATTTTTAGCTGAAGAAGATGAGGAATTGGAAGACGAGACTACTCCTGGTGTATCTGCTTCAGCTATGGATGCTCTCAGGCTTGTCGAAGTTCCTGGACGGTTCGTTCATCAGTTATTCTACTTTTCTTGGTGCTGATTAACTAACTTTGGCTTTTGTTAACTACTTCTTTCCTTTCATTGCGTAAGATCCATTGAGTTATAAAAGTGTTTGAAGTATGTTCGTATGCATATCTGGTTACTTTTTTGAAACAAGGAGATGCCTCCATTTTCCAGGTCTAAAACGCGATTCGATTTCCTATTAGGACTAACATGTTTGCATTTTCATAGGCAAAAATCCCTGTCCACCCTTTGAGTATAGCTATTTCACGTATTTTTGGTACACATGAACCATAAATAAGAGTTTTTGAAATGTTGTGGTTGATTTTGAAGCAATTAAATCGTCGAAAAGGCATTGAAGAGATAATTAATACAACACCATTTTGATGGAATCCAGTTATTAATTTTTCAGGTTATGAATCTTGGTTGGACAAATTCCCAACCCTCCTCGGAGCATTTTCTTTCGAATCGTTCCTTTTGACACACAGACTTTTCCTGTGACCTTATGTGTAGAAACGTTAGCTTCCCAATCATAAGTATTATGAGCGAAGTGATCCGATTGAGGCTATCTTATACAGTTATTAGGACGAACTTGCCCATCTGTTTGATTCCATCGGTAATTGATTGCTCATACGAGTAAAGTAGCATAAAATAACGGTAAAGGTTAAGAACGTGCTAAAATATTCTTACTTTGATTTGTGTTTCTGATCGTACGCACTATGTTCTTTGAGTGCTGTACGTGGGGGTGGGGGTGGGGGTAGGGGAATTAGGTGTGGTTACGAATGTTTGATCCAATTTGCCTGTTTCCTTTATGGTAATTGATGATAAAGTGTTGTTATGTAAATTGGTTGTATTCGTAGAAAATCGATGCACGTCTGTTCGGTTGATGGTTGTCAACACAGATATGTTCGAAGTGAAGAAATTGAGTATCACAAAGCGACTGCGCATGCAAAACGAGCGGTATGGTTTTCGTACCAAAAATAAAGTTAAAATTATTTGAAGTTTGCAAGCGAAGATATTTGGTATGTCGTTATGTGAAGTGAAATGGACATTTTCAGGTAATGTACGAAGCCAGATGTTCTCAGACTGACATATCTGCTTTTCGACGAACATCAGTTCAAACAGACGTGGATGGTCTATTTGATAGCGAGGTATTATGCCCCAAAACAGATTCTGAGGAAATTTCTGTGAAAGTAAGTCGGTAACGTTCTACACTTTCTAGTTTTTGCTGTTGCATTAGTCACTAGTAGCCAAATATCTCAGCTGGAATGAAAATAAGCGGCTATCATTTCTACGTTATATCCGAGAAGCTTTTATCTTTTTTAATAATTTTTTAAAATCGTGGTTTTATTTGGATCTTTGCACTTAATTCATAGTGAAATGCTTCATGACCCAATTTCTGCTTTGAGCGGAGTGTATTTCCCATTCCCACCTGAAATTTCCTTTTGTTAATGGATGCTGGAAACATGTTTTTTTAAATGATTTATGTAGATTCGTTTCGTCCACTGAGACCGCATAATTTTCCGTTTATGTTTCTGAGTGTTTATTAGGCAAAGCGGAATTATTTCATTTCATATAGTTCAGCCTTAAGCTGAGAAAAATATCCTGATTTTTGTTCCAAGTATGATTTTGCGCTTGATGCACTCTCATTTACACAGCACCCTCCTTTGCTCGGTTGTCAACTTTTCCTTTAAATTTTTTTTTAAAGTTCTGTTACCTTTGTTTTGACAGCATTTGGTGAGCTTGGCTAAACTTCCTTTTACTGTGCTTCGTTTAACCATCCATCATTAGTAATTTCAGCTTGAAAATTTGCCTTCATCTTCATCCACAGTAAATACAAAAGCTGAGAATACGCAAGCTTCGAAATCTCCCGCGGGCTATTCTGATATATCAGATGATGGCGTTGCGCCTCAGTTGCAAAAGGTAACAAATACTTAGTCGTCTTTATTGAAGTGGTATGTCAATAACCTATATCTTACCATTTGTGCCGAAGTTAATTGCTGACATAAATCAGGAGGAGCCTACATCGGACATTCGCGTCCCTCTTTTGATTTCAACGAGTCTCCCTAGCAGCTCATCGTCAGGAGTGACAAATGTCCTCACATCGCCTGAATTCGTTTCAAGCCCTCTAGAAAGAGAAGCCGCTCCGGGTTCGTTGTTTAAGATCATGGAACTAAGAATTTAAAAACACAAAAATGTTATTACTCTTCATCTCAGTAGAGGAGTTTTTCAAAAGATGCATAATGTTCAGGAGTTCAGTAACAAGGATAGTAATAATTGTTTTCCCAGATTCATTTCCTGTAACCCCACAGCAACAAAAAATTTTACGCCCTTCTTCTATGCCACTCGCACCCGCTACGCCAACTGCTCTTCAGTCCTCATTTCAGCCTATATCAGGTTGGTCGCCCGTGAATTTGGGAACATTGTGAAATAGACTAACCTTTAGTTCGGTATTTTTATGTCAGTTGTTCCAAGTAATTGTTATAGCGGAGCGTAACCGAGGTACAGTAAATGGTACAGGTGTTAGCCCTGTAGTCAGTTCTGTTGGCACACCAACACCGGTTTCGGCAATATCTGGATCTGCCCGAGGTGTGTTGTTTTATTATTCACTACACCAAATGTAAAATAAATCACTTAACATTACTAAATGAGAATAAGGATCACTGTTTTCTGAAAGTGAAGGTTTTGTAACAGTATAGGGCATTAGTATAGGCATTAGTATAGCATAGTATAGGGCATTGCTTTATGGCGAAGAGTATGTCTTAGTCTACATTATCTTTTAATATTCAGTACAATGCTTAATCCGTGGAATACTAATCGAAAAACTTTTGTTAATACAGTGATATTCTCCCAATGGTTTACCGCCTCATTGTAGCTGGAAAGTGATCCTGGGTGTCGAGCTGCGATGTACAGTGAAGGATTCCCCCCATCAGCTGGGTCTCCTAAACTGCGAAGGAATCCGGCGTTTCTGTTGTCAGGAAGCCCAACTAAGAGTAAACCAATACCAAGATCTGTCACCGTCTTGGTACCAAACTAGTCGCATGGTTGCAAATCTCCCTCTGTTCTACAAGGGTGACGATGTGGTGGTGAGGATCTGGGGCGGACTTTGCCCAAGTTGATCTCGTGACTCCAGGGAACCACGGTGCCTAAACGAGCAAGACTTCGAAAATGTGGAGATCATAGTGGGGCCTGCACAACTAGTGGGGACGGCTCTCCAAGTATCGAAGGAAGTACAGTGATATAATCGAATTTTATGTTTTGAGAAATTGGTGGGTTGTAGATTATGTCATTTAGTTCTAATTTTGGCTATAAATTCCAGTGCCAGTGAATCCAATTCCTGCAGGAATGTACATGTCTTCATTCGCGCACCAAATGATGGCTCCATATGCTTCTCCACTTACGGCTACGCCCACTTCAAATCCGGCGCCTTCACCACAGCAACTGAATAAAATTTCACAGTCACACATGAAAACTCCAGACGGTTAGTTAAAAATCCTTTGATATTTTGATGTACGTGAATAGTGTGTACTAACAATTATTAGCGGAGTATTTGCAGAAGTAGCTGCCGCAAATAACGTCTTGTCTGCGCAGAAAACTATGCAGTCGTCGGCCGCACAAAACATACAACGACAATTCGGACTTCAAATGATGCAGTCTGGGACAGGTTAGCACTGGCGTCGGTGTGAGTAGCAGTTAATTAAAATAGAATTTTTTAAACTTTATGCTTTTTCAGGTCAGCATCAAGCTGCCATGATGCAAGCAGCTGCTGCACAGGCGCAGATGGCCCAAATGCATCATTTGTATATGCAGCAAATGGCTGCGGGTGCTAGAGGTGGACAGTTCCCGGTTCGTTGCCTTAAGCAATGTTTATTTTTGTTTATACCTCTGAACATTTTGAACTTCACAATATTGTTTGTAGATGGCTGCGGCTTCAGCTGGTCCTCACGAAATGGCTCTTGCTGCTTTACAGGGTAGGTTTCGATATCCTCACAGTTTCTCTGTATATCCCTGTGATCCCATTAATAGTCGAGTAATTCGAGCCCCAATTTACACTCGTCTGTTTTCGGGTAGAGCTTGGATCAGACCTTTAGAGATGAAACGCTGGCGCAATACATTGCGTTTGACGTCCAGGTACATTAATTCCCCTCGATGAGGTAATAAACGATCGAAGGGGTACTAAATGATTATGCGTCACTTTCTGTAGTGATAAAATGTTGTATTACAGCTATGCAGCACCAACAGCAGCAGGGTCATTTTGCCAGCATGTTCCAGCAAAAGTAGCAGTTTCACTGTGATAACCCTAATATAAAACAAGTCTTCCGTACTGCCTAAAGTTTTCCGTTTGTGTATATTTTTGCTAAACAACGTAAGCAAAGCGTCAGCAACTATTTGCTCATATTTATGACTTTGCTCCTTCCCATATGTCACTTATGTTGGCGAGTTTGAAGCATAGCATCTTACCGTATGCGCTTTGTACGTGTCTACGTTTGGTTTATTATTACGATTGTTATTGTTATACATGTAATTGATCCGGGATTCATAATGATTTTCATTGTTTACTTCTTCTTTTTCCCACGTCATTTACCTTGATTTTCTATCTGTTCTTCAAAATATTCTGTAGAGCGTCTGAAATCCTCTAATGCCACGTTTCTTCCTCGTTTTTTCCATCATGGCTTGGGACCAATGCTATTCCCCATTATTTTAGTGCCACATTTGCTGTTATGATTTGCCAATGGTCGAGATCCCAGTTATTGGGCATGTACATATACAGAATTCTCCCATTGCGCAATATCATGTATTGAAATTATTAAAACTTTATTAAGATAAGCATTATGCATCGGAAAAAGTAAAGTGCAGATTTGTTCACTTATCACATAGAGAGGGGAACATTTCCTTCAATTGCTTGACAGAATAACATCGTAGCAAACGAGGGATGGATACATTAAATCAAGAAAACTGGTACATGCAATGTTTCATCGATACTGCGAAGATTCATGATTTACATCCACTAATCGGTTAAGGCATGTGTGTTTGACAATGAAGTAGATTAGAGAAAATGTAAAGAGAAGCCTTCCGATGTGGTTCTAGCCGTAGTTGTCAGTTCTGTTTGATTGACGAACAAAATTCAAACCGACGAACCAACCGTGGTACTATTTGTCGCAGAGAAGTTACGTTTGATCTAATTTTACAATACCTCAGAAATAAGACACCCAGTACGAAATTAGCCTATAATACATCAGTTGGATATTTGGACGACTCGTCCTCACAGGTTGTGCGGACTCCATCATAATTTCCATTGTTTCGGAGTTTTAGTGGTTTAGTCATTGTTTCCCTGGAGTCCCGAGGTCAGGCTGGTCAAAGTCTGTCCCAGCTATAATACATTTACTTCAGTAATGCAATAAATATATAAAAGGTGCGTTTAGGGACCCAAATGTGACGGATATCAAAAGACTACTGTAACACATTCATTCATGATCGTTAGCAGCATCGATATGCACAATGTATGAGAACGTCCTATTGAAAAGCTGTTATTGGACAAAACTGGTGTGCTAGTTAGTATAGTCCTTAGAAATCTCGGATATAAAAGGTCTAGCAAGTGTTTCTAGTTATCAGCGAAATACTTTCAAGGCGAACTGAGTTCATAAACCAAAGGTGGAGCACCTTGCTAATCACACAATGAAGGCAGAGCATTAACGCACCACCTTGTATAACGTATTACAACGTTCAGAATACAACTTGTAAGAATCCGGTAATCATAAACTCTAAACAACAAAGTTCCCGTCTTTAAATACAGGCTACTGTAGCACTTCGTTTCACTCTGAGAAATTGATTTCAGTTTTGAGCGTGCAGCACGTCCTGTGACGGACTAATAACGATAGGGGCCATAGTGACCAGACATGTCAACGTCGTCGTACTCGTCAAAACCATGTCGATCAGGCGGCTGACCATATCGACTTGACCCCATAGGGGCAACTACGCGCTGACCCGTGATCACTGGCCCTCGCTGCTGACTCAACGGCATCGGCGCATTGGCTCCGAGCGCCGTTGGCTGTTGATAAAGAGCCGGTCCCACGCTCTGGAATGTTTATCCTTTTTAGAGGGTCTCTATTTAGATAATTAATGATGAGTCAGTAATGTGTGTATTTATCTCTTGATTTATTTATTTACATGGCCCGTATTTACATATTTTGCGGACTCAAGCACTTCTTTCATTCCATTCGTCGTCTTAGATTCATCATTCAATTCATTCAAGAACATGTCTGGATATCCACGCGGACTTTTACCTCAAGATTTTGTCTACTTCATGATCATTGTTAAATCTTCGTCGAGTTGATCCTACCTGAAGTTATGGAAAATCTCTGGTGGCGCCTCTTCAGGATCCCACCACAACCATGTTTGTTATTTTCATGGACTTTTGTTTCAGTATGACTTAAAAATGTTTCACTTATTTCTTCTTTCTATTCTAAAATAGTGTTTCGGACATGTTACAAAGGCATGGCTCTAAAGAATTACCTGATGCATGTTGACGTTCGGCAGTGGCTGCTGCCGTCCGGACATAGTCTGCATGGGTGGAGTCAGATATGGCGCAGCAGGTATCGGAGCTACCACTGGCGGTCCCAGTTGTACTGGCGGTGCTTGCTGTTGCAGTACCGTAGAGCTATTGGGACCACCACCCATCATTGCACCACCTCCCATGCCTGTGCCCTGAAACAGTATAAATGTCATGAACAACTACAAAAACAAAGGTAACTTCACTGTGCATGTGGCACTGCAATAATTTTTGACGTTTTTGATGTATCACATCGTAATCGTCCTAATTCATCTCACCTTAAAACCGCATTTAACGCAATGGTTAGAGACGCTGTTTAATACAAACGTCGTCAATTGTTTCATTATGTGTCCCAGGCAAACCAAGCCTTCAATCTGTTCGAGGTCAGCAAATTGGTACCAGACTTGTCTAGGAGGGTAGCAGCACTATCTCAGTACATCGGTATGTCACCGCAAGTTATTGAGTAGGCCAGATATAAATCCATTCGCCGGTGCTTAATGGAGTCGAAGGCATTGTGCATCTCTCAGGGACTGATCTACACCGAATGCTTTGTCCTCTTTATTGATTTATCTGATTGAGAAGTGAGAAGCCAGCCGCGTTTGCACAGCTGCTGGTTCGAATGTTGCTTTGTTAGCAGACTAATAAATGTGACATACGAATAGAGCTGTGTATATCAGTGGAAGTGACGGACGTTAACTCTTTCATCCTTTTTGATATCGACTAGTATGAGTTCCCTAAATGGCTCATTACTAGAAAGGTGAAGGGTTGTTGTATGTTGAAATGTGGTATGCAGGAAGGAGTTATCCCATAGCAGACCCACCAATGCTGACAGGAAGCTGAACTTTTACGTTTGCAAGCTTAATCAAGAACAAATCAGCGGCAAGAATCGCAGCTCTTTTGCAGTAAGTAGTACAGCTGCAAAATGGCAAACCTAACCCACTTCAAAAGCACAACAACTATCTATGGCACCAATGCTACACTTTTTCTAACTAAACTCCGACGACACATTCTGAACTACCTGCATCATTTGAGCAGCGGTAAAAATCTGTGTAGGACCACGATTCTCCATCGGATTTCGTTTTATTCTCGGTGGGCTACGAACTGGCGGATGGGTAGCTCTCCAGTACGCCTCTAGGAAATCAGCAAGGTGCTCGCACGCATCTTCCAGCTGATTCTCGTCTAACAGCACATC
The DNA here is from genome assembly GCA_900624975.1 of Angiostrongylus costaricensis. Lineage (NCBI taxonomy): Eukaryota > Metazoa > Nematoda > Chromadorea > Rhabditida > Metastrongylidae > Angiostrongylus > Angiostrongylus costaricensis. The sequence goes on along the minus strand of UYYA01003899.1, from coordinate 212,425 downwards.
AAAAAGCTCCTAGAACAAACATTAAACTCAGCTCCGACTTAACATTAACCTTGGTGCTGTTAAATAAATTAGTGTTTCCTTCTTGAGCAAATATGAGGCTGTCGATACAAGACTTATCAATTACTGGCTGACGTTTCGGCAGTTGCGCCTTTTTAAGAGCTTGGAAAGGTCAAACTGACGTACGGTCTACGGAGCCGAACACTTTCACAACAAAGCAGAGAAAAATCGTTATTGACAGTCTGGTGTCTGCTCAAGACGAAAACACTAACTTATTGGACAACAAACCGTCATACTGCTAACATAATCGGGTAATCAATATGTATTCTTTCTTTGATAAGCTTACACGAGGTTGATAACACTCCTTATTTTCGGCCCACGTTTCGACGGTCTTGTCTTCATCAGAACTGATGATCCGAATCGTTGGTCCACAGTTGTTCGTGTTCTCGAGGTAGCGTTTTCGTCGCGCATCGAGCGGGGTCTTCCTTAGTGGAGCATCTCTCATCATCTCGGATTATCGACTCTGATGAAGACGATACCATCGAAACGTTGGCCGAAAATAAAGAGTATTTTCAATCTCCCGTGAGCTTATCAAGGAAAGAATACATGTTGATTACTTGTACCGAAGTTAAAGGAAAGTCGGTTTTGAAATAATCAGGTAACTTTACTGAGGGTGAAGTTTATCATGAAAACTACACGTTCTATGTCGTTCACTTGTTACGAAGACGTAGTTTCAGTCAGCCAGTGGCAAGGGATAATTTCAAAGAAAGACGAAAAACAGAATGTTTGAATAAATGTCTGCAGTTCTACTCTCGCGAGCTACATCAATCAACCTCGGAAGGGGTAATCGTGGTTCGATCTGGCCCGGGTCCAAGTTTTGCGATCGTTGCGGTTGTACATCAATCTGTTACAAATTAAGCAAGCACTGAACAGCCAGTCAATCGTTGATGTTGAAGAGACGGCATTCATACAAAAAGAAAACACACCGGTGGGCACTGAGCCAGTTTCTCTGCAGCCACCATCTGCACGTTCATATTGCGAGATTGTGATTTGTTCCTCGATTTGATAAGCCGTTGTAACACCTGCCATTGAAGTAGTCAAAATTTGATAACAATTGGCAAACCGATCGATTAAACGATTTAGAATTGAGCTGAAGATAAACATATTAAGTTAAAAATCTCAGCACCGAATACGTTTGAAACCATCCTGGTCATACACAAACCTCTTTGCTTAACAATCCAGGATAGTATCTTAGCCATACCCAGATAGATTTCGAGAGACCACACTATGTTCGTTTTAAAAATTGAATAGTTGGGGTTAAACTAATCTCTCTAAGTAGACATAAGGGACAATTTCTCCTAACATTACTTTCCCTCTATTAGTATTAGAGATGGTGTAGCGAACACATATAATCTAACAATTTTTAACTATAATTTAATAACCTTGTGCCTTCAATGACCCAATATAAGATATGGTTAGTAGAAATACATTTACATCTAAGCAATAGTACATAATCTATTTTGCGAAAACTTTCCAATTTCCAAAACTTGTTACTGGGGCCAAAATAAAGTTTTCTGAAGAAGGTTTAACTCTTTCCCACTGTATCTATCTGCCAGCCTATTTTTGCAGCATAACGTATTTCTGTCTGCATTTCTGAACTGTCAACCTCTTCCACTTCGCCATTTACCTTTGGTGAGCTGATCTTTATATACACATGTATGGGAGCGAGGCTGGTTTTGGCGAGTTGACTCGGGTGGTTGATTGTGTCGCAGTCGAGGATGACGAGCTGCATCGAACGGGCGAGCTCGAAAATGCGCTCGATTTCTGTCTGTATCTCGGCTGCAAGACGTTCATGGAAACATAATATGCACATAAAAACTTGGAAAAGAAATGTTATATTATGGGAAAGTACAAGCATGTAATGATATATGAGAAGCGACAGAAGACTACTACGTCTTCATTATCTAGCTTGGATTCTCTCTCAAGTGTTTCTCTATCGCCTAGATTCACGTCATTTCAAAGAAGAATGGATTTTATTGTAGAATCTGGAGCGAGTATAAAATAAGACTTTGTCGGCGAGAGTCGTCTACAAGATGTGAATTGACAGCCGCGTTGTTTCATGGATGTTTAGAGGAAGACGGGGATAAACTTCGCATAATCGGATCTAAACAAACATTTGAGCGACAACTAAACACCACTGGTAACTTCTGTCTTCAAGGTGTACTCAACAGATTGATGAAGACTCCTATTTGTGTGACCCATTTCCATAGTTCTTTCCCCTCATTTGCAGTAGTTTTCCCACACCACTGGTTATTTTGCACCTGTCACCGATTATGATATTTGGATTTGTCTGAGTTCGGCTGCTACTTGTGGATTTCGTGAATGTCACTGATCGCTGTTCCAACCTTTTCTGTGTCGTATCCTGGGAAAAGTATGCTACGAAGCTTCCAGTTGTTCATTAAAATAGGTCCTAAGCTTTTGCTGATGAGGTAGCTCATTCGAAAGCGAGTCTGACGCTAATTTGCCGATTCTGGAGGAATGAGGGAAAGTTGGGGTTGTTCACCAAACACAATTCTGGTCGATACTTTTTTAGATTATTAAGCTGACACGAAGTTGGTGTAGAAATATTTATTTGGCTAACGTTTTGACCTCTCCATTTTCTCCAGAGCCGAGCCGAACCGGGTCCAGCGCCGGTTGTTGCCGCCAAGTGGGTACTTTTTTTTTACGTATCAAATCAAATAGCTTGGAGTAGAACACCACTCAAATGAAGTATCCCCTCTCCGCGGCATTCTCTTATACATGACAGATGTTGACCTATTGCTGCCATCCAATGTGATCCACTTTTGGCTGCAGTGAACCCGTTGCTTTCTGTGCCTCACTAGCTGGCACACGGCGCAGGAGTTTCTTAAAAACTGACTTTCATTAAACCTCGGCAGGGATAATTAAAACAATTCAGGTACTCATAAATCCTCTTATGAAATAGTCGCGAGGCCAGAAGGGTTAGACGCGGATCGAGAACGACCATGTCTCCTGAGACACAGGTGAATACAGCAAAATGTGCTGAATGTTTCTCTTAGTGTTGAATTAATTGAAACTCTCCGTATAGAAGTAATGGTGTCCAGCCTTATTGGTCTGTGCGTCCATGAAAGTAAATGCACTGTACTGAATTGCACTACATCTTACGCATCGTGAAAAGAGTTGGCAGTTAAGTGACTGAAACTTCAGAACATAGGTGAAGGGATGGGATTTCGGGTCGCTTCGAAAAAATAAGCCTCACGTTCATTTTATAAGCCTTCATTCTCAGGATAGCAAGTCATACGTGGCTATGTTAGAGCTGAATACAGCAAAAGTAAAAGATACGGCAGTGAGATACTGTGCATATCTCAAACGATCAAAGGCCATTAGCGGCGCATTCTCAAGTAGGTTGATGATTAAGTTGATTGGAGATGATGTAATTGAATTCATGGCACTTAGGCATTTAGGTGTGTAGATTACCCATCTTCATATGTCGTGTGGCTTCCAGCACTTCCATTCGTTTCTTTGTTCTGCAATCGTCATTCATAGATGTGATCGGTTTGAATGCAGATTAGTTTACACCTGGAGAATTTGTGACGTATATGCCTCAATGATATGTTTGATCCAGATAAAACGTGATTTTCTTGAAAAGCCAAAATAGCCGAGCTAAGACGTCTTCAACTCTTCACCATAGTCAAGGTCCTCTTGAACGAGGGGAAAACCTGCTGTTTTGCGACACAGACCATTCCATTACGACAGCCAATTCTGCGATGGCAGCGAAGTTTACGATTCGTTAAGCGTTTGCTCGAGGATGGTAATGAGTGGAATCCAAAACCCACATACCTGTATCACGTTCTGCCTGTTGATCGTCGAGTGACTCGAGCGGGGCTGGTAAATCTTCCGTTTTTCCCTGTCGCGTGCAAGAGCAGGCCAGTGGTTTCTGCTCGCTCTAGGGAGTCGCTGAGCATTCTACCTTTCTCCCATAGTTTTCAACCACGTTGTTCATTTGTCAACCAAGTCCACATTAGGAACACTAAACTCAATTAAGCACAGGGATATGGGGCGGATAGCACAGTGGTAGTGATACTCGTCATCACGAGCATCGCGCTAGTACGATTCCGATCCGGACCAACCAAGCCTCTCGTCCCTCCGGGATAGGGAAATTGATACCGGACTTGTCTGGGAAAAAATCTCTACAATCCAACAGGGAATGCCCCAGCACGGCTATCTCGGAACCCCAGGAAGAATTCCTCAACCTGCATTCTACGACATTCAGGATGAAATGAAAAACCTCAAGCAGCAACCGAAGCTACACGTAAGATGCGAGAAAACGAATCGAATATGAGAAGTGCTGGGTTCGGCACAGTAGACGTGAAGACGGATAAAATAAAATAAATTTAAAAAATCGCTAAGAACTCGTCGGTTGGAACACCGTGAACAATGACCGTATGGAAATACTGAAGCCTTAAGAAGCCGAATAGATTAAAAAAACTTTCCAATAAGTTTGATAGTGGTATTGAAAGTAAGAGGAGCTCACCGAGACTGTTGTTTGTTCGAGAATTTCCGCGCTCCATCAATGCCCTTTTGTTCGGATTATTAAGAAGTGATCGTTTTGCCAGTGAAATATCAGCAGTCACTCTTGTGATAATAATTCTAAAGTTAAATAAATTTCAATACTGGCTGTGCGAATGAAGTGCTATATTGTGGACGATATGAGTCATGTACAACTTGTAGTGATATCCCATCATGTCGCAACACAGCGGATTTCATTAGTTGAAATAACGATCGTTGGAATCATTATATCCTTGCCAATAAGATATTACTTTCTTATTCTACTAACACAAAATTCTCTTGCATTTTGAAGCGCATACCTTTTGAGCAAAAAAAGTCGCGCTTCTACCAAAATTCATGATTTTCAACTCTTGTGAAGTTCTTAGATCTTTGTGCAGAAAATTTAAGGAAAAATAATACTTCAGGAAAACTACATAACATCTCCATACCATGTTACCCATAACTTTAATGTGAAAATTAAAAAAGACTAAAGATTAAAGACAAGACCAAAGATTAAAAACATTACATTGCAGGTTATTTAAAGGATAGAGGGCAAGGCGTTCGCGTCTCAATTATCCCCAAGAGACAACGATTCCGGGCAACCCGTTAACCCGATCATGGGACCGAACCAACGACCATGTGCATCATAGGGCAGCTCTAACCATGCATTTTCCGCTGATTATGTATTTAGCGATAGGACAAGGTCTCTTCAGCTTCTCAGGTGCTTGGTTATCGAAAAATATTAACAACAACAACAATAAAAACATGAGCATCGTTAGGAGTTTCGTAAAAGTGTTTAAAGCCAGGCGTTTAGATTTCGAGTAAGCGAATCCTAATCTCACATACTCTTGCCTGGTTTATTCGTTAACCACGTAGAAGGTTAGCAATGTGAAGGCTGACAGCAATCTAATGTCTCCCGCCCACAATATTCTTGTTTCAAAGACTTACAAGTATTTTAAAGACAGCATTTTCTATCGGGTACTAAGCCCCAGTGTAAATAATAGGTGAAATGAGAAGAGTAAGAAGATATAGAATAAGAAATCGTCCTTACCGTCCCTCAAATCGATGTTTCAAATAGTCAAAGACGGCCTTCTGCATCATATCGGTCACCTCATAGCCCTTCAGACTTGGTCCTACCAATACTACAGGCCGCATCGACGGCACGACGTCGTAAGGAGGCAAATTTTCTTGCTTAAAATCACATCAGTCTAGTGCTGATTTAAACTCTTGTATACTATCATGGACTGGAGAGCAACCTAAAGCAAAAGTTGAACAGTACCTTCTTGAAAATCAACTTCTTCTTCTCTTTGGTCGGTGGAGTCGTAACAATATTCGTCATTTTCTTGGCGATGGTTTCCTCATCTTCTGAAATCACCAACAGGTTTAATAAGTTGAAGAGAAACTAGCGAACGATTTATCACTAGGAGGAAAGAAGGAAGAAGAAGGAAACAAACCGGGTGTAGGGGGTGTAGAGCCTCTAGAATCGCTGCGGGGCATCATGTTGTCAAGAGCTCCCAAATTCGTCGCCGAGCTGGACTGCTTGCTGAAAAGTGCTCTACAAAGATACAAGGAAATATAGTAAAAGGTAGAACATACAATCGTAGTCAATATCAATGTATGCCAGTGGACTAGTGATGGTAAAATGCGTATTCGAAGGAAGTCAGATAAGAGAGATAGGTTTCTGGATGTAAATAGTCCCAGTTTAGTTGCGAAATGGAGAAAGAAACCGATAAGAGACGATCTGTGGCTACTTCTTTTCTTCAAAAACTATCATCTATGTTAACCACAGTGATGTTAAGATATTTGCAAAACTCCGGACCGCAGATGTCTGCGATGGGGAACGAACATGCTATTACGCTTTTCGGGGGCTGACGCATTCACCACCACACCATGCGGATCCTTCGTCTTGCCTTTCTCTCAGACATGTTTTAACCTATAGGTGCTATCAGCAATCACCCATCAACCGTAGTGATCTGGGGAGCATAAATCGTCATTGAACCTAGTTAAGCTGAAGCTGTAGTATAAAGCGCAATGTAATACTTTTTGTTTACTGCCTATTCTTATTCCGAAAGGATCCGGAAGGAAAAACCCGCATGGTGTGGTCGTGACCATATTAGCCCACGGAAGAGGTAACAGCAGGTTCGATCCCTACCGGAGACATCTGAGGCCTGGAGTTTTGCAAATATCTTAGCACCATTGCGGTTATATTTCACATTATAGCCTACCATGGAAAAAGAATAGAAAATAAATAAAAAGTAATACATTATCGTGCAATTGTCAATTTATCACTAGTCAAAGGTTTTCATAACACTTAAAGTAATGACAGGAAGAATAGAAAAAAGAATCCATTTTTGAAATAACGGCCGTATTAAAGAGAAATGGAAGCAGATAAGGACAAAGAAGAAGAAACAAGAACAACTACAGCTTCGGTTTGCATTAAGAAGTGTAGAAATCAACACTGTAAGCAACCTACAACTTGCCGGCTTTGGCGGTTTGTTGTCGAAGAGATTCCAGTTTCACTGGTGATGGAATGAATCCAAGATCATGACCTTCTTTCACTAATCGACCAATCCACCAATCGTTATTGTACTTCTTAATGTAACGACAATGAAATGGTATATTCACTTTGAGAAGCTCTGAATACGGTAGTTCACGATGCACCATGATTTGTGAAGCACACTAATATCTCCAACGGGTTTTGGCTTGTAAATGGGTGTGAGTTGTAGTTATATGTCGTTTTAATAAAAGTTAAAAGGATAAAGCTCTCGGCATTGATCAGTCTCTGAAGGATGCGCCATGCGTTATACTTCACTAAGCATCCTTTGGAGGTGATTGAATGCATACCCGGCCTTCACAATGACTGGCGGTGGCTTACCGATGCATGCGACCAGTGCTGCTATCCTCCCAGATAATTCTGGTACCAATTTGCCGACCCCGGGGGGACGGAAGGCTTGGTGGGCCCTGGGTACGGAGATCGATTCCACGTGTGTTCCTAGACGCCTACGACCACTGCGCCAAACGCGCCTATTTCTAAGAAGGAAAAAAACTGAAGAGCTGACAAGCGTAGAATAATAAGAAAAGGTCTGTAGAACATTACATATAAGAAGAACTATTCACCTCTTTGATATGTAGAAAATCCTTGACTTTAAACGAGACCGCACATCCGTGCACAGGAGAGTCGTCGTCCAGCGAGCCGTCGTACTCGACATTCGTGCAGATGGCGAAAGCCACCGGCTTGTACTGAAATCACAAATTCATCCACCGAAGTGAAAACCACATGCATTTAAACAATTGGAGATCGAGGAGACGTCCAGTTATTCGTGAGGAGCTTTAAAGAACCTGGCGGCTGGATAGTCCATCTTTGACTTTAATAAAGAGTATGTACAACGTCTACTAATATGCTAATGGATCTTTGAGCCTTCCGTCCCCCCGGTGTCGGCAAATTGGTACCAGACTTATCTGGGAGGATAGCAGCCACCGTCTTTGAATCAGAAACCTCCACTGATCGATGCCGCAATGGAGATGAACACCCCAAAACGGAAAAAGTACCAACAGGTAAATCCATATCAGCACATGAACATGACGAATCCACAACCAATAATCCAGTCGACGAGGTTTGCAATGCGGACCGATCCACCACTCATGAGTGGAGAGTTCTGCACGCCGGTGGATGTGAGGATGAACATTTCATGCAGACCATTCACTTGTCCATTGATAATACATCCAGGAATGATCCTAGCATAAGTCAAAATACTAGCTCATCAAGCCAGGAGAGCACCCAGTCAGCGTCACACGTTGAGAAGTCAACGACAAAAGAGGATGAGGTGCTGTTCCAAGTTCCCGGCTGTCTAAATCGCGTCACTAAGAACAAGGTCACTCTGGATGAGCTTAAATTTCGTATAGCTTCCCTTGAATGTCTGAAGAGCAGCTTTCTCGAGATCTATTTCACACAGGCTACAGCGAAGGCAGTCGGAAAAGAACTGAGAGATAACCTGGCAAAGCACGAAATGTCACTTCCTTCCCGGAGAAGAGAAGGAATAAAGAATACCGTATTCACTTGTTTGCTTGAAGAAGCAACACAATGCTAGCGTGACATACACACCACTGTTCAGCGACATTATCCAGCGCGTCCACTAATTGAAATGGCAACAAGGAAGACGATCAGCCATTTGGAGGAAAAACAGTGGGATCTCATTGGAGCTATACAAATACTGCATGACTTGAGCAGTTTAGTGAATAGCACACAACTAGCCAGCCACATATAGAACAATGCTCTAATACATAATGAAATTGAAGTCGAAATGAATCATTTCAGCTTTGTAATCCCATTTGTACCCATATTAATCAACCCATATGGCTTAATGCTTCCCCGAACTATGCCAAAACGACACTTTCCATATATCAGTCGTGGGATGGAACCAGTGAACCTACAGGACACTCACTAATCAACTTATGCAGAAACATAGTTCAGGAAGGGAGGCAGTACGACATGGAATACAGACCGGATTCTGCGAAAGACAGAAGTGGTTCTCTCAAGTTATCATTCCATTATTCATACATGAATTGTTCTTAGCGCAGTGCTTAGAGGTACTTTGCAATGTATAGCAGATTGGTCCGTAGTTAGAATCCACACTCCAAACCTTCCATCGCTATGGAGTCGGTTAAATGGTACCAGATTTCTTTGGGAAGATAAGAAACATTAAGTTTACACATCCTTACGAAGCTGCGAGTCACTGTATAGGTTATACACCGATCTAGTAGATAATGGTGTCGACTGCAGTGACGCATCGTTCATGAATTTATTAACGCCTAGCGTTTTATAGAATTAGGCGACTGTTCATATGGTGTGCGTGTCCCAGAACTTATCGCATCCGATTCGTTGCGTTTTGAACGCCAAACACGCATATGGTCAGAATTGTGCGCCAGTTCGGTTGCAGCTTCAGGATCTGCCACCTATTTTCCTCATTGGTAACGGAAATATCGACTGAGCTTCTTGATCTCCCTGAATTCCGAGATAGTACCGAAACATTCCCGAGGGCTAGATTCTTCCAGGAGGGCAGTGATTCCTATGACCGTATCGAACCTGCTTTGATGCGGCTTCCGGGTTCATTGGTGACAGCAAGTGTTTTTAGTGACAACATAAAATAGGTGTAAGCAATGTTACGCACTAGTGATCACAAATGTATATAAATACGGTCGTTCATAAAACAAATGTTCTTTAAAAACGGGCTCTCATTTGACCTTGACATGAACATCGCTTCTCATTTTCTATTTTGTTACATTCATAAGCTCACACGAGTTTTTTTTTACTAAAACTCTTTACTATAGTGGTGGACTCGACTCCAATGCAGTGAACTATCTCAGGAATGGACTCTATTCATGTGTTCTTCCGTCCTACAGGCTTTGACTCCCTACGACGACGAACATCCACATTGCAAGAAACAACTGCGAACGATCGACTACAATCATTCTAACTCTAAAGGCGAGTGCGCCGAAACGTTAGCCACAATAACGTTTTTAGTGATAACATTGTTTAAACGCTTGAAAATAACATAACAGAACAAAGCTACCTTTCAGTCAAAATTTTTGTATAAGCTCAAATGTCAGCCCTGACGAACGACGATAGGATCACTAAACTTTCAAACATGTCATGGAATTGGTGATGGAAAAGTTCTACAGCAACCTTTCTCGTTGGTGATGCTTGTCAATTGGTTGGTGCTGGCGAGTAAAGCGAAAGAACTTCAGAAAGGTGACAAATAAAGTCAAACCAGTGAACGATTTTCCTTATTTACTGCTTTTTTGGTAAGCACACATGAGGTTGTTACTTTACTCTTTATCCATAAAAGCTGATGTTTCGGCGGATTTCGACTCCTTCAGAGCCTGGAAAGATCAAGTCGACTGTAATCTAGTCAGCCGAATACCTCCATAACCCCAACAGAAAAATCTTTATGATTGAAAAGTGTAGTAATAACCCCGTGTGTGCTCATCAAGAAAACAGAATTATTGATCGGTGCCGAGGTCAACAGAAATACGGTATTCCGAATTTTCTTATTCACTTTAATCAAAAAAGTTACGTCGAGCACAATCTAAACAGTGTGCAGCTCTAAGCACGACACCACAAGGCGCAGTCAAGACGAATTAACGTATGTCAGCACTTACGAAAACTTCAAGAAGTGTCGTGCACCTACATCGGCTGACGGCACGAAATTGCTCATAGCCGACAATTAACCGGGACAATTCGAGGCCAACGGACAATAATCGAAAACCTCCACCGACGGTGATCATGTCGATCACTTCTAACGAGAAATGGCATAGATGACAGTTCCCGTTAAGAAGTATTGAAGAACGACGAAAATCAGTCAGGAATGTCGAATACACTCAGATTTATATTATAAAAAAATCCGTGAGGTAACTGCAACAGAATATGATGATGGGTATTTAACCAAGAACGGTACGGTAGCGGTGTACTGGCGAGTCTCATAAAAACTCCCACATGCACAATCGCAACGAATTCAAGAGGACTCTGCGAAAGGCAGGGATTTTTTACCGAAAGTCACATCTGGGGTCGACTTTTTCGGATAAAGTTCTATCAGAGTAGGGAGATGTTTTTGGAATTACTTCGGGAAAAATGCTTCCAAAAATTTTGGAAAAAAACCGACGAGTTCGATAATCCAACAGTCACACCAATCAGTGAGTAGTAAGTGTAATATTACTCTGGGATTATTCACACCTTAACTTTTATAAATCTGTATGACAGGGTGTTAATCAACTATGTGAGAAATACATTGAGGTGCTACTGAGTTGCTCTCAGGATTGATTACGGTAGGATTCAAAATAACGCGTTTTTTCTTTTTTCCCGTAGATCTTTTTCTCCTCAATAATTTCAAACAATAAATGTATTTTATTTCATTGTCGAGTTAACACAAAGGTTGTTACCAAACATTTATTCGGCTAACGTTTCGACATCTTCGTATTCCTCAGAGGACCACCGACTCGGATCACCGGCTCTGAGGAAGACGAAAGGGTCGAAACGCTAGGCGAATAAATGTTTGGTAAAAACCTCGTGTTAGCTTGTCAATGAAATAAGGCACATTGATCGTTTACACCGAAGTTAAATGAAAGCCGGTCCAGATAAAGATTTAAGCTTGAGAAACAGTGTACGTCTATTAAGAAAAGCAATATTCAAGATGAAATACACTGCAGTATAACAGAAGGCATAAGGTAAGGAAGGATATGAGAAAAGATTCTTGGAATGAACTCCAGACACAAAGCTCATGAAAGCGATTCGAGGACTATTAAGAGTGATCTATCGCTTCATAAAGAAGTGCAGAACTTTCAACGATTGCCGATAGCACCAACTGGATAAATAGCACCTGAGCCCCTGGAAACGGTAATTACTGGTTCGAAGCCTAAATGAGGATCCGAGTTTTGCTCATAACTCATCATTCTTGTAGAGTGGCTTCTATTTTGGTTCTATAGCATGCCAATTCATGGTTCGAGCAATTATAGAACTATATCACTTTCCTGGTGTACGTGTAGCGCCTGGCTTTGAGGTGTTCTACAACACAAACATAGTCATCGGCATAATCGATGGGCCCCAGACAAAATAGCCCTCGGCACATTGATACCAGGCTTAGCTCGGAGAATGGAAATGCTGACAAGACCCATCGGTAGGCGACCACTATTCATTGTATAGGCCAGATATACCTTCAATTACCGTTGTGATTCTGGAAGTCCTATGCATGACGCATGGCTAAAGGGCTGATCAATGGCAAAGGCTTTTTCCTTCATTCACCGGAACAAAAAAACTACAAAACATTTCTGACATAGTGAAGGAGCGTTCAATCTACTCACAGATGAGCAATTTACAAGTAGTAAACGACCGACCTTAGCTCTTTCAAGTTGAAGCGCGGCCTGGCGTTCAGCGTCTCGTCGTAATGTCTCCCGATTGCCGGCCTCCAGCTCCACATCGTCGTCGTGGTGGCTGTAGTTCGAGTCGGCGCTTTCCTGAATTCAGTTAAAGTTCTCACTATGCTCGTTTTGATCTGAAACATTAATGGAGCACAATGACGGAACTTCCTGAACTATTTTTCATTTTGGAAGAATGTGCTTGTGTTAGAAACCATGTTTATTGAGTTTGAGGTACCAAACGTGACCGGACCTCAGCTTAAAGGTTCTGCCTAATTCAAAAGATCGGCCTTCACTTAATAATATCAGCATTAGAACCAATCTGTTTTAGTTCTACGGACTCTCCTCCATGAGCTGAGCAGCATGCGGGTGATGTCACTCTTTAAAAAACGAAAACGGCGGGCGCTTCTTAATAAATCAGGGTTTGGCTTGTACACTTGACTTGGTTGTCATGATCCTTCATTAAGACTGTAAAATATTCCTCGAATAAGATTGTCTAAAAATACGCCCAGGTTCTGAAAAATGCGAAATCGCCAAACCGTTAGCTGTTTGAATGCAAAATAAAGGTTAAAAATCTCGTGTCAGGTCCAAGAAGGGACAGCTCGCAAAATTAAGAGACGTTCTACTTTAGAGATTTGGCAACCAGCAACAAATAAGGTTGTCTTTTGAAAAGAGGGATTCCCACATTTTAGATGTAACGCTTACTAGTTCTCGCATTAAGGCAGTTGGCATAAGAACTCCCACCACAAGGGTTATCAATTTTCTCAATTATCCAGCCGGTAGATGGTGAAAAAAAAGTGAAACTGGAAAAGGTAAACTTCTACGTCAACGAACTTCCACCGAAGGAATGACGATGGTATTACTGTAAATGAACTGACCGTAATCTCATACGTTTGTGGTAGAGCTTCCACTCCACCTTTATGTGAAAATCATGATGAAAAAAGCTTTGCTTTTATAAAGTAAAAAATCTTTTTAAAGCTTTTATAAAACACGCTAGAAAATCATAAAAAGTCGAATATCTCGAAACGGCCGTTTTTATGTGTTTTGGCTACTGTACCTCCCACAACATGTTTTCCGTTCTTCATCAGCTGATTATTTCATTACTACGCAATGCTCGGATCAACAACAGTCACTCATCACCCTTTCGATAGGAAAGGTCGAACTTGACAGCGAAAGTGCGAAAGAGGAATGGGAATCGCGAACTGAGATGAGAAAAAGAGCTGGGGATGTTAAGCGACACATTGGACGCTAACGTAATCGACAACCCGACACAACGGGGAAAACGTGATGAGACTGGGGGAAGTGACGAAAACCATTAAAAAGACGAACCCTTCGATTCCGATGCGCGAAGCCGGCCATGGCAGGCCGCTCGACGGCGCACTGAAAAGTAGCGAAAATCGGACACGTTCATCAAAACGAGGATACGAAGAGGTTCGCGATAAGTCGCAGTCGAAGAGGACGAAATCTATGACGACCTCAATGCTCTTCTGAAAAGCAGCGACAGAGCGACGAACACAAAACGACATGATATTAGAGGGAGAGAGAGAGAGAGAGAGAGAGAGAGAGAAAGAGGGAGAGAGAGAGATCCTCTCAAGAAGCTGAGAGTGAGAAATGTAAGAGCTATGAAGAGGAATCGCCTTCGAGAATGTGCACGCATTCATTCATTGAAATCTCGACACTCCGGAAAATAGTAATCGGATTCGCATGGATTGGTCCTTTCCGAACTTCTCAGTCGATGTTCGCTGGACGTTTAAAGTGTTTACTGCATATTTCAATGTGGGACAAAAGGACACATTATTGGATTTCACTTGTCACTTCGCCACCACTAATGCAATTTCGCTGTAGAGCAATTCTGAAGGGCTATGAAGATTGCAAATGACTTGTGAGGAGCTGAAAAACTCTGAGCACCACTTGGGACCTTCTCCGTCAGTAGAAACAACCAGCACCGAGAGTCACAGCTGGGCCAATTGACGCCGCTCCGATGGGACTTGATCTGGCTCGTCATCGATTGCTTGCTGAGCACGGCGAAGCTGGTGGGCGGGCGTACGGAGAAGCACAAGAGAGCCGCACCGCGACCGCCCGCCCTGCCGCCGCCGGAGGGCATGCGGCGACGGCCGCGCGCGCTACGATCTGGCCGCATCCGCGGCGCTTCGACCGGGTCAGGTGCTTCTTCGTTGACATCCAGGGTGACAAACGACGGGAACGCACACTGCGTAGAGTTGGTTGAATGACACAGAAGTGGTCCCAAGTCAAAGAGCACATTCTGCAGCTGTTCCCAATAACATGAAGTGCTAGAGAGTAAAGCAACCGGAGTAGATCTTTCCCATGTGGATGCTTAGAGCGTCTGCCTCCGCTAACTGTCGTAGAGGTAAATGGGTGCATTTTGGCCTATATGATGACATGCGAAGGCGTGGCGATGTATCAAGTCAATACATTTATACTTCCAGACAACTTACTTGTATACTTGGACGGTCCGTCTTTACGAGCTGTGCGGAACCCAGCACATATGCCATTCGTTCCTTTCTCTCGCAATCGCAGTCCATGGTGGTGGTCTTGTTCGAGCATGGCAGCGCTTGCGAGTCTCATACCGTGATCTGTATAACAACTGCAACTGCAGGTACAGCTGATTAACTTTGTTTACGAACACGTCCACCCAACGTGTAGGTGGTCGTCCAAGAGAACGTTTGCATTCTCTTGGAGTCCATTCTACTGTTCTTTTCGTCCATCTGCCGTCGGCTCTTCCCATCATGTGACCGACCCATCTATGTTTCGCTTCTAGACAACTACGGTACCAAATTACGGATACTAACGAGACTGAGAGCGTAGCTTTACCGTGAGGTTGAATTGAACAGGAGACCAAGCATGCATTGCAGGGCACCCTTATCCACCGCGCTATATGTCCCTGTTTTCAGATGACCATCCAAAATTCTCTTTGATATCAACCTAATTCGTCTTGGAGTTCGTAACCACTATACACCGAGATAGGTCTGGGTATTGCGTTGATAATTCAAATTTGGATAAATCTAATCCCTGTGCTCTCAGTTATTCGAATACCAGAAAATTCGATAGATATGTGAGAGTTTTAAACAAGGACAGCAACGAATATGACTGTCATCTTTGTAGCGTGTAAAGACTTCTTCAGCACTTCAAGATGGTTCTATGAAAAACCTCGAAGTCTGTAAGGCCAAAATTTTTTTGGTTAATGAAAGCGTAACACTGGCTGGGTTGTAATGTATTAACTACAGTACGTGTCGTGGGATCCGACGGTTTAATGTCTTGTTCTGTGAATAAGTGCCTAATACAGCTCGGATTCATCTAAACGATGTAATCTTGGATGAAATGAAGAAAAAACCAGGAAGCGTTTGGCGTTGACCTGCTGCTTAGGGATTCTTCATGCTTTCGGCTCTATCAAGCTTGGTACTGGTGGATGAGTTCATACTTAGCATATACATTAACTAAAACCAACCTAACGGTGGATCATGTCTTTCTACCTTTAGTGAGGTCCGGTATTAATTTTCGGATTACGGAAGAATAGGGTACATCGTTATTCGTGTTATGGAATCAAGTTAATGACGACCATATGCATTGCAAGAGCATCCAAAAATTGTACTATACTTGCTCTGCAGATGGAATGAACCTGGACACATTGAATGCCTAGCTTTAGGCAAGGAAATATCATGAAACATCGTTAGTTTGGCAGGAATTCAGTGGTTACAAGATGGTCAGTTTCCATCGACTCACAGCTGCATGTGGTGGTGATTCGGAAAACTTTCGTGCTGAGTTCCTAAGGGTTTGGAAAAGAACTTGCCAATCAAGAAACCCACCTGTTATATGAAAAACTATGCTGAAGTCTGGTTCTTCGTAGAAAGCATTTGATTGAAGTATCGACTAAGTTACACGAGGTGATTCAAATACCACCATAGGTGGAGCATTAGTTTACAGAGCTGATTCCATGTGGTTTAGAAGAAATAACGAATTCCGAGCTGAATACTGGCATTATCTAGCCAGTTCATTTGTATAACCAGTTGAACAAACAGTAAATCTCCCTCTTTCTGTCAATATGTCACAATTTTAAGGATGAAAAATGTAATGCTTTGCTCCGCATGGCTATTGACTACTGCAAAGAGAGTGAGGCAATTCGCGAGTGAGGCCAACATCGTCTTGTTCTGACGTTTGGTGAATTAGTAGCAGATTCTCTATCGGGACATCGAAGATCCACATCGATCACAACTCGTTTAAGGTACACTTCCGTTGAAACGAAAAGCCAATTGTGGCACTACCTGAAGAAGCTCCCGAAATTTCACACAAAGATCACAATTACGTCTCCACCTTCCCACGGAATGTCCCACATCTTTGAACAGTTTTATCTTTTTCTCTTTTTCACGAAAGCCTGCAAAAAGGAAGTCTAGTTTGCGGTGAGGAACGAACGCGCTGTTGTCCTTTCGCGGGAGTAACGCGTTCACCACCACTCCATGCAGGTCCTTCATTTTGCCTGTCTCTCAGTTAGTTCGATCGATCACTGCCATCAGCAATTACTCGTCAACGGGATTGATCTGGGGAGCCCAAATCGACATTGAACCCAGTTAAGCTGAGGCTTTAGTTACCAATCTTAACCGTTTTGTTTACTGCCTACTCTTTTTAATTGAACGGTATATTGCGAATAACTTCAATGATGCTGAGATATTTGCAAAACAAAAAACCATTAAAAGGCCAATCAGTTTAACTGGGTTCAAAGCCGATTTGGGCTCCACAGATCAATCCCATTGACGCGTGATTGCTGATGGCAAAGATCGATAGCTGAGAGACAGGCGAAACAATGGACCCACATGGTGTGGTGGTGAACGCGTTACTCTCCGAAAAGAACAATAGCGTGTTCGTTCTCCGCCGCAGACAACCGTGGTCCGGGGCCCGGAATATTAGACCAACAGTCCTAGAAAATTTCTGAAAGATACTGATCGGCTCTTTTTCTACAAAAAAAAAAGCATTTCTACGAAGCTTCACCATGTGAGAGGACTCCAGGCGGCAGTTTTCGGAATCGTAATTGAAGCAAAATTACTATATTTATACGTGGAGGCAACAAACCGACGTATTAGAAGACCAAGAGGTCACTTAAATGTTTAGCACAATCACATAAATATTTATTCGTTTTTTCCTCACATAAAGTCATCCAGACAACGACACTTCCTTGGAGATCGTCACGAACGCTACCCCGATTAGAGTAAGGCCATAAGCGAACGACAGCAGCACCAGGTTACGGCGACCCTGAAACAATGAAATATTCAGCCCATGCACTTAGTCTTAGTACCAAGTACGATAGGCTATTCATATGAATTTGATCTGGATATGTCGCAAGAAGAATGGAGATGAGAAAGAAAAATTATTATGGATACGTGGTGCATGTTGATCTCATAAGATTACATCCTAACTTTCTGAGGAAGGAGGAATAACTATAGCAGACAAGAGCAATGATGTTTTTAAAAGTAATTTCCACTTGAGGAGATAGGTTGACGAAGGCTTGAATTAGCACTAAACTGTTAAAACTGAAATTATAGGACGCAAAGCATTCAGTGGCCAATAAGGAGTGATACTCGAACACTCGACGAGGAGTGATACTCTTACACTCAAAGTAAGCTTCCTAAAGATTCTTCAACTTGGACTTCTCTAACATCTAGAATGATTAAACAGTTTCGAAAAGGAATACGGTCTATATGCAGTAGCGTATTTATTTCAGTTACCGTAATTTCTCTGAAATACAGTATGCTCCACAGTGAGACGACCAAACCAGGCGCCATCGAGCAGATCGGATACGCGACGGCGGCTTGCAGACGGTCGATGGCGATGACGAACGACGTCATGGCGACGGCAAAGATGGCACCGGCAGACATCGACGGCAGAATTGCGGAGGCGTTCACCCACGGATCGCTACGCCTGGAAGCCAGACATGGACCAGCCGAAAATTCTGCGACAGAAATTCTTTTTCACTCAAAAGCAGGTTATAAAGTAAAGCTCAAGAAAATACATAGGTAAAATGTTGCAGCAGGCTTTGTTGTCTCTAATTGAAGTTTTATCAATGATGATAGGCATGGTGCAGCGGCGTTAGTTAGAGGCAACGTTCATTGCATGTACATCAAACCACTTCCTGTCATCGTTTCCCATTTCGCCTTCGTTTTTCCTACGATAAGACTCTAAACAGCATTTCAATAAAGTTCTCATGGTGGTCCTCACAACGGTTTACTACCGCTGGGAGGTGTTCCTGGGTGTTGGACTGCGATATACAGTGGGGGGATTCATCTTCCTGGCAGGGTCTTCCAAGCTGAGAAGGAGTCCGGCATTTCCATCACGAAACCTAGCTAAAAGTAAACCAATACTAGGATCCACCACCGTGCTATCAAAGTCGCATGGTGGCAAATCTCCCTCTGATCCACTAAGGCGGCGACTACCTGCGGTGGTGACGACCTGGAGCAGACTTTAGCCAGGCCGCCCTCGGCATTCCAGGGAACCACTATGGCTTGGCCAGCACATCTCCGAAAAATGGAGATTATGGTGAGGCCCGCACAACCATGCCTTAATGGTACACGGACTCCCTATGAACCCTTAGGACGACGGAAATACAGAATCCCATTGACCATCGTCAAGGGTTCTACTGAATGGTACCATGATGTTCTGTACAAAGAAGTCGTCCAGTAGATGGACATTCCTAGCGTTTTTTAATGCAAAGATTTTTATCCTATATAATAATACAACTAGATATAAGCCGAAATTAATTAGGACAAGAATTTGATTATAAAGTGGATTTCAGGGAACTCACTTCACTATCGAATAGACTGTGAAGATAAAGACAGAAGTGCAAAGCACTCCAATGAAGAACGAAAACAAATAAGGTAGGCTCTCATCTGAAGCACCAGAGTAGTCTTCCAGATGGTTCTAAAGTCCTCACTTCATTACCATATCACAGAACTAAATATTTATTTATGTGATCGTATAAATTGATCTTCTTAAGCTGACGCGAGGTTGGTACAGGTCTTCGTTGTCGTTGTTTTGCGGGACCGCACGTAACATTACGGCTTTGAGGAAGGCGAAGTCGCCGAAACGTCAGCCATCGACCAACAACACCAACAACAACGACAACGGACAACGAAGACCTGTGCCAACCTCGCGTCAGCTTAAGAAGATCAGTTTATAAGATCACATAAATAAATATGTCAACTATCTATGACGAGGTTTATAGAAAGTCGGTCTTTCGAGTTGTTAACAGAACTAAATCTCTTCATTCCATGTACTCTAGATAAAGAATGACGAATATAAAATAATGACTTAAAAAATGTAAATGTTGACTTAAAGAATGCAAATGTACATCTGCATATTTATTTATATGTACATGATAAAGGCGTAGGACAGGAGCTAGTGTGCCCTTAATGGGATGAAATGAGTTTAACTCGACGTTCCTTTCCATATTTCTCCTCGCAAGTGAACCTTCCTGAGATGTTTATGACAAAAATGGTCTTGAAGAAGTCCAAATACTTCGGAGCGTTATTCATGTCATAATATATTAACGACATCGACTATCAGCTCATCATGCCTGCATGAAATTGTTGACGAATGTCGTAAACAGCCAAAAGTCAGTCTTGGAGACTATGATAGAAGCGTTATATTAGCCATCAAATGGATTTTTTTGTCTTTTAAGGTAAAATATTTTTTGAGGAAAAAATTGGATTTTTTTCTACAAAGCAATGTGCCTAAAATATGTTGGCAGTATGACTGGTAGTCGTTGGAGAAGTAATCTAGAAAGAGTAACTCTGCTGGGTACCAGGTCTAATCGAGTCAGATAAAGGTGCGAGTTTCTTGTGGATCAGTCTTGGAAAGGTTAAAGCCACATAAAGCCATAGTGGGGAGTTATTAAACGATTTGGATTTTTGCAATGTTTAGAAAGTTGCCGTATACATAGTCAATATATTTCTAGAAGCAACATGCATGAAATTGTATTAGGTACCACGTCTAAATTATCCGTCAACGAGAAGATTCCACTTGAATTTGGTCTGAAAGCATGGGAGCGTTGTACCCGACACTGTTTCGGAATAAGAATCACAGTTTGACGTAAGCTGTTTTCTTTATTCGGATGAACGTTAGTACCGCTCAGCTGTTCGGAGCACCGCACGCGACACATCCTGGGTCCTGCACCGACTGTTCGTTCCATTGGAAAGGGACAATCAGTTGTGTCCTGTAGCTTATCACATGCCAAGAACTGCTCCATAACAACACATCTGTGCGCTCATTTATACGATCCGACTCCACATATTGTGCCGACGACAACTTTCATAAGATTCGTCGTTCCCCATTCGTCATCGTCTACGAAGGTTCTCAGATCTACGTGTGTTCAGTTTCTATCTGAGGATATTGTCACTTTTATGATCGTAGTTGGACGCAGGTAGAGTTTTTCTGAAGTCGTCGGATAGCTCTATTAAAACGTCCCATGGTCTTCAAAGTAGCCACCGGTCTCTATGACATGGAGAGAGCTTTTCTTAAATAGCTGTGGTACCAGTTTGCTGACACTGGCGGAATGCCAAGCTTCGTTGCACTGGTTTGGTCCAACAAGAGCCATATATGCTGCATTGCCCGACACCTGTAACCAATGCTTCTTCCGCGTCCCAGAATTACTTAATAGTAACATAAAACATTTCTGTTTATGAACGAAAAAGTGCTAGATTTAATGTAACGTGTAGTAGCTCGCGTTCTCGTTCACATATAAGTGGTTTGCTTTCGATACCTTCAAACTCTCACAACCCAAAACCGACAAGCGCGAACGAATACAGGCTTTAATGTAAAAATCACAATCACTAAACTTCTTGTAGCATTATTTTGGAAGCCGACTATCCTGTAACTCCCGCATAATTAGTTAACATGTGTTTAAATTGTTCAGCTTACTCAAGGTTGTTATATGAATTTTATTCGGCTTATGTTTCGACGTCTCTCTTTTCAGCAGAGCCAATGACCCGAGTCGATGGTCCACAGTCGTTTGTCTTCTCGATGTGGAGTCTTCGGCCATGTATCGAGTCGGATCATCCTCAGTGTAGCGTCTCTCCAGTGAGGCACACTCACCCGGCGACGCTCTTTTATGAAGGATGCTGGCTGTTGACAATAATGAATGTCCGGTGATAAAAACTTGTTCTTCGCAGACAGATTTTTTTCGCAGTATTGCTAGAATTACAGTTAGGGCATATTTCTTCCATTTTTCGGTTATTTTCTTAGGATTTACACCCGCCACTTCCCAAGTTTACAGCGACATCGGCTAGGCATTTCCTATGAAATTCAGGAGTTCTCAACACAGCTGGCTCCACCTGTGTACAGAACACCTTGTCATCCATGGAAACGCTTTTTTTTGCAGAAACACTACAATCCGCAGGCTAAATGTCTCAATTCACAACGAATTATGGTAATTGAAAGAATATGTTAATCAACAGTTGAACACATTCTGGTAAACGCACCTTCATGTAATTCACCGGAATCCACATCATCCCGTAGCACAATCCGCTCAGCATTGCTGCCACGAAGCTACTGAAAGTGCATCGATAACAACATGGGTAATAATAACAATGACATTAATAACAGTAGCGATAACAACACTGGGTTTTCCAGAAAGCTTGGCATCGTTGCTGAAGCTTTCTCTGGTGGATCAGCACGAATTCACGTGAGATGTTGACTGACTCATCGGTCTTCAGACAATCCTATTTACGTGGGTACTTGGAATTAAATCTGCTTGATTAACTGGATATTGAAGAAACCTATCCGGCTTTTTATAGACTCGAAGTTACTGTGGAATCCTGTCTGAAAGCTGTGGCTTTTATATTTTGTCATGTTTCTGTATCAGGCAGCATTCGTAAAAGACTATCGCTGATTACGGGGCGCTCAGGCGGGGAAGTGCAGAGGAGGCGGTCGGCTTAATTCCTATTACACTGCATTCAATAAAGTTTTGTGGCTTCCTTTTGGCCATAGAGAAAACTCGCTTCACCTCAGAGACACGAGTTTTGAATCTTATTCGGTTGAGAGTGATCGTTTGTAATGGACGTACCCGATCCGTTCCGCTAATGAGAGTTTTCGTATTTCCTCGTCAACCATCGGAATATCAAATGCACATTGCTGAACGAGCTCAAATTCATATGAGAAGTTCGATGAAGAGCAGGTGAAAACAAGTTAAACTGTAGTGATTGATACCTTTCTAGTTCAGGTTTTCATTCTACGATTCTTGTTTGGCATACAGAACTCACTTTCTTTTCAGCAATGAAATTCACTGTTGAGTCAGCCGTGCTGATCCGCTCATTAGACTTCACGAACATGTACATTGCACCTCTAAAATTCGCTGCGTGTAAGGAAGAGAACTTTGAGCCGATTCGAAAAAACGGAATAAAGTTTTGAAGACATTGTCAAAAAGGCGCATGTGGCGCAGTGTTTATAGGCGCCTCGCAATACACACAGGGCCACTGGTTCAATCCTGCAGTACGGTCAAACCAACCCTTCCGTCTCTCTAGGATAAGAAATTGGTACGGGACTTATTTGAAAAAATAAAAACACTAATTAGACACATTGCTAGACCAGTGGAGGTAATTGTACAAGCTAGATATGTATTCAGTCACCTTTAACGATGCTTGATGAAGTCGAATTCATGATGATCGCTCAGTGATTGATCAACGTCGAAAACTTTAACCTTGATAATAGGCTGAGTTTTCAACGCCATTTGCCTCATCACTTTCATTCTCTCGCACTTTGAGCCTTTTCTTAGGTGATAAAGAATTTATGGAAATAAATTCCTAGCTGAATGCTCGGTCCCGTTTCGAATTTTTAACAAAACGCTGGATTGACTTTGTTTTGAAATGAAGTTTTTCGTGGGAAATACTCTCGCAACTACCGTATTACTCGCAAATTGAGGCTTCTAGGTATAAGGAAGCAGAAAAAAAAATGTGTGCCTACTTCGCCACTACCCCCGTAGCACCTAGGACTTAGTCCTCATCAAATCACTGGCGCAGCTTCTCCGCATGCCAATTCTCAGAGTAAAAGACTCACGGAAAGAAAAGCAATTTAAGTGTATTACTGAACAGAAAAGAGGACTTAGACGATATCGTCAGCTGTCGCTCAATCTCTGTGCTGCCTGTCAACTATAAATTCTTCACTAAAAAGCATGCACATTCACTGGAGGAAGGAGAGCCACGTAAGCTAGCAGGGTTTCGAACAGGATTCAACAAGATGGACCGCATACACACGGCGACAAGGCTCATTGAAGTATCGCGAGAGTACAAAGGACCGCACTGTATCACTTTGACTATCACATACTGACTATGAAAAAATTCTTTATGAGTTTTTTTCACAAAATCTAATTACTTAACAATGTTAAAATCGAAACTAGGACCTTCTCCAAGGATATAATTATAAGTTGAAGGTCAACACCCTCTAACAAAAAGATGCGCCACCTCCATTGTGAAGAGTGTGATACAAAAATCGTAATGGGATGAGATGGAAGCGAAATTCGATGGCCAGCATCAAAACCATTTTCGTTCAGCTAATGACATAGTTCTTTTAAAATAAGAGCTCAATTCTTGTTAAGTGAAGTTTCTTACAAGATTAAGAGCTAGCCAAGCGAGACGAACCGATTTTTAGAGGGAAAAATCAAGTTTAATATCCATGAAAAGCGTATCCGTTTCTAACGTCACATCCATGGTGAACTGAACGAATACTTTCGAATACGCAAGGAATGTGGGTATGCCTATGAGAAGTCAACATAAACTATATGGCTTCAATACATAAAGAAACAGGCGACTTTTAGAGCTTACTAAAGCCGTGATGTTGTGAATAGAACAAAAAACACCCAGCTCTATGCTCATTTCTTCGGCTTTTTGATTCTTCCCTCTTTAAGGGATGGATACCCGAATAAAACGGAAGCGCAGCGAAAACCATTCAGTGTTATTGAATGCGATATTGAAATGGTGTAACTAGGATAACTTCACACCAACTAAGTGAAGGACAGAAAACCTGAAGTTCTGATCATAGGTTAGACACATTACCCGGATGTCGTCAGCGATCGCGTTCTACGGAATGTTACACGTACAACAGAAGGGCTACCAACTCGCGAGCCGGAGCTTTCAAGAAAACCGTAAAAGATCCTAGAAGAGTCCCTACCGAGCAACTCTCATGCACGACGGACAAATGGAGACTTTAATTGCGCAGATTTGGATCGCTATACGATCGATGAAAGGAGAACTGATAGAAGTAAAGTTGTGGGCATAAAAATCGAAGTGTGAGCCATATTCCATGCGACCTGTAGTGACCTAAATAGGGGCATGCGTGTGAGCCACAAGAACCACAAATGTCTTACACCGTCTGCACTTTGTAAAAGAACAGCTTACCCAATGATGAGCAGTGTAATTCCCATGTAATTCAACGTGAAGCTTGCCGGATAAGCTGCTGGTAACCCGAAAAGGCCGTACCTGAAAAAACGAATTCTGAATTCTTGTCTTCATTCTTCCATCTACTTACTTTTTGGCCGGACACTTTGTGATTTAGAAAACAAACATATAGGTTTTTTTGAAACGTAAATAAAACACGTTTTTTTGAGAATATATTGGATGAAATACACTGCATAGTGTATGATCGCAAAAATAAAGCTTGATAGTTATCATGGTAACGGCGCACTGTGCGTTTTTTGATGCGGGATCACTTCATTCTGCTCTACTACGGGCAGGGTTGAAATCCTGAAAAAAAGCGCGGGAAGAATGAAATTTTGAGTTGAAATTCTATGTACGGAACGAGTTGTTATACTATTCCCGAGACGTCGATGAATTAGTCGAAAGATTAATTGTTCGTAGAATAGTGACGGTTATCTTGGAAGAATCCAACTCCACATACAGCAATTTTTCTCCGATCCACAAGGCGGGTGCCTATAGAGAAGACTTAGGAATGTTCAAAGACGGTTATCCCCGGATTCCAACGGATATTATGCTCCATGTCTATGAAAAGGGAAGATCAGACGAATAGCATCTAAATCTACACGCAATTTCGACTACTTTCATGATGACGACTGCAAGGCAACGGAGCGAACTGCGAAACGGTTGTGACTAGCACAACATAAGAAATTGACCAACTAATTGTATAAGTGTATAAAACCAGGAGACGTCAACATTTGCTGAAGGAACACAACAGCCCAGTTCTTTCGTTTGGTACATTCGCATTGGTTCCTGTGAAGGAATTCTGAAGAGATCATATGGGAATTTTAGTCTAGAACCGCACTAGTGCAGACTTCGGCTGACAAGTAGAACGACTTACTTCCTTTTTTCATCCATCCAGTTTATTTTCCACGCCATTTTTTCATTGCATTATCACCAGTGAAGACTTTGTACATTTTCACAGCGAAATTAAATTTTTAAGCACTAAGCCCTGAATGAGTCTGGTTAAAATATTATTGAAATAAAACAAAAATGTATAAACTCATCATAAAAAATGTTCTCCGTTAGGAAAAATTTCGCGCTTGACGGAGATGAAGCAACAAATAGCATTTGTGCTGTGACGTTGCTGCAATACCTCACCTTGATGTTGCCCATCCAGTCAGGCAAGACAAGGTGTTCCAGACGAGAATCGAAAGCGCCATGCCGAGGCGATTCATGATCTGGATCGCGAACGCATTAGCTGCAAGGAGAAGTTATCGGGAGCACAGGATGGCGAAATCTACAGAGCCCACCGGTGGCCCAGAGGGCTCCTCCGACCACGGCGAATCCGTGTAGAGCTGGAAAGCCGAGTGCCGCATGGACCACCGTGCTCGTCACGAACCCACCAACGCAGAGGAAGAATTGAGCTGCGAAGCCTTAAAGCAGTCCCTACAAAACTCTTGTCTTTTCTTGTTTGGTTCGCGACATGTTGTTGTCTTAGTGATCATTGATGTAAATTTTTTCTCATTTTTAGCATTTTCGAGTGTAGCATAAAATTATGCCGTATTTTTGTACTGCGTAGTATTTTAACCTGATCAGCATATTTTGCCCAGTCACCGCATGAGAAATGAAAAGGTACACAGCAAGGACTAATTTGAGTACCAGGACATTCAGGCTCGTTATTTGTTTAGAAGTTTCGATCTAGAAGCCGGGTCAAATGAAAATCTGGAACAGGGATAGTCATTATTTCTCTATTATTATAACGTGATCCAACATAACATCTATCACAGTGATCCCAGGACGTCTAGCATTCGATTCCTTTCCTCGTGTTCTCCATCAGCAGAGGTCTTTGAACTTTTTTTTTAATGGCTTTAGCTGTTAATCGAGAATACTTTTGTTTTCATCATAACGTCATTGAATACCAGTCGCATCGAACCGAGTCCTCAGATTGCCGCGCTAGAGCTTTCGTATTTGGTTTGTGGGGAGGACCTTGACTCTCATAAGTGTGGTATCACTTTCTCGACACCAAAGAGATGACAGGCTTGGTGGCTCCGGGGCAGGGTTGAAGCAGGATCAGGGTGAGTTGGGCTGTACATTTAATAGACGGGATCACTTGCACTGCGTTACCCTCTCGAAAGGTTGCTATCAATACGATGCAAATCAACAAAGGTAGTAAACAAATGTTTTCGCATTCATGAAGACCAGCGGACCAATGTAGTAAATACTTAAGGACGAATTGGTTCGGCTTTCTAAGGATTTCAAGGCGAAAACTCCACACATAGACCTGTGCCATCCAAGGCGTCAAAGTAAGAGTTTGCCAAATCCATTATTTCCCATCTATGATAACATGCCGTAAAACCATTGCTCGACCAGCTCTTCCAACTCCACAACAGCCTCTTTAAAGACCGATCTCTACTCTTGCTTAAAGCCATCAGTCACGTAAAGTCTCTAGTGATCTTTTTAGAGAAGAAACAGAAAAGAAAGGCCGAAAGTGATGCGCTCAATACTGGAGTCCGTATTATTCGCCGTGGAATGTTGAAAACCGCTGAAGGTCTTGAAGTGCGACATTCATAATTACCGTCCGATCTGTTTATTGAGCACTTCTAATAGTATGCTTACAGTGATCTTCCACTCAACGATGACCGGTATACATTGAAATCCAAGCGCTTAGAATGGCAAATTCTTAAGTGGAGATTGAAGAGTGGATCTTGACGAGACATACGGCCATCACCAGCCCTGCTTATTTCCACGTGTTCTTTCAATACGCCTGCGAAAAATGGAAACAAAATACACTTCGTGTATCATCCTAGAATACAGAAATAGGAGTGCTTTCGAAATTCCGCGCCATTTTGCTTTGAGGAAGCTTAGAATGCACCGTGGGCACAATGAATGAGATGCACTACATAGGATGAGCATGCTGTTGACGGCTTCACCAGACGCAAGTGCTCTGGACATTTTCGTGAACGAAATTTTGATATTAGCAATTCGCAATGTTCTGGACGGTAGCCATGACCGAAAACAAGAGAAACTGCCGCTTTGATCGCGAGCAACCGATAAAAATAACTCGAGAGATGGCAGAAACGCTTGGCGTTAACCAATTAAGAAGCGATTACAAAATTGTTTAGAGGTTGATACGCCGTACAGTTGTAAGCTATTAATATCAATGTATGGGTACCGCACAACTTGTTCAAGTATTCATCAATTTGTTCGAAAAGGTTTGACAGCATGAGTTTACGCTCGCGACTTCCTCCTTAAGGGTAAGAAAATCATGATTTCTCTAAGTGGATGATAAGAAGGGATATAAGGAGGTCATGTAACACCACTAAGGAAACTAAATTGCACTGTAAAAGTGGTAAATTCTACTTGACGAAATCATCGTATCACTTATATTTAAAAAAAAACATGCTGTCCAGCTCGCTGAATACGAAGGTGGTTGGTGAAACGCCTGATCCATCCTTCCAGTAACGTCACACTAGCTAAGACCGAATTGGAAGTTTTCAACTAAGAGCCTGGCTTAGAGCAGACCTATCTTACGTTTCTATAAAACTGCCCATCAGCTGCTACCTCACCAAAACCTTTGAAAGAGTAGGTTCACATAGAATGCGTGATGCTCTTCGTGTCCATCTCATCTTTCGGGTGAGCAGACCCCAAAAAGATCTCTAAGGTGTTACCAGGAGAAGTGGAATTTAATGAAGATAGAGTTTACTAAAATCTGTTCGACTAACTCGATAATAAACGAGAAAGAAGGTTGCGGACGATTGACTGATTAGAACAGAAGTGTTGTGCTCCGGTCATCATGACGACGCCGCATCACACGTATCTTCGGCGACTCGGCAGAAATTGTCCGAAGCAGTTATTTTCACAGAAACCCTCCCCCACCCCCACAAAAAGGAAAAAAGAGATGCCAAAAGGCTGGCGAATAAAACGGCCACAGTGTTTAGTTGAATATTTGCACAAACCTACTTCGAATGTAAAGTTTGAAAAAAAAGGAGACGGACTTCTGCACCAACTGAATATTTCACCAAGTAGACCCACTTAGGTCATAAATTCAATCACTGCGAGATATTCCAAATCTTTAGAATAAATGAATTAGTGTAAAAGTAAATAGTAAACCGTCTCCAGCGGCAACCCTTTTGATGGGTACGAAGACCGTTCCGAAGAGAAACGATGCCACAATAACAGCTAGCAATCCAGTCCACATGGTTCTTTTTACGCTAAAAACGGAAGGATTGCAGCATAAATTAGTTTCAAAATGCCGCACATGTCATAATTTGTTTGCGAACGGCAGCATACAGCACTTCAAATATTTCACGGATCTCATTTATATGAGTGATTCGTATCACAGTTTAGTGAAGAGACTACACATCAGTCCACAGCTTGCAGATATGGAGGCATTAAGGCGGACCAAAAGCAAACATGTTCTCTTCATCAGATTTGTGGATGCAAAGGATAGGCCCCTGACTCTGCTACACCAGTGTTAAGTACATCCTACCTAACACATTCATTTTCATACATGTCTGGTGAGGTCAACAGTCGCTTCTATTAAATAAACTCCACATCTATCCCTGAAGATCCTATGAACTAACCCATAATTAACCTCGGTCCCAATAGCAGGACCCAGCAGGAAGCTCTATTATTTAAAAGATTAGAAATAGAGCAATTTACGTGAAAAACTACGACGCAGTTGGTCTTGGTTGAAAGAGCAGTTCATACGACTCTGTAGTTATATGACAGGGATACATGGAGAACTCAACTACGGCAATACAAGTCAGTTGACGGAGGAGGTGTCTCCTAGCAAGAATGGAATAAATCTGCCTTAAAAAGGAAATGGGATAAATTTCGCAAACACGCCATACTGATACGACAAGTGAAGAAGTGAACCGAGGCCGATTATGCTCTATGTCTATCCTACCTGCAGTCAAACCACGAAGAAATATGAAGCAATATGTTCGATGACCACATGAAAACGTTTTAGCTGGCGCTAGTTTGCTTTACGTTTCATGCCATCGCAACCAGTTGCCCGGAAATCAATGTCCGATTTGTAGTTTCATTCCTCTTGAAGATGTTTTAAAAATAGTTTTGTTTTTAAATTGTGCTACTTAAACTATGATACAAACTTTTTTGTGAATTTTAACTTTTAAAATTTTAGGCGTGAAAACATCAAATTCGATAGACATACTAGGAGTATAGATTCGGACGACGTACGTAGTGCAAACGGCACGAAACATTACTGTGGTTAGGGCTAAGAATGTGCTAACGAACGCCGCTTAGTGTAATGTTGGCTTGAATAGGTTCCTTATTTGAAATTTGACCTTTAAGATGAAGGAGGTTGGTGAAGTGCTTCTGCTTTTGACGACGCTGAGCTGAAGGGTTTGGCGAAAGTAAGCATACGCACAGCCGTCTCAAAGCCTGAGGAAGAACTTAGAACAAGCGTCTCACTTCAGAGTGTCTAAAAAGTTGGAAGGTAGAAGAAGCTCATAGAATGGATGCTGCTTGAAGTGGATTAAAATGTTGAAAATCGTTTTTTTAAAACCCTCTCTCTATGTAACTAGACGCGTTTTTCTACAATATCTTGATGTGCAACGAGATGTGAATCCTCTACTACAACCGGCGACGATCGGTTCAGTGGTGTGAGGCTTCGTAGTGACTCCTGAAGCCGAAACTAAAGAAGGCGATACTGACCGTTTAGTGGACTACAGCCGATTGATCCATCACAGCTTCCTGAATCAGCAGCTTATCAAGTGCACCAGATATGTCAATGCCTGAGCCACGGATTGTTCAGCAGAAGTGAACCAATTATTTTCCACGATAACCAGTGGCGACGAATCGTAGAGCCGATGCGTCAAAGGTCGAAAAAGCCGAGCTCCGAAACTCTTACCTCACCAACTACATTCATCAGACCTCTCGTTGACCCACTACACTTCTTCAAGCATTGCGATAAATTTCTGTACGAGAAATGCCTCAGAAACATAGTCAAGGCCTATACTGCCTTCAACGATAGAAATGCAGAACTTTAAGCAACTGGTACAGATAAACTTGTTTCTCATTGGCAAATGTGTTGGTTTCGAATGCCTTCACTTCGGTCAATAAAATTTATTTTGAACCGAGATATGTCACTTTGGAAATACAGGTTGAAATCGGACTTTAGTTACCAGGAAACCCGAGGGAATCGGCTCTTTTAGTTTGCGCGATGCCACTCGCAAAGTTTTCAGCTTATGAATTTCGTCGATTTCCTGATAACAGTTCTCTGGTGTCATAATTGTATCAAGATTCGAGAAATCATAGCGAATGCTTCCATCGATCGTGCACGATAAAGCAACTGTAGAATTCTACCGGTGAAGATTTGCCTTCGGGAGGTGTTCCATACCCGCATATTCCTGCGTAGATTGTCGTTATAACTTATTTTTAGACGAATTCCACAAAGTGACCATGGAAGGGACCATTTCTTTTAGGCAGAAGGAGTGTAAAATATATTCTGTGCCGTATTTCATACCCTAGATCCGCTTCAATTCGCGTCTTCAAATGGCCATTGTCGATAACAACAAGTCAACTTCAATGCTTATCATTTTTACAATCGGAAAGAATAGTCAATACCTTCTTCGATTATGAAGTGAACACAAGGTTGATAAAAAAATTATTGGGCTAACGGTTCGATGTCTTGGCCTTCTTCAGAGCCGGATTGACTCGAGTCGATGCTCCACAGCTGAACAAGCACAACGCGATAGCCCAACAATCAGCCGTAGGCCATCGACTCGAATCAATCCGGCTCTGAAGAAGACGGAAACGTGGGGACATTAGCTGGGTAAATCTTTTTATCCACTTCGGGTTTGCTTAGCAGTCGAAGAAGGAATCTCAAATCAATCACAATGTTGAAAACCAAGGTAACAATGCATAATTTTTGTGTTCTTTTGTAATAAATGAAGTTCTGACACTTAGATTTCACCTCGCTTAAATAAAACTTTGGGATCATACAGAAAAGAATACTTCACGATGTATTCTTCTTTCTTCACTTTTCTTCTATTTTATTGGACTAAGTTCGAAATAGGGCGCATGAGGCACAGTGGTTGGAGGCGTGGAATCGATCCTCGCGCTCATGGTCCACCAAGCCTTCCATCCCTCAGGGTCAGCAAATTGGTACCAGACATGTCTGGAAGCATAGCGGCACTGGCTCGATACATCGGTAGGCCACCGCGAGTCATTGTGAAGGTCAGGTATGCATCCAATCACCTCCAACGATACTTAATAAAGTTGAATGCATGGCGCATCCCTCAGGGATTAATCAACGCCGATAGCTTTATCCTTCTAAGTTCGAAATAAATTAATAGAAGATCATGGCTGAAAAACTGTATTTCTCGAAAATGGCTCTTAAAATTTTTCTTACGAGACTGGGAACTCCTAGCAACTGAACAAGACAAGATATCAGCACAGAAAAAAAACGACGTGGAGAGCAAAAAGAGTGTGATATTAGTTATCATTTGGGCGATATGCGTAGAGCCTGAGATGGTTGAGCACATTCTGATTGGGACAACATAGGTGGAGAAAAATCACTGGCGTGTGAAATTGGTGTTATTTTCGAAAACTTTTGAAAGTAATTGTCTTGGTGAGGGTCTTGCCGGATAGTGTTCCTAATAAAGCTTTAATCGAGAGGATTTAAAGACAACCCTAACTTTCCAGGCTTCTGTTCAATGAGAGGTTAGAACAGATTCTCACTGAGACAGCAATCGCTCCCACTTAGAAGGTGGGTTATTTTCAAAACATTTTGGTTAGGATTTCGAATGCATGGAAGTAACGGTGAATGCACAGGTGAAATGACTCTCTCCAACCAGTATCTAGTTTCTGAAAACTGCATGATCCGCGGATTAAATCTGCGTAATCCTCGTCATGTGACAGTGTTGGACTGTTTTACCTAACGTTCTGAGTGCAAAATATTGGGGGGCCGAACGAAACTTGTGCGAATCTCTCTCAGCTAAAAAGCCGCTTCTCCTCAATTATTCGCTAAGCCTGGGTTTGCGAATGTTCTAGAAGGTTAATAGTCGCGTGCTACCTGGAATCAACTATTTCATATAACGGTGAAGAGTGCAAAAACACTGGCACAGAATTTTATTACGGGCGAAAACGCTCATAGTATTTCGTCCGTACGCTCTTTGGTGAGGTTACACGACATTGTTAAAAGGTGTGTTCATTTCCATGACTAGCATTCCATTAACATAGCTCTTTCCAAAGGTCATTTTCGTTTTCTAAGCCATGAGACCCTCTGTGAGCTGTTCAGATAGGATTATCGAAAGAATGCCTCAGCTCCAAGCAACTGTCCTAAGCTAGCTTTGTAGTCTAGAGGAGGAACAAACCTGCGATGGCAAATTAGCCTCACCAACTAGATTCGGGCACATTTTTTCAGTTTAATGAAGAAACAAGGAAATATCTATTTGATATTCCTTTACCGTTATTGCATTTCACCGAAAATATGACTATGAAAGACATTTAGACAATTAGTGTTCATCACACGGGCTGATCATACAGGTAATAACATAAATAAACGTAAAGTGAAAAAAATCACACCTCAGGTCATAAATAAACAAAATAACCGAGAAGCATTCACCTGAAGAGAAGTCAAGTCAACAACTTTCACAGTTTCACAACATTACTAAGAAATAAGAATAAGTGAAGAGATAGGTCTACACATGAACAACAATAAACATTCAAAGATGATTGTACAAAATTGAGAGCCGTTCAAAGCAACAACCACTCTTGATGATTCAGTTATGATTGTCGACAAAGAGCAAAATTCCTTCGGATACGGTGGACAACGAATTGTACTGTGGAACAGTGTCACAGACTCACGAATTTTGACAATCCGACCATAACCGTCCCAAGCAACGTGACCGACATGGCGACGGCAAGAAACGCCATATTACGCAGCCCCTCAACATTTCAAAAAAATCTCTCGTATTCAACTTAGCTTCCAACCTTTTATTTAATTCAAATAATACAGTCTTTCGGCTTCATATTTTTCTTGTTGTATGAGTCAACATACCTCCCAAAGCTTCACCGCGTCACCTTGGCTGAGAGGTATTCCTAGGTGTCAGGCTGCGATGTGCAGCTGAGATTTTCTCCCTCAGCCGGGTCTCCCAAACTGAGAAGCTTCCGGCATTTCCATTAGGAAGTCCAAGAGTAAACCAATAGCGGGAATCACCATCATCCTGGTACCAAACTCGTCCCAAGGTGGCAAAAGTCTTTCGGATTCACAAGGCCGGTGACTACCTGTAGTAGTGGCGAGCTAAGGAAGGCTCAAGCTAAGCTGATCTTGGAACTTCAGGGAACCATATTGGCTTAACTAAGGAAGTCCAGCTTCAGCACTCCGGACAGTAGGCACTCTGGTCTAAGACGTCAGGCGGCGAAACAACAGCTGAGAGCCGATGAACTCTCGGGTACCAGAGGACGTCATTGGAAAAGGACAGAACGAGTCACGACACGCCATGGAAACTGATTTTTATTCTGAAGCTATAACATTAGAATGGTGTCTTCAGGTGTTAACCTTGGTACCATTCTTGAGTATCAAATTCAATGTGATTGGCCTAAAAGAGACGAAAGTAGAAAGACCGAACTATAGAGCGCTTGAACGATGCATTGCGACATTTAACTGGTACTCTCTTCAGTCGAAACGCGCGACTCCGGTCTACTAAATCTCGAAAGACAGACAGGCTGGTAATATGACAAAAGAAGGAACAGATGACAGATGGACGGAAATAAGAGTGGAGTGAACTCTAGGATAAAGAAAGCATCTCCCTAAGCGCCCACACAAATTATGTGTAGAAGCATTCGTGGGTAACGTTAACCATTGCATTCGCAGATGGGAACAATTTCAGCCAACATCATGTTCAACGCAGACGACCACCATGCCACCATGAAAGATGTTTGCAAGAGAGAGAAACGAATGGGAACTATTATGGATATCGCATCACCAATGAGGACATATCCAAGTACGAGTCAATATATATTGGATACTAGTTGCTGCAGCTTGCTCCGTTCATGCATCACGAAAAAAGGTTCTTTCTGACACCACCTTTTACTTTTTCTAAAAGATTGAGAATCCCATGAAGCATCAGAAGATGGTCTCACAGAAGACCAAGAGTGAGAGGATCAATATGTAGCAATGAACCGGATATTTGGTGTGGCAAAAAGATCGATAGAAATAGCTGAGAGACAGGCGAAACGAAGGACCCGCATGGTGTGATGGTGAACGCGTTACTCCACGGAAAGGACAATAGCGCGTTCGTTCCCCACCATAAACACCTGCGGTCCAGAGTTTTGCAAATATCCCAGCAACGTAATGAACCGGATGATTATAAATCCTGCAAAAAAGGATCTGTCATGAAATGTCAGTGGAGGAAGTTTTGTCCTACACCCATCAATTACCTAACTCGTTGACTCAGACGAGTTCCTGTCAATTCACTTGACTTTCTATCATCCTCGAATCTTGCAAGCAAACCAGATCACAATTGTCAGCAATCTGGATAGTGGCGCGATACGCTTGGAAATCAATCACAAGCAAAAAATAGTGCCTTTATAACAAGCGGGGGAGAAAAGTCCGATTGAGCTCTATGACCTGACTGTAAACCGGATCCAAAAATCTGTGAGTATAACCAAGTTCATCACTCCTAAAGTTCGGACCGCATCTCCGCCACCAGAAAGGAGTCGCACGAGCACAGAAAAAAACTAAAACCTACGTGAGGCTTTAACATGGTTCATACATCTTGAAATAAGCTGTAAAACATCATTTGATAACGAATAACAGCGGTGTAGAGAGAAAGCTCTATTGGGGAGACCTCGAAAATCACTTCAAAGATTTAATTGGAGACTTCACAAATACCTATAGAACTTAGAGCATATACAGCATAGAAAATTCGCCCTCGGTATTGCTGAAAACAATGGGATTTTCAGTGACCTTCTGTAATGATAGGGCTGATAGCGTCCACTTTCATTCTCATATTCCATAATTTCCTCACTGAACCTCTTAAAGAATCTGTCTGGACGGTGATGGGCTCAAATATAGACCAGTGGTTTGACAAAAAGGTACTCTTCTAATATGAAGCAAAGACGTAGGTTCCCACATCAATCGCTTTTTATTAATGGGCCGAATAAAAGTTTTCTTTTCGAAAAGGTCCATTACAAAAAAAGAATAGTCAGATTTCGCATAACAATCTGCATCGAAAACAAAGAACAATGTCTTTTCACCATTACAGTGAAGGAGGCAAACTATTCGACTTATTCGCAAAGTTTGGACACCGGGCCAGATGGAACCACGATTTCCCTTTCCAGAGGCTCGAGCATTACACGCTGCGCCGCGGAGGTCTTCGCTCCGCGTTTCTCCCAACTAGTTTTCTACCTGCCAGTGCCATCAGAAATCACCCGTCAACGGGATTGATCTGGAAAGCCCACATCGGCAATAAACCCGGTTTATGCTAAATCTCAGCATCGATGTGGTTCACTTCCCGTGAAAACTGTAGTAACCAGTAAATAAAAAGCAAACATTGTGATATTCAGCTTATTTTAGTGGAGATAAAATCTTAGGAACCCAAAAATTGTCCTGTGAATTTTTCGCTAACCTTGATTTCTTCGAAGTACACTATGCTCCATGCGGAAGCAACGCATCCAGGAAGCATTGTAATGATCGGAAAGGTGATCGCTTGGGAAAGATGCTGATTTGCGATGAAGAACGACGTTTGTGCAATGCCCCAGAGTAATCCGGCAACGAATGCCGGCAGGAAAATGGACGGCGGAACAACTGGTCGATTTTTTCTGGAGAAGTTGTCAAACAACTTAAAGACCTTAATAGTTTATCGACAAGATGAGAAGAGCGTTTTATTTGAAACGAGATAGGATGGTTCTTAAATTGAGACGTTGACTTACAAACCAGCTAAGACATAATTGGCAACGCTTGTGCAGAAGCAGATAGTTCGACCTAGTGACTCCCTTTCAGCAATAGTCAGTACACTAGTAAGCGATAAACAGAAAATCCAAAATATTGGAGAGTTCAAGGGAAGCGGTGGTTTTTATTTGGAAGATCTCATAAACGAAATAAGTTTTCATCTCTTTAAATACAAGAACGCCTTTAGGACGACAGTTACAAACTTTACGCAACACCCAAGCCAAAAGATGATATTATGACATTTACTTAAACTTTTTGCAGAAGTTCGTCTATTTTGCACTATTCCTTATGAGAGCTACGAAACGTTTTCTGTTTTCAATTCCCAGGTCGTAAAATCCTACTGACCGAGCTATTACTTTGAAGTCGAGTAAACTATCGTACACTAAGCAGATGACTCCGTTGTGGCTCTCGAGCGTCAAATTCTTCGGCGGGATCTTCTAACCACCAACATCTACTAGGGTTACCCGATGTTTTCCCCTCAAAAAAAATAGTGTCTTGTAAAACAACTCTGCGCTGACTCATTAAAATTGCCATAACTTAACTTTTCAAGAAATTAGATTCAAATGCACAATACATACTTAACGATCGCATAGCCGATGAAGATGGTAGAAGCAGTGAAGAAAATTCCGAAATAGTGTGAGAATACATAGGCTAGGACATCCTGTGGATAGTCGGGAAACTTGTCCGGATTGTCCATCATGTAGTTAACCGGCACGAAAGTGAGACCATAAAATAGGCCGGAGCTCAACGCCAGAACGAAGCCGCTGC
Organism: Angiostrongylus costaricensis; assembly: GCA_900624975.1. Classification (NCBI taxonomy): domain Eukaryota; kingdom Metazoa; phylum Nematoda; class Chromadorea; order Rhabditida; family Metastrongylidae; genus Angiostrongylus; species Angiostrongylus costaricensis. The sequence continues at coordinate 174,853 of UYYA01003899.1, read as the reverse complement.
AACATAGTCACCTTTGTTGCAACGTCGAAAGCATTGCAGGAAAAATGGTTGGCGCTTTTTGTGATACTTCCCAACTGCCTGGCAACAGCCATCAAAAATTTCATTGGTGTTTTCACTTAAAAGTTCACTTCTTCACCTTTTCTCCTCGTGGTAATACTTGGATACTTGGATACTTGGACGGCCCGTCCTCACTCGTTGTGCGGGCCCCAGCACGATCTCCACTTTTCGGAGTGGCTTAGCCATGGCGTTTAGCTAGAGTCCAGCGGTCATCCTAGCCAAAGTCTGCCCCACGTCGTCATCACCAAAGGCAGTCGCCGACTTTGTGGATCAGAGGGAGATTTGCCACCATGCGGCTAGATACGAAGACGGTGGTGGATCCTGGTATTGCTTTACTCTTAGCTGAGCTTCCCAGTCGAAACGCCGGACTCCTCAGCTTGGGAGACCCTGCCAGTGAGATGAATCCCCGTTGTACAACGCAGTTCGACATCCAGGAACACCTCCTAGTCAAGATAAGGCAGTAAACCGTTGGGAGATAACCGTAAAGCATAATGCAAACGGTAAATCACTGATCGCCACTTTTTTGTGAGAAAGGGGACAATCCATCTACTCGAAATACGATGTGAGAGGTTTCCTGACTTGACTTTATTGCCCATCGAGGAGCTTGTTCCCTTCGATTTCTAAATCAAATGCACCAGAATATTTTAAAGTCATTAATAGAGCTAATCAAATGCAGAAGAATGAGGATGGCTGAGGTTGTTTAGAACTATAGATTCAGATATCCGGTTTTCTGAAGATCTCTGCCATTAATACTCACAGTAGTCGTTGTTTTCCACTTTGCGCTGCCACAGTGGTCCGCGGACTACGCTCCTCCTCCTTTTTGCTTTCCTTTGTATCTTCATTAGTTAGTGACTGCTCAGCCATTGTTTCCTAAACACGTAGACCAATTTAAATTAGAACTGCACAGTTGCAAAGATAGAAAACCAAGTCGCCTTTCCTCAACGCTTATCATATTCAAATCACCATTTCTCTCCGCCTTTTTATCTTTTTCGCTTCTTACGCGTGAGAATAGAATCCCTCTGAAAATAGATAAACAGTTAAAAACCTTTGGAATAATGAAACAAAACTTGAACTATTGAGGAAATGGTACGGTTCTGATGTAAAGCAATATAACTTGAATTCTCGATAATCAATTCGGTACTTCTGAAAGGACCAATAAAACTTGAATCAGTCCTTTTTGTAAACCATAAACCTGAGATGCTGGCTAATGCACTCCAATCACTCGAGGGACTCAAAGAGCACGTACCACCTTTTGAACGAGGTCTCTTATTCGTGCTGGTCTAAGAAATGAGGTGGCCAAGAAAAGCACGCCATGTTAGGCCAAATCCTACACTTCTTCTTAGCGGGACTTCCTCATGAAAACGAAACTGTTCTAGTGAGCTTAGATGAATCCGGTGGATGAACGATTCTTCCGATGAATGACGCAAAGAACGTACATTCTACTGCAAAGCTGTGTCATTGTTCAATGATAGGAAAGGTGTACGAAGAATACCTTCTATTTTAAACACTAAACAAACCTAAACGTGTCATCAGAATCAACACAAGTGCCTAAATGACCACGACGAGATTCAGCATTAGCCATAAAAGTACTTAAGGAACGGTTAAAAAGCGGTTGGCAGCATTTTTGGGAATGCTGCGAAGGAGAGAAAAAAATATCACAATATTATACCTTTTTATTTTCTGCCTACTATAATTTCGAGGCAGGTTACTAAGCGAAACACAACCACAACGTTGCTGAGATATTTGCAAAACTCTGAACCATAAGTGTCTATGGTGGGGAACGAACGCGCTATTGTCCTTTCCGCGGCGTAACGCGTTCATCACCACACTATGCGGGTCCTTCGTTTCGCCTACCTCTCAGCTAGTTCTGTCGATCTTTGTTCACTCGATATATGCAAACTTGCGTTTTGAATAAATTCGAAAAATGATCATGGATGATCTCGCTGCACACGGGCTTTTTTTGACCTGATCAATGTGCATTCCCTATCTGTGTAAGACTCTGTGCGGCTGGTTCTGCAGACCGATTCAGCAAAAAGCCAAAAATCAAGTGAATGGGATGTACCTAGAAAATGAGAAGTGGAATCGACCTCAACAAGCAAAATTAAACACCAATTAGATGCTCATTCTCTGGCGCCCATACGGAGAAGTTACTTCACCTATAATACACTGTTGCACAAGAAAGAGGACATGAGCGACATAGGCAAGTATGAGCCAATTTACCTGTTGTCCCTAATCTACAACCTTTTTACACGATTTTTGAACTGGGTTCTCAAGGTGCTCGTTATACGATGATACCCATGCGAATCAAAACGAGTCAGTGGATATAGAAGCTTGAAGATCAGATTTTCATTCAAATTATGGACCAGAAAACTAGCCCTGCAATCACACAGACCAGCCCATTGTAGTTAAGGGCACTACTTGCGGGTGGATTAGCTTTCATTCCAAACAGGCCGAACCTAAAAGAAAGCTGAGTTATTTACGAAAACGTGAAATGAAGAAAATTTCTGGCTTGCCTTCCGCTGGCCCAACCAGTCAAGCAATTGGATGTGTTCCAGATGAGTATACCCAGTGCCATGCCCAATCTTGAAATGGTCGGAATCGCAGCTACGTTCCCTAAAATCGCATTTGCACGAGGCTGCAATGGATGTCATAGCCATAGGGTAGCTGGATAGGATGTAGATTAAAACAAACAAAAAATTACACAGACAAGGACAAAATGGAAATGGAGCAAGAAGTTGGAGAGGGAAGGAGTATGAAAAGGAGAAAGTACTGCTAATACTAGGAACCATTTGCAAGTACTTTTCATTACCACCATTCACTCTATTATATACAACTCAATAAAATATGTTATAAGACAAAACCTATTATTAGTGCTCAGTTTTAAAACTTATATTATATGTCATTTAAACGAAGTTCTTCTCCTTCAACACATACTCGACTGCGCCTAATTCTAAGCCGCGCACGTTCTGAATAATATATGATTCGTATCGTCCAATCAACCACCAAATATCGAAATGCTCACGTCTCTTTTCGCGGCTTTTGCTCCTCAATTCAAGTTTCCAATTCATTCCTCGCTGATTTCGGAGAATTTACATATTCTCTGTATCCTCTAAGTCTTCTATGTACCTTTGCGTACTCTCGGGATACGTACATCGTTTATTTGCTATGAAAAAAATTCGTCCGCCATTCACCTGATTTCAGAGGGCGGTAGTTAAAGTACAGTGATGAATAACTGGTTCAAAACGTACCAAAACTGATCAACACTAGATGTACTCAATGCGTCAAATATTCCTGTTTACAATGCAGTCAGTTCTTCATTTACTGCCTATTCTTTTTTAATGACAGCGTATTATGTGAGATATAACCACAGTGATGTTGAGATATTTGCCAAACCCCGGACCGATGGTATTTGGGGTGAGGAACGAACGCGTTATTACCCTTTCCGAAGACTGACGCGTCCGGCCACCACACCATGCGAGTCTTTGGTTTCGCCTTTCTCTCGGCCGTGTTATTGACTTATAGGTGCTACCAGCAATCACCCATCAACGGGACCGGTGTGGGAAGCACAAATCGGCATTGGACCCAATTAAATTGAAACCGTGATATAAATAACAGTGTAGTCCCTTTGTTATTTACTACCTATCCTTTTTTAATGGCACGGTGTGATGTGAAGTGAAATCCCGTTTATGGGTGATTGCTTATAGCACCTATAAATGAATGAGACGGCTGAGAGAAAGGCGGAACTAAAACGCGCATGGTGTGGTGACGAAAGGGATAGTCTCCGGAAAGTGTAATAACGCGTTCGTTCCCATCGCAGACACCAGCGGTCTGGAGTTTTGTAGATATCTCAGCATCACTATAGTTATATTCCTGTTTACATCCTTTCAATTACAACCATAAAATATTAGTGGCTGCAGATAGCAGTAATTGTGAATCGTATACAAAATAGCAGGCTGTAGACATTGCCAGTGCAAGTTGTAAAGATTTTGTAAACAAGGGTGGACTATTCAAATTCCAGATTGCAAGATAAATACTGTGTAGTCTGAGTACAAGGGTTACTGCACCAGTTCTGAACATAGTTTGTGGAAGTGGGAAATCTGACGAACGACTTCGTTACAAACGCTTAGGTTTTAACAATCGATAACTTTAGTAAAGCGGAGTAGGCATCCTCAGCAGATTAGTGTTGTTGTTGTTACATGTTATGATTGATGTTACAAGTAATTTAAAGCCTTAAAGCCTTACCATCTTACCATGGCAGTGTGTTCTTGTTGTAAGTGTCGAATATGAGTACAAAAAAACAGCAGACATTTCTTAGTAACTCGTTCTCCGTGGCGTGTATGATGCAGTGGTCGGAGGTACCCTGCCATAAACACATGGGATCGATTCCCGCACCCGCGGCTCACCACTCCTTCCATGCCTCTGGGGTCGGCGAATTGGTACCAGACTTGTCTGTGAGGATAGCAGCACTGGTTCGATACACTAGTAGACCACCGCGAGTCATTATAAAGGCAAGATATGCATCCAATCACCTCCAAACGATGCTTAAGGAAGTCGAATGCATAGATATATCCTTCAGGGATTGATCAACGCCGACAGCATTATCCTTTTTCCCTATCCACCTGTGGTCCGGAGTTTTGCAAATATCTCAGCAATCTTGTGGTTGTATTTCGCTTAATACCCTGCCATAAAAATAATAGAAGGCAGAAAATAAAAATGTAAACATTGTGAATTCAACTACAAGCCTCAGCTTAACTGGGTTCAACGCCGATGTGGCCTCCCCAGATCAATCCCGCTGACGGGTGATTGCTGATGGCACAGATCGATAGAACTAGCTGAGAGACAGGCGAAACGAAGGATCCGCATGGTGTAGTGGTGAACGTGTTACTCCACGGAAAGGACAATAGCACGTTCGTTCTACACCGCAGACACCTGTGGTCCGGAGTTTTCCAAATATCTCAGCAATCCTGTGGTTGTATTTCGGTCAATACCCTACCGTAAAAATAGTAGAAGGCAGAAAATAAAAAAGTAAACTTTATCCTTTTTTTACCTTGTTCGCCGGCTACATTTTCTCGCAGTAGTACTCAACTGCATAGAGAAACTCGTCCGAAAGCAGTGTTTTGCAAACTACAGAATGTAGACGAGGCTTTCCTCTGACGATGAACCGCACAACATCTGTGGCCAGAAAGCGATCCGTTGAATACAAAAAGTGCGGAAAAAGTAATCGTCGGAAGGTTTGTACTATCCCTGCTTTTCAGTAAGTTCTTGTAAAAAAGAGCTTTGAAAAGTGCATTGGAGAGAAGAAGATATTTGTTCTCAAATGGAATTATCGTTGCATCATCGCCTTCGCCGAAATCAAGTAATCACCGACAAAATGTACCTCTTAAGTAGAGTTAGTTGGCAATTAAATTAGCATTTTACGAATCCTATCCTGCTTTTGGCTTATTTTATTCAATACTTTTCATTTTTATCACGGGTAATCCACAAGAAACCATTTATAACTTGAAAAACGTTGCTTGGCTTCCAACGGTTTACCGCCTCATCGTGGCTGAGAGGTGTTCCTGGGTGGCAAGCTGTGATGTACAGCGGTGCAATTCGTCCCCACCACCACGACAGGGTCTCCCAAGCTGAGAAGGAGTCCGGGGTTTCCATCAGGAAGCTGATCTAACAGTAAACCAATACCAGGATCCACACCACCACCGTCCTGGTATCAAACTAGTCACATGGTGGCAAATCTCCTTCAGGTCCACATGGGCGGCGACTGCCTGTGGTAGTTACGACCTGGGGTAGAATTTGGCCAGGCTGACCTCGAGCTCCAGGGAATCACAACGGCTAAACGAGGAGAACTCTGAAATACGGGGAATTTTGCTGGGGTCCGGACAATCAGTGAAGACGGACCATCCAAGTATCCAAGTAAGCAAAACGCTGCTTTCATTGTGTCTCCCACAAAACCTTCGCTGTGCTTTGATTGACTTTATGAGAAAAAGAAGGGATGAAGATTTAAGTGAAATATTAGATGGACAGAAGAATCGACGACAAATCACCAAATCACCTCGAGTGTTTTGCATTTTGGACTTAAGAAATAAGATAAAGGCATTCGTTACCGATACTCCAGAATGTTCCGCCAACCATGGCCAACGGATAGAAGCCGGGAAAGCCTTTAACGCAGAAAACAGCGAAACCGATCAGCAGAATCGCAGACGCCATCACCCACTGGGCAAACATTCCTTAAAGGGGTGAATATCCACCTTTAATGGAACATACAACAAATAAGAAACAAAAACTCATCCGAAATAAAAATTATTCGGTGAACAGAAAACATGAGAAACACTACCATGCTAGTTCGGTCTTCCTCTTTAAGTTTATTCAAGCAAGAGATGTCCTTTAATCATGAACACTGTCTGCTCTACACAGTTGTTAAAAATGCGCGTAGTAAAATCGCCACGCTAACAAAGGCTGGGTAGTAAATCCCAGGATCGGTTCTCTTTCAACCTCGGCATTGATCAACAGCTCAGTGTTTATTTGATGAGGAAACACGATACTAGTTTTTTTTATACTAGACGGGAAACCTAAAGTCAAGCAGTACACTACACTAACCGCGCATAGGACACAACGACATAACGGAGATTTTGAAGTAAAAGTTACTATCCTCGCATAGGAATCCAAAACATCAGCGCGTAAAACTCCTGATGCGTTGTGGATTATTTCCAAAAACCCAAAAATGAACGGGAAGGAGGAATGCCTTGTGATAGTGGGTGACCCTCATCATACCACACGTCAATTCTCTGACCTGAGCCAGGTGCATTCCTCACCACGTAAGACTCTGCGGCTTCCATCGTTTCACCGAACAACTGGAATACTTATAAGGAACAGAATGGAGTGTTTATTTATTACGACAATGAAAATTTATGTATTAAGCTTCATTCTCGGAGTTTATGGAAGTGTTTGAGTGAGTTGATTTGTCAACGTGACCTTTCCCGGCGCTGAAGGAGGGGAAACCTCCAGAACGTCAACTAGGTTAACTAGTGTGAACAAGTAAACACTCGTGTTTGTTCATCGAGAAAACAGTGACTGTTGATAGCATTGTTAAGGTTCCGGGTATTCAAGAAAAAATATCTACATAAAACAGCGACACCACTGGTCCCGAATTCCCGTTGAGCTGCAACTTTTACGTCATTGTTAGGAACATTCATTAAAAAATTAAAGAATAAAGATAAAATCACAGCACTTAAGGATAACAGTACCGGATACTCATGCGTGTCATTTATCGTACGGCTATCAATAATTGTATTGGCCTGCGCACTATGATGCCATTGACAGTGAGTGGCTTTCTCTGTTCTTCACTTGTTCCAAATGTGCGCTCTTCACTCTCGAAGGGACTCAGATATACTAAAATGCAGCCCGAGCTCTTTGTTGGCGCGTTCAGGTTACTTTTCACACGAATTTCCTTACATCAAGCCGTCATTGAAAAATCCCCATGAGCTCCCAAAAATCCCCAACCCCCAAAGTGCATCTATTTTGAATAGAGTGAAAATCGTCCCAGTAAATTTACCATTTCTCCGCCTGATACCAACGTGTTTTGACCATCTAGTAGTTACCAAAACTTTTAACTAAGCCGAGACCGACGAATACCGTTTAGTGTTGATTAATGCGCTAATGATGTGTCATGCACTCAACATTATTCGCGACACTAAAGAGCTGGTTGATTGCATAGTTGAACTATACAATGCTTTGTAGGAACCCAGCGAAAGTGTATAAAATCAATATTTCTATACACCCAAATTGGTCTGGCATCCCTTTGCCGACTTCTCAGTGATGAGAGCCTTGCTTGGGTTATCTGTGGCATGGGAACGAACCAGCGACCAAGTATGTCTACCTCCGAGTATCTCTAACTATTGTGCTACGCTGCGATAGAAGAATAGAACTGCTCCAGTGTCATATAGATTCTAACTCATCTATGGACCAGTTTAGTCGAATCTTCATGAGCCGCAGTAGACAAGGAAAGACACGCTATTTTGCACTAAAGATGAACTACTAGGTAAACTCGAGCTTCTTCTTTGTCTGCTTAGCTAAAATTACTGAATTTCTATTTGCTGCCTTCTTTTATTCTTCTCATAGCAGATTCAAGGGTTTCCTAACCGTGTGTCTGTGTCAAAAATCACCAAACACTTTCGTTCCGACGTAAAACTGCCATGAGTAGATGTTTAGAGAAGCTAGCATGATTCCTTAAAGTCAAAGACATAGATGATGACATATGGACTCATCAGAGAACAAACTGCCAGAGTATCGCGATCGAACGCTATCTCTATGGAACACAGGTGTAGTAGGAGTTTTACATGACGTTCCGCTGTTCAGGAAATTAAGAATGGGCTTCTTTTTATATACTCGTGGCAGAACAATAGGTTGTCCATCTGATGTCTTGGAAATACGTTAGCTAGAATACCTTCGTTTTCTTCGGAGGCATTTGCTACCTTTGAGCATTTGTCATTTTCCCACTAAGAACTGTGTAGTAGGTGCCAAGAAGCCGAGACAATGAGAAGCTCACTCACACCCAGGTATAACGAAAAGTCGAGCTGCCGAGCAGAAGTTACTCGTTTACTAGAGGTGTTGCTATTTGTTCATCACATTTCGATGCGGAAGCACAGTTTTTCGTCATTTTTATAGGGTAAGACTTCCAGAAAGGGTTCATATTATAGTGTAGTTCTACGTTACAAGCATTACTGATGGAAGTAATCCGTCTAGAGATACTGGTCCCTGCAGACTAGGTACGTCACTCTCTTAGTTACTGCTGGTCAGGATCATACTTTATAAACAACGTTTACCATCTTTGGGGTCGAACTTCTTGATTGGGACGAACATGGACCCAAAGAAGACGGCCGACACTCCGCACGCACACAGACCGATTGATATGCTCATCTAAACCGTGCATGGGCTTAATGGCTTGCAGAAAAATAAGTCAAACCATCGAAAAGATGAACGCACGATGCGACGATGCGACATAAAAACGCCATATTAAGTGAAATATTCGTGCGCAGGATAAATACCGATGACCAGGACTCAGAAATATCACACTGCGCCGAAATAAAAGCAGAAAAAAATCGTAACACATAAGGGATAGATTTTGCAAAGAAACTTCCGTTTACTGACTTTCAAGCTTCTTCTTCCCATCTTAATGATTCTTCAACCAACTCTATTCACTTTCTATACGATTCTACTGAAGTAGTAGTAAGACCCATCCGGCGTTTCCATCAGGAAGCCTAGCTAAGAGTAAACCAGTACCAGAATCCACCACCGACCTGGTATCAAAGCCGCATGGAGGCAAATCTCCCTCTGATCCACAAGGGCGGCGATTGCCTGTGGTGGTGACGACCTGGAGCGGACTTTGGCCAGGCTGACCTGAGGGCTTCAGGGGAGCACAATGGCTCAACCAGCAAATCTCCGAAATATGGAGATTATGCTAGGGTCTGCACAACCAGTGAGGGCGAGCCGTCCAAGTATCAAGTATCAAGTAAATGGTAGAAACTTCATGTGAACTGTATCTGATCTGAAACCATGTAACCTACCACTTACTATTTCATACAAGAATAATGTAGCTGACGAAGAGGGAAGACCTTAAAGAGGATTTCGAAGGATTGAGAATATGAATAACAACGACTTTAAACCAATATACGAAAGTTCCAGGCCATTAAAAAAATGTGGACAGAAAAAAGTGTTCTAACCCACAGCAGACAAATCGAAAACACCTGTGAAATATCAAAGCAGAGTTGGAAGCAGGAGTAAATTTGAAAAAAACGAGAGAAACTCTGAAATAAAAGTACACTTCAGGTACATTGATGCAACTCGTATCTTATTCAATTGCATTGAAAGATTGGATGAGGATGACCGGTTGGTTGCTGTCGCAATCTGAAAATGACGAGTTAGATGAGAGTAGAACGAATGGGAAACTTGTGGGTTATCACACAATGTCAAGGATCGACTAATGGCCGATGGCAGTTCATCCTCCGCTGATGGGTCAACCCAGACGAGGTTCTCACAAGGAACATACAGTTTGCAACTGCTGGGATCGAGGCTTATCCTCCCTTATTCGGAAACTGGAAAGGTCACACAGGCTATAATCACGAGAATCCGCTTTCGTAATCCAATCATAAAGGCCATGTTTATTTGATTCCGATCACAAGGTAAGCGTCATGGCAAGAACGGTGTTGCTCGTTCAGTTCGATGACGAGCTGAGATCCCCAACGGTGCGCACAGCATGATAAATACGGGCGAATGAGTTCAAACAACCAGTTTGGGACGGAAAACGATCTCGTGTGTGATGGCGAGATATGAGAAGAAATCGTAGTTCGGTTATTGTAACATAAGTTCTACATTAACGGAAAGATACCAGTTCACCAAGAGCACTATGACTTACTGATAAACGTCGTGATCAATGCAGACAACATGATGAGGAAACCATTGAAAGCAATCTACTAGCAGCTTCTTCTTTTCGATAGCACTCAAAAATCCTTCTGAATTCTCCTGGATTCTTCCAAAGGAAAAAGAAGAAAAATTTAGAAGTGGTGAAAAAAGGATAAAGGATAAAGCTTTCGGCTTTGATCAATCCCTGAGGGATGCGCCATGCATTCTACTTCATTGAGCATCGGTGGAGATGGTTGAATGCATACCTGGCCATTACAGTGACTCGCAGCGGCCTACCGATGTATCGAGCCAGTGCAGCGATCCTCCCAGATAAGACTGGTACCAATTTGCTCATCCCGGAGGGATGGAAGGCTTGGCCAGTCATGGGCATGGGGATCGATTCCACGTGTGTGTCGCAGTGGCGCCTCCAACCACTGCGCCACATGCGCCCTGAGGTGGTGAAAAACGGCATTAAACTAATCCTTTCAACACGCTCTATTCTGTGGATGCTGTTTGTTCCACAAAGAAGTGGAGCAGAGAGAATGAGTTCAGAGCTGTGAAGAGCAGAGAGAGATTCCCGATTACTTCCGGATACGATAGTCATACACAGACTCTCTACCTATTCCTTAATAGAAGGCGCTTTTTGCCTGGATGTTGAAGAACTAGTAATCCATTTGTGACAGCTCTCGTTCAAGTAAGTAAAGTGGACGAAGCACAACTTAGTGTACGTCAACAGGTTTAGCATTGTTGATCACCAAAACAAGAACACGTGACTTCTTGCGGAATAGAATCTTTCCGGTTGATAGATGTTGTGTTCCGTAGATTCTATCGAGTTCCCGATAAGACATTTCTACTTTGGTGTTCCCATCAAGTACCGAGAAACTGTAACAGATGACTCCATCTTTCAAGCATTAAACGGTTCCCACAGCGTTCTTCCGATATAAATTTGGTTTCCAAAGCGTTCCGAAGCTTTACCTTTGTCCAACCATGGTCCACAACGCCGTCAGTCATAGCAGAAAATGCATTTTCGTTATCACCAATACCATTCTGATCAAGAAATGAATTGTTCCGTCGAGCAAAGACTGGGCGGAACAGGTCTCACACCGATCATCGCTTTGTTCTTCCTTCGCTGTCTTCCGTCAGCTCTCGCATACATTTGCGCGTGAATGTTTCTCATCAAACATCATCCGTCATATACCCAGCAACACTTAGTCATCTTCGACGTTCGTCATCTGCACGGTTCATCTCCAGGTCCATCACGAAATCGTTTAAACCAACGTTGTTGCTTGCATCAAGAGGCACCGCCGAGTGAGGTTACTTCAATCGAGAGGTGCTTCACTCAAGCGGGATTCGAATATTCGACTCGAATAACTACAAATACTCACAACGCGAGGACGGCCGCCTGTGGAACATCGGCCCGGATCAATCCGGCACAGAAGACAAAGGCGCCGAAGCGTCAGCCAAATAAAGTTTCCTTTATTAACCTCGTGTTAGCTTATCAGTGGAAAGAATACAAGGTGTAGTTTGTTTTCTATCTCTGCTTGAAGGGTTAAAATAGTATAGCTAACATAAAAACTAGATTGCTTAACCATTTGTGAATTGTTCTCGTTTAGAGGACGGAAAGCAAACTGAGTAAGAATTCTGAAGAACCGCTGGCAAAAGAAACAAGATCTATTAGGACTTTTTTTTAAAAAAAAACCACAGACAAGACGACAAAGCGGGAAAAAAAGTGACAGCTGCAAACCCTCATGATGGAAGCGCTGGGAAAGGCAGGCGGGACACGGCTGCTTCGGCCGATCAGGCAGGCCATCGACCAGATCGATAGCTGGAAGAGCTATCAGGCTTCGTTGCCGACACAGAGAGTCTGTGGTGGTTGACGAAGTCAACACGGACTCAAACGATCAACTTCGAATACTCCCTGTTATTTGTGGTCTAATGAGTGACTTCCAAAGTGTCGAAGACAAAACAGTTGAATCATTCGATAATTAGTCGTTTGTTTACAATGAGAATGACCTCAGTGACGACAAAACAATGCCATTCACACAAAATACCAGTGTTCGAATCTTGGAAGTGACGGAGAAAGGAATGACGGAGGAATTTTGTCGAGTAAATAAAAGGTAAAGATAAACCTACATGACGTTGATCAACCCCTGGGAGATGCGCCATGCATTCCACTTCATTAAGCAGTTGGAGGTTGTTGAATACCTATCTGGCCTTTATAATGGCTCGCGGTGGTCTACCACTGTATCGAACTAGTGTTGCGATCATCCCAAACAAGTCTGGTACCAATTGGCCGACCCCGGATAAACTGAAGGTTTTGTGGGCCATGGGCGCGGGGAACGATTCCACGTGTGTGTTGCAGTGCGCCTCTGACCACTGCGTCACACGTGTCCTTATCGAGTAAATAAAGATGAATATTGCCTCAGCTCGCTACGTGCTTTCAAAACATCAATACATTTCTTAGAAACCCCTATAGATATATGTAAACTAATCGAAGAGATTTGTTGCCTACTTGTAAAGTAAAATACGATCCAATTATTTATCGATAGTAACAATTTCGTTGTTTTTGTCAGTTTGACTGAAGCAGTTCTGGGTTTTTGTCAGAGAGGAGCGATTCACTCGTGGATGTATTCTCGACGGCACACGACGCTTCCGGATTCGAGCGTGGTCATCAGACGGTCGTTCTCGATCCAGCGGGTGATCAGCGACGGCTTGTCGTCCGGCTGAAACACACAGAATCAGATGAGCTCATTCCAGACTGGTAAGTATAATGGCAAACATTGCAGCAGACAAGAATTTGCAAGGAAGGGCTTTTTCGAAATCATACTCGGACGAAAGAAAGGAGGATATTCGCCATCAAACCATGGTGCTGTCGGCATTTGGTATCGGTTTTACAGCATATGTCAAGTGGTTGGCAATGCTTTTGAGTATTTTTCATATCCACTAATTACAAGTTGGGATTACGATTTATCACGGCAACTGAAAAGGAGCTGTTAAAGAAACGAATTGATGTGGGCAAGATAACGACCAGAGGAACGAGGTCAGAACTGCTGACAACATGAAAAGCTTATCGTTTTCGGCTTTTTGAACCATTATTGCTGTGGTTTGTGCTAGCTGATAATGATATCGACTTCTGTAGGATGAATTGTCCAGGAAAACAAGTTGTTATCACCGGACAGTCACCTTTGTTAACAGCCAGCATCCTCTATATAAGAGTATCGTCGGATGAGATTGCTTCATTCGAGCAATGCTCTACTGAAGAAGATCCAACTCGATACGAAGGCGAAGACGCCACATCGAGAAGACGAACGGCTGTGGACCATCGCCTCGAACCATCGGCTCTGATGAAGACGAAGACGTCGAAATTTTAGACGAATAAAGTTGTTCATCAACCTCGTGCAAACTCAGCAATTTGAACACATCAGTTTCACTCCTCAGGTGGAAAGTGTTATGCTGCCATGACAGACAAATTACTTCTCCCCGGCTTTTGAGAAGAATTCAAAATAGCTAAATTCCATGTCAACACACTCGCGACCGTACGCATTTATATAAATGCATACATGTGAAGTAGATCTCACTGTATGCATCGGTTTCGAAGTATTTTCCAGCCGTAAATTCCGTGACAAAGTTTTTCGTGGTGTAGTTTTTGTATTTAATCGATAGCTTATCGAACAGGTGTTATTCCACGTATGGTCTGTGATAGGCTACTTTCTACAGTTAACGACTGACAAAGTTAGTTTTTCTCACAAGTTTGTTCGCCAGTCGACGGGATCGTTGTTAACTAGAAAGGTACTGAGATACCATCTATCTCAAAGACAGTTGCTACTAAGGAGGCTACTATGGTATTCCGACGGAGACAGACAGAGTGCGCGTTCATCTGCGTGATTTCACATAGTGTATCCTTCGGAAAACTCAACTTCATTTTCATAAAACGTGAGTTAGAATTGAAATTTACAAGAACGCTGAAGGTCTGAACTCAATAAATGATGTAAAACGAGCAACGAAAAGGTGATGGAGTCGTGGTTGGACGGTGGACCAGACTTTTTTCATTCACAGAGAAGTTAGCAACGATGTAAAAAACCTGGAAACACACATAGAAGAAAGGAAAGCATGCAAATTAGTAACACAATCTGTAAGCGAACAGCATAGCAGGGCGAAACGAAACAGGGAATGTGTTCAGCTTTGAATAGTACAACGAAACCTGCGCATTGAGTCCAACGCTCAACATGTGCCGTGGTCACAAACTTGCTAAAGGTCGCTAAACGTACAGAATAACGGAGCATTTCCTTAGGGAATGATGATGAACTGGATTTACAGATAATGATGGATCCATGAAAGATTAGTTGGTTAAGGGAAGACATCAACCCACAGATAATTTGTACACCAGTACCTCATAGAGTAAGAGTTGACGTTATAGGAATCCCTATTTGAACAAGCGTGAGCAGAAAGAGTAAGAAAACTATTTTAACAGGTCAACTAATAGAAGCTAAAAAGAGAGCAATGGAAAACTCAACGGAGTCGGAATGACACAATTGCGCTCAAATTCATACCCATATTTTAGGTGTGGCGCGTGTGGCGCAGTGGTTGGAGGGGTCCTGCAACACACACACATAGGATGGATCCCCGCGCCCGTGGCTCACCAAACCTTCCATCCATCCGGGGTCGAGTTGATACTAGACTTGTCTGGGAGGATAGCAGCTTTGGCTCGATACATCGGTAGGCCACGGCGAGTCATTGTAAAGGTCAGATATGCATTCACTCACCACCAATGATGCTTATGAAGTCGAATTCATGACTCATCCCTCAGAAATTGATCAACGCCGAGAGCTTTATCCTTTTTAGAACTTTTATTTATATTCTAGGTATACACATTTTGCACTCGATCGTCCTGATGTTTGGTGGACGCGTTGAGTATCCACAATGAGAACCTATAGAAAGTTGCGACGAGTGACTCCAGGATCCAGGTGTATTTGAGCGTTCCCTAAGTTCATAGTCTTTCTATTTCGTCAACAATGCATTTCCTATAAGTGACAGATGGCTTGCCAAAACCGCAAAGCGTTGAGTTGGTTGTTATGAGGAATATATCAAATATCATGATGATTCCAAATAAGTTAAAAAATCTACTAAGCAAGTTGAAACTGTAGCTTGTACATAAAATGGTCCAAATTGTAAAGGCTATGAGTTCCATGTAAGGCATGGGTATTTTATATAGCCTAATGTTTCCAAAGACTACAAAACACATCGGTGAAGCACATTCTGTTAGCCGTGGTCGAAATTCTTGTCCTCACTAGCTACAGTCTTTGTGGTACTCTTTCTTTACAGCAGGCAAGCAACTAGCTGCGGGACCCACGGAACGAGTAAACTCGCTCAAGAACCGCTTTTAAAGCGCGATGGGCAAAAACAGCTCTTCATGGATACCCTGTACCACATTTCTGATGACAGGATATTGATGTAACATGAAACGGAAAGAAAAGAAACGCATTTAAGACAATTCGCTTTGTCGCGAATGTTTACGTCTATGTTGTGTGTCTTATTTACAAGCTGCGATCCACGATTTGTACGTATTCCGCAAATGTATACGATAAGTTGCCAGCTTATCCCAAGATTCCAAAATCTTTTCTAATCGCGCTTCATTTTCCACTAAACGACGAGCTGCAACTTCAAAACAACAAAAAAAGAACAGAGCTTAAAATACGTTAGTACCTTAAAAACTACAAAAAAGGGAATCAGAATAGTGGCAGAATCCAGAAAACTAAGGAATCTTCTAATAACTAATGACTGTTAGAAAGTTACGGTTCAGAATAATGTGCTAACACAACGTAAACGTAACGCAATAATGTATTAATGTAACGTCCGTCGGTTACCTACGCTGCAAGATACCAAAGGTTTTTTTTCCTGGATGCTATGCAAAAAAGGAGCGAGAACAACTCCGTCTTTTGCTCACTGATATTTCTACCTGCCTACTTTGCTGATTTCGAACTTTCTGATAAAGTGAACCCATCACTGAGAAAAAAAAAGTAGTCTACGCCATCCAGTTTCATTCAGAATCATTGCTCTCAGTTTTAAGCGAATCACCTACAAGGCCAGAAAGAGCAAGCTGGAGTGGAATTCGCCCGAGCATACATTTGTATAACAGTAGTACTTCTACGGATATCAATACCATTGTTAGCTAGCAAAATTTCTTGCACATCTTAAACGAAACGTTCAAAACGCAGCTCACTTTGATAGGCGTCTGTGTGTGGATGAGTTTTCCGTCGACGAATTTGATCAGCGACTTTACCGTTCGGCCATCTGGTGTGTTCTCCTCGAATTCCTATGAAAAGAACTCATTTGAGAAACTAAAGATCATTATTCGTCCAATTCAGACCCACCTCGTCGAGCTTGAATTCGAGCGTGGAATTTTTGAAAGTGGACGTTTGTTGACAAATCCATTTGTCACCCTGATAAGGGTAGAATGAGAATGAATCGTAGCACCCTTATCCGCACTTAATACTTAATGAATGACGGAATCACATTTCAGTGATGCGTAACAGTATTTCTTTGGCGTCAGAAAATCCCACTCTCGATTTTTCAAAAACTCTGAGAAGCATTAGAGTTCGTAACAAAATTGGACGAGCAAAAAAGATTCACTTGGTGAACGAGGCGGCCTCTCTACGGGAACAAAACAGTAGCCGTTGCCAGCAGCTTAGCAAACTCAAGGGATTCTTTCAAACCGTACAAGCACTAGTGGAGGCCACTATTGGTCTAAGATCTATAAATTCTCAGTTTTTCTCTTAGTATTGCTCTATTTAAGCGTGTTGTATTTTGAAGTCTCAGACCGCTCAACGCAGATCCAACTCAATCCTTCATAGTTCATAGTTGTTTACCTGTTAATGAAATGCTTACTATTGGGTCTGCAAAGCTGGGTACTCAGGTGGTCGTGCAAATACAAGATGTTACCCGTGCCACTTCATCCTAACCATCGATCACTTCGAAGTCAACGACGAACTGTGCTAGGACAGTTCTTTACAACAGTTATTCAGCCTATGTGGATCCTAGAAGGGTTAAGCTATCTTACGATTTTCATACTTTCATAACGGCGGCAACCGCAAGTGCTCGACAAAGCGATCAAGAGCGATGGAACAAGCTGCACCCCATATGTTTCGGCTGCAATTTAATAGGTTTATATTCTTCATGAATGCTGATGATTTTTAGTTGAGTTGGTCTTTTTGGAATTATAAAATAGATCTCGTAGAGCGCTCCTAACTTTTCACCACAAGTCGCCATCGACTTTTCTGGATCGGAGGGAGCCGCTCCTAGAAAAGTCTGCTAACAGTTCATGAACCCCGGAGAGATGGGGATGGTAGGGTTGGGACGAATTCGTGCTGGTAGTTAGAGTGCGTTTATGGCACGGAGTCCCTGACCATTGTGCTTCTGGCGTCCTTGTCCTATATTTTGTATTCGACTTTATTAACGTGCGTTTTAGAGAACAATTGTAGTCTTCTATAAAATAGAAGTTCCCAAAATGTTTAAAGAAAAACGTTCCCTATCCACTTACCTCCTTCTTAATTTCCAGATGTACTTTTAAATGAGCGGCTGCTTTACGAACGAGAAGACCGACGCCAACCTCCTGAGAACCGCAAGCTTACTTCCTTGCCATAATATGGTTTTTGAACTGCTAAAAAAGAACGAACCTTCATGTACTCGTCAAAGTTATCGCTTTTATCCAAAATCCACTTTCCTTCGAAGCTCATGATTCTTAAATGGCAATGCCGTTGAAAAAAAAAGACGACGTAGAGAAATAAAAGACATTTCAATATCCATGAAAAGAGTGCATAAAGTGATAAGCAGAATGAAAGTGGCATCGTTGTGCAACAGCAAAAGACCATAACAGACGTTGACTCTTTTTTCTGTTCTTCATCACTACCAATTTTAATTTCCACAGACAATAATGGGGAAAAGCTAAAGGAGCTTTCATTTAGCACAGTGAGAAATCATACTGCCACTCATAAAGCCGTAGTACATTCGACTCTCAGTGGAGACCACCTAAAGAGTTCCACTCCTTCATGGTCAAGAAGTCGGACAGGAGACTCCTTTGTTGTACTATACGATTGTGAGATGGCATGGCAGTAGAAGTGAGCTTCGCCGATACCTCTACTCTTCATTTTGAAACCATCCTCAACTCTTTTCTTTGTAACTCCCACGTCCGACTTTCTATTAACCTCGGCATTGATTGAACAAATCTTTCCACTTCTGTTCAGCAAACACGAGGTGCTACTCCACTTCCCCACTTACGTAAAAGCTGACTTTTCGGCGGATTTCGCCTTCCTCAGAGCCTGGAAAGGTCAAGTTGACAGCAACCTAATCGGCCAAACACCTTCATAACCAAACAGAGAAAACGCGAAACCAAGATTTCGATCACATTGAACACAGCTCTGCACACTCACCGCTTTCTATGAATCTTCCACTGAGTATGTCGTGTGAAGACCAACTGCACAGAATTCATATGGAAGCGTAATGTGCCCCTCCCATCAGAATAACAGGTTTATATACTGCCCTATATCACGCGTGGTAATGGGGCATTCTTCCCGGCGGTTCATTTTCGGATTTCTGGGATTTATCCAGAACGCCTCGAGAGTTTTGCGCGCGTGTGTTCTTGAGTCCTGCGCGAGGATCGTGACACGTACTTCAAAGTCTTCCCCGTTATGTCTCTGGGTCCTATGCGTGCCTAGCGGGGTATTTGGTCTATTTTTGCCGGCTAGGTGTTCTTTCATGCGGACACAGAGGGGTCTACCCGTTTCGCCAATGTATTCGTCACCACACGTCTTACAGGAAATCAGATAAAGTATACCCGAGCTCATGCAATCACCGTCTCTACCACTTGGGCAAATTATGCAATTTTGAGTTGCACATAGACGGTCATATAGGCGGTTACGAACTAGCTGGCGCCTAAGATTACTCGGTGGCATTTCAACTACGTTTACCGAATTCTCTAGACCCGCCCTTCTTAAGCAGCGTTTTATAACTGCACTTACATCATTTGAGATGAAGGGTAGGATAAACGGGACGTTTTATCGCTAGAGTTATCGTTTGGGGGCCTCCGATTTCCCCTACACCTATCCCGAGCTACAGTTTCGTAGCCATTGGAAATGGCTATTTGCCGCTTTTCTTTGTGTTAACACTTTATTTCTGCATACTACAATTTTTTACGGCACGGTACCATGCGAAATACAACTACAGTGATATCGAGATATTTGTAAAACTTGAATCCTGGGCTAAATCGAACCACGATTACCCTTTCCAGAAGCTAACGTACTACATACTGAACCATAGAGGCTCTTTCTTTGTCTTTACAGAATTCAGCAGCTCAGTCATTGAACAAAAGTTCCTCAGCAATAACAGAGAAGCAGACATTTCAATTCATCCGATTCATAAGAAACTCCGTAACGAAGAGATCGCTGATGTTCACCGAATTAAAAGTGCCAGTAGTTTGATGGTTGCTTCAGCTTGGGGTCAGCCGGGAAATATTGTAGTTGATGGTCGGCATTACACTACAAGGTGTACAAAAACAACGCAGTTGTTATCAAACCGTTATGTTCTGTCAAGTCTTTTATGCAGTTTCGAGAAATCTATGTCAGCAAGACGTTATCAGTACCACAGTGCTGATTGATTGCTCTCTCGTGGATGGATTTGCCTGTCATAAATGCACGGACGAAGTACAACGCCGAATGACATCATCACGACTAACTCCTTGGACAATGAAAAGACAAAATGGGCACAGCCACCGTCAGAATAAGACGATTTTCTTAGGGGAAATGAGTTTGGCGGTCAAGGTCAATGACCTCATTACGTCAAGTGAAAAAAGCTGAAAAGTGCTCACTGGATTACGAAGATCATGTGAGGAAGTTTTAGTTGTAGTGATCGAAAACGACTTTAAACATTGGTTAACAGCGATGAAGCTGGTTTTTCGACAACCAACGATAGCTTCTTGATCACTAAGAAGTCGAAAACCTCATGCCCACCTGTGGAATAAATTTTACTTTATGGCCTTAAGAGCTTATTTAGGATAGTCTTTCAGTTTTAAAACTACTTCTGAAGGAAATTTTCGGAAAATTGGAACGGAAATTTAAGTTGGTTTCCAAAATTTAGATTTTTCAAACCTATTTTTGTTTTAATTTTAAATCTTTAATTTTTTTTTATTTAAGATTTTCAAATCCTCCAAGCAACAGTGGTGGCAGCGGAAACCGGCAAATGTGCCAGCGCAGGAACGATATCGTGTCTTGTTTGAACCAGGAAGTTATTGCAGAATAAATTGACATGTACTCTCTTGCCAAAGATTTGCTGCAGATTTTGATGGTTTTTACAACAACTACTGAAGTTCACAGTGAGCTGAGATATTTGAGTCCAAACTTGGAAGTAGCCACCAATTTCGCACCACGTGCATTGAAGTTAATGCATGTAATGACGGATGTGACGAAATAGAGAGCAACAAATGGGGAGAAAAAGAGCGGAAGAAACCCGCGGAAGAAACTCAAAGAACCTTGCTTTTTGCAAAAAAAATCATTCCTATCCATTGGAAGCTGAATGCTGACAAATGAATATTTGGCTTTTGCAGGGGCAAAAAAAATAAATTTTGTAAAATCCATCAAAACCATGCCACTAAACCCTCTTCAGTTTCAATTTCCACAAAGCTTCGTTTGTCGAGATGTGCAGGTGTTTTCCCAGCCACTCAAGTAGATATTTAAGTAACTCCAATAAGTTAATGAGACATCACGAACTAGTAATAAAACAATAAAAGATGCTAGCCAAAAAAAAAGTAGAATAACTTTCTAGGAAAAAGTTTGTCACACGACCACAATAGTGGTGACTTTTTTGCAAAACACCGGGCCGCAGGTCTCTGCGGTGGGGAGCAAACGCGCTATTACTCTTTCCAGGGCTAATGCGTTCATCCCCACACCATGGTGGTCCTTCGTTTCACCTGTCTTTAAACTAGTTTTTCTTTCGATCAGCGCCATGAGAAAATACCCGTCGGCGGGATTGATCTGAGGTCCCAAAATAGGCAATGAACTCAGTCTGTTAGTACCGACAGTCAGAGTGTATAAAATTTACACGAGAAAAACCTACCGAGAACTGGCTTCCATTCTTAAACATCCAAATAAAGCTATCAGTAAGTGGCTATGTAACAAAATGGTATCGCAGGCCAAGTAGTAAAAACATTCTAGTTCACTGCCTCTCCTCTCACTCCTCTTCACACATGAAAAAAGCACTTATCAAAAATAAGTAGAAGCCACTCGGGTTAAAGGAAAGCATTGCGTAGTTTCCCAAAATAATATTTCAGACGAAAGTAGGATCCCCTTTAAGCTTCCCTTCATATCAAATGAAGTAAGTCACGCTATTAAAAAGTGCTGAAGAAAAAATGGTCTTGAAAATTATGTAACGATTGTTGACATCCCACCCAATACCCTACGCCGCCAGTTAGTTCGAAACCGTCTCTATGATCGTTTGTGCAGCTCAGAAAACTGTATGATCTGACCTAACGGGAGAGACGGGGATTGCATGAGTTTAGGTATAATATACTTGATCTCATGTAATGCATGCGGCGAGGAATATATCGCAACGGGAGAGACGGGGATTGCATGAGTTTAGGTATAATATACTTGATCTCATGTAATGCATGCGGCGAGGGATATATCGGAGAAAACGGGTACACCACTTTGTGTCCGCACAAAAGAACATCTAGATGGAAAAGCTAAAACCCGTTTAAACACCCCTCTGGGTACACATAGGGCACAAAAGCACAACGGCGATGATTTTGAAGTGAATGTGCGGATCCTAGCGCAGGAATCAAAAACATCAACGCGCAAAACTCTTGAGGCGTTTTGGATAGATTTCAAAAACCCAAAGATGAACCGGAAGGACGAATGCCTCACTATCACACGTGACCTGGCGCCCTATTTCAAAATGATATTTTGACCCCGGGGCGTGTCTTGCTCGCGACTCCACGTGAANCCACGTGAACTACGTGTGGGCCAGTCCCGCACGTAACATCACGGTGAGTGGCCTTTCTGTTCAATATGGCGTCTATTTGAAAGTTTGATCTTCATTAATACTTTAACCTTCTTTTCCACCGAATAATAAAAAGTATTTTAACATAAAGTACGTCCAGGATCTGAGGAAGGCAAAGTCAGCCATCGATCAATAACATCAAAAACAACGACAACGACAACGAAGATCTGTACCAACCTCGCGTCAGCTTAAGAAGATCAGTTTNGTATAATATACTTGATCTCATGTAATGCATGCGGCGAGGAATATATCGGGGAAACGGGTAGACCACTTTGTGTCCGCATAAAAGAACATCTAGATGGGAAAGCTAAAATCCGTTTAAACACCCCTCTAGGTGCGCATAGGGCACAAAAGCACAACGGCGATGATTTTGAAGTGAATGTGCGGATCCTAGCGCAGGAATCAAAAACATCAACGCGCAAAACTCTTGAGGCGTTTTGGATAGATTTCAAAAACCCAAAGATGAACCGGAAGGACGAATGCCTCACCATCACGCGTGACCTGGCGCCCTATTTCAAAATGATATTTTGAGCCCGGGGCGTGTCTTGCTCGCGTTAGCTACGTGTGGGCCAGTCCCGCACGTAACATCACGGTGAGTGGCCTTTCTGTTCAATATGGCGTCTATTTGAAAGTTTGATCTTCATTAATACTTTAACCTTCTTTTCCACCGAATAATAAAAAGTATTTTAACATAAAGTACGTCCAGGATCTGAGGAAGGCAAAGTCAGCCATCGATCAATAACATCAAAAACAACGACAACGACAACGAAGATCTGTACCAACCTCGCGTCAGCTTAAGAAGATCAGTTTATAAGATCACATAAATAAATCTGTTAGTAGTTTTCTTTTAGTTGAAGACAAAACGAGACGATGAATAGGTCATAACAATTGGCCAGTTGGTTAAAATCATTGGTTCATTTCACTTGCACTTTGAACGAGCTATTGACGAACTTCTGAAAGATCTTAGCTTGTCGTCCTCAATGTAACTCCCAGCGACATTTGATGACAAGATCGGCCAAACCGTAGTAGCAGGATTGGTGCCCAGTAAACCACCCATGAAAATAACCCAATCTTGTTTTGGTAAAACGGCTTTCAATTGAACATGTTACGAATAACCAGGGTACCTTTTTTCATTGATAAGCGTAGGTCGTCGTAATGATACGGAGTCGAATCTTCTGTAGTGGAGTACCGCTCGAATTAAGGATCTTCAGTTGGCAGTTCGCTGTTGCAGAGAACAGCTCCTGACTTACTGTCAATTAATAATAGTTTGTTTTTATGAAGACAATCCGCGCTGTAGTAGTCGGTAATAGATTGGTTGGTATATGGCGAAGCAAAGGGCTCGTGTGGTGCAGTGGTCGGAGGCGCACTGCAACACATACGTGGAATCGATCCCCGCGCACATGGCCCACCAAGCCTTCCACACCTCTGGGGTCGGCAAATTGGTGCCAGATTTGTTTGGAAGGATAGCAGCACTGGCTCGACACATTGGTAGGTCAGGGCGAGTTATTGTAAAGGCCAGATTCGTTGTGAAGGCATTCAGTCACCTCCAAACGATGCTCAATAAAGTCGAGTGTATGGCGCATCCCTCAGGGATTGATCAACGCCGAGAGCTCTATCCTTTTTATTTATGGCGGCGTAACGCTGAAAATGATAGTGATACTGCTGATAATGGCAATAATAATAGTGGTTACGGTAGCAAGAATAATATGGTGCCCTTACTATTCCTACTTTCTTTAGAAGAGCACTAAAAATAGATCTGTTTTAAATAAATAGATAATTCATAAATATGCTTCCATGCATCGAATAATCAGAGCGAATTTCATATTAAATTTATGACTGGTTGTTTAATCCGTAGACTTATTGCAACACTGCTAAAGGCTGGAGATTAAGAAGCGACAAGAGGTAATGGGTAATTTCGATGCTTTCCCTTGCCAAGATATAACCTAATAGCCCAAATTCAATTTGTGACATCAATGAATAACACAAGTAATCTTTCAACAATAACAAAAAATAAGAGTTTCGTTCAAATTCTAAGGTAATAAAAGTAATTTTAGAAAGTTACGAAAACAGTCCTGGCGCAGCGGAAGTGCTATGGCGACGCGCTTTTTGGCCGACAGCCCATTGAAACAAACCCTTCGTCCGTCTGACGGAGTCGGTTAATTAGTCGGCAAAGGATCATACGCTGACTTGTCTGCCAAACGAATGGTCTTGACGAATTCCGAAACGAAATGACACTCGGTATTGCGCGACACTGAGAAACAGTATAATCACGTTATTTTAGCTCCTACTTACTTTATTGCCTATCTTTTTTTGATGGCAGGGTACAATGTCGAATACAATCATAAGAATGCCAAGATATGGCCAAAACACAGAGTCACAAATGGGCCACCCGTGATCACCCTTGCCGGAGCCCACGTGCTATCTACCGCAGCGAGCTAACAAAAGCCGCAACATTGCCCTTCTATCAGCCATGTTTCCACTTTATCGATGCTGTCAGCAATCACCCTTTAACAGTGATAACCTGGTGATAAGCATAAGCGGACTTTGAATCCGGTAACCGAAGCTGCAGTCGAAACCGAAATATTCTAACTTGAAAATAGGAAAAAATGGAAAAAACATTGAAAATGCCTTATCATAAAAAAAGACAATGGATAGCTAATAAAAGTACCCTGCCATGAAAAACAATGGGCAGAAAATAAATGTTAAGACACTGTGATTTCCACTACAGCTTGAGCTTAGCTAGGTCTAATGCCGGCTTATGCTTCTCAGAACATTGCCGTTGAGGTAACTGCTGATAGCACCATTAGAATCATAATTCTCCGAGAGAAAGGCAACGCAAAGGTGGTCGGAGAGCATGTGAGCTAGAGATAAGGGTAATTGTTCTTTCGATGTCCACATGGGGTTCCGAGTTTTGCTAATATCTCTGCACCCTTATGATTATGGTCATTAATAGTGACCTGTCATTGTGAAACAACATTCTGGCTTTCTTCACTATACACAATGTCTAACGGTTGCTTCATCTTCATTTGTTTATAATTGAAGCTGGCATTTAAAAGTCAATCTGCACGGAAAAAAGTCCTCATGATAGCAAGACTAGGAACTCCAGAACATATTTATTAGCCTTTGCTCGTAAAAACGAGAGCTGTACAAGTGCGCAAAATGGTAATGACAGGTTAGGTTTGCGAGATTGATATAGAGTGCAATTCACTTCCACTGCTGTGCAACGAAGGTCATAGTTCATTATGAAAACCTTTCTGTAGATAACGAACGATACAAATCTGGTAGTTTGGGAAACCAGTAATGTGAACACGCCTTGAGACGACTGGAGGAACAAACCTGGGAGCAAACTTCCGTGAGTCCCTCAAAATGGCAAAGAAATCCATATAAATGAATTCCCTACGAACTACAGTAACGTTACTGAACTTCAACTATTTCTGGATTCCTATGGGCCAAAGTCAGCCCCAGGTCGTCACCACGACAGGCAGTCGCAGCCTTTGTGGATAAGAGGATTTACCACCATGCTAGTTTGACACCAAGACGGCGCAGAGGAAACGGGTCCAGCATTAATGAGAAATGAGGCAATGGAAGGGTTAACGAATGCACAGTGCAAGGTTGGTTTGGGGAATTTCGTCGTGGCGAATCGAGCTTGAAGATGAAGGAGGTCGCAGAAGTCCATCTGCTACTGACGACGATAAATTGAAAGCAGAGGTAGAGACAAATGTGCACACAATTGTACCTCAACTTACGGAACAACTCTCAACATAAGCTTCTGAAGTATTTAGAGGCACCTAGATACAGTGTTTAAATTGTATTTACTGCTTATTATTTTTTCATGGCAGGATATTATGTGAAATACCACCACAGTGATGCTGAGATATTTGCAAAACTCAGACCTCAGCACAGCTCCCAACCGGCGATTATCGTTCCCGGGGGTCACGTGCTAGCCATTACGCTAGCGAAGCTCTTGCTTTGCTTTTTTCTGAACCACTTTTTCAACAATTTTATCAGCAATCACCCGTAAATAGAAATCACCCATCTGAAGATAGTACGAAGTGAAAGAAGCTAGATAACGGGCACCACACAGGCTGAAATACAATAAATTATCCATTTTGAAGCATTGTCGGCACTCCTTCTTCGCAAACAAGAACGACTCACTTCTCGAACATACTGCGACATGCGACGACAACTGCGGAGAAATGGATTCAGTATGACAACTGGCAACAATCTTCTGAGCGGTTCGGCAGTTTGTTGCCAGTGGTCATACTCATTGAAGCTCTGCAATACTTCTTTAAGCTGAAGTTGATTTGATCCATCACAGCTTGCTGTCGGGGAACTTACTACGGCGGTGAAATCCGTCTAGGAAATCGACAAAACGCACCAGAAACTTCAACGGCTGTTTCCTGCATTGCTCAATACAAAACGATCAATCCTTCTGCATGATCACGAGTGCTACACGTCACAGCAATGAAGCTGCAGAAGTCGAACTACCTGTGCTACGTAACTCTACCTCGTCCATCATACGCCTCGAACCACTCACTTATGTACTAGTTGGTGAAGTATAACATTAGAATAGTAGTGTCAAGTGGTTGGCCAGTGCACCAAATCTATTATTAATTGGTACAGTGGAATATAGCCTTCGCGTCGGTCTTGGGCACAAAAAAACAAAGCCCACAAAAAACAGTCCCACTCTTAACATCAGGATTCTGAAGAAGGCGAAATCGCCGAAACGTCAGCCATCGGCCAACAAGAACAACAGCAACAACAACAATAACGACAACGACAAGGAAGACTTATACCAACTTCGCATAAGTTAAAAATCAGTTTATAAGACAGTTTATACAGTTTTTATACAGTTTACACAGTTTTTGCAGCAGTTTATACAAAAAGCGAGTGCCTGTAGTTGGGAGCTTCTTCTTCAGAGCTCGAACTGTCTGACGGAAAACAGTTGTTAAAAAGATGGTATGGAATTCTTTTCCAGCCAGGTGCATGAGATTGTCGCTAAGAAACAATTAGCAGAACATGCAAGGATAGATGTAGGATACTTACCAGTAAACACTTAACGTAGGAATATATGATATTATAGAAAATGGGAACCGTTCAAGGAATTGTTACTATGGCATACCAATTACAAGTTCCTCAGGTATCTAGAAGACTTCCTCAGCCTGAATTGCTTGGGAAACCAAGTCAACGCCAAGACTGCTATGAACGACTTCGTAGTATTCAGAATTCCAAAACTTTATGCAATCAGTATAAATAAACCTGCATCCCATTGGGAACTTGCAGATCCGAATGGTTTCTATTTCGATTAATGAGGCCAACTTTAAGCTATGCCACTCTGAACATTTGAAGGTTGAAATCGGCCTTTCATTTCTAAGAAACCTAATGTACCTCAACTTTAATGGCAACATCATCCTCCGACACGTACGCATCAAAATCAATGCATGTTACGAGCGTGCCAGATAACTAAATGGATTCTTCCCGAGTGACCACTGTAACAATGTCAATCTTTATTATAATACACACACATCAAGATTCGCACCTCTAACAAAAGCTATTGCCAATAATAATACCCTTTTTCTAGAATACGATCTCGGTACAAAAAAGCAAATTGTTATGCATCAACATGGACACAAACGATAGGGTTCGACAACAAAATTCGCACCCAGTACGAAACAAATACATGGAACTGACATGAAACCACGAACACTTAGTATCCCTCGTTGGAAAAAGTGATATCATAATCAGGATAGCGATTCTTAAGAATGTCGACCGTTTTTGAATGGTCAGCCTGACCAAAACCCTAAAGTAAAAGACTGTAAAAGGAAAATCTCCATTTCTTTGAGATAACAGTGTTACCGTGCCCCACTTAACAACTAGGGCGAAATAGTGCGCCCAGTTTACGCGGTGTTAGGACCGACCACAATACAGGTTAATGAAGGCGTACTATCTGCGTTACACCATTCTGATAAGCTCCTCATTCGCCACAATAAAACTCAACGTTTATGTAAAGTGGAAAGTGGACGTTACCAAGCTTTGACCATGAAACTAACAAATACTGTTGCCCTTAAAATTTTAACCTTTTACACATTATTCCATTAACATATTCTGGATAAGAGGTATCCATTTTCCTTCCATGTCTATCTTTTGCCACACATTTGTTCACCGACACTTTGTATTGAGTCCTTCCACAGATGCTTCTAATTTCGAATTTAATGTCGGATTCGCAATTTTATTCTTCTTAAACACACTCTAACAACAAATGCTATACTATTATACATAGTTGGAAAGCATATTTTATGCACTTTCGCTCCACATAATTTAATTTAAAGGATAAAGCTCTCGGCGTTGATCAATCCCCAAGGGATGCACCGCGCATTCGACTTCATCAAGCATCGTTCGGAGGTGATTGAATGCATATCCGGCCTTTACAATGACTCACGGTGGCCTACCGATATATCGAGCCAGTGCTGCTATCCTCTCAGACCAGTCTGGTACCAATTTGCCGACCCTGGAAGGATAGAAGACTTGGTGGGCCATGGGCGCTGGGATCAATTCCACGTGTTTCGCAATGGCGCCTCCAACTACTGCGCCACACGCACCCCTCTGATTTAATAACTCAATTATAATATAAATTGACTTTAAAAGCCATATATGTTAGAATTTGAGTTGTCAAAACAGCAACGTTGACAAATCTGCTTCAACGAATTCAAACTCGGTCCCAGAGCACCGGAAACGGTTCGACTGTAACATTGGTTTTTAAACAATTTTCGCGGAGAATCTGTTGCTAAAGATAGCGCGCCCGAACTGAGCTACGAAGCTTTATCTCATCCACAACATTCGTTAGAGCTCTTTCTTTCAAACACCTCAACAACTTTTCCTATGTTGACCTCAACCAATTCGTCGCCCCCAGAAATCCAGCATTCTAAGCAACCGGTATAACTTGTTCCCTGCTGGAAAAAAGGTGTAGATTCTAACGATTTTTATTCCGACTAATAAGGTTTATTTTCTGAGCTGAGATATGTCACTTTAAAAATGTGGATCGGAACCCGTTATTAAGATCTTCTTAGTGCGCACAACTAGTACCATAGAACTGTTGCTAGTAAACAAAGTGCATATCAAAGTATAGTAGCTCCATCCACAGCTGATATGGTGCGACTCTACGATGTGTTTTCGCAGTCTTTGAAAGCATTTCATCCAACATTTATTAATATTACATGAGCCGACACCATATGTATTACACTACGCGGCTCCCAGAACTTCTTTCATTCGACTCCTTTTCCACGTCCACCATCCGCGAAAGCTTCCACACTTTTCTTATGGTTTCGGTTGGTGCTTGAGGATTTTTTCGAATTCGTCATGAATGTCGTTGGATGCTGGTCCAGTTAACTATCTTTGGAATCCTCAGAGAGCAGTGCTCGGAGGTTCCCAAATGGATTGGAGAAAGTGCGCTTGTTTGGTACCAATTACTCGGGCTCGCATTGATAGGAGGCTCGGCGAACCCGTGGCGAAATCCAACCACCGCTTTGATTACACTGAGCGCTACCGTTGTTGCGCACCCTCTCTCCTTGCAGGCATCATTAAAACAATCTAAACATAACTCGAAAGACCGACTTTCTATACACTTCGGCAAAGATAGTTGATATATTTATTTATATGATTGTATAAACTGATCTTCTTAAGCTAATAGCAACTAATGCCGAAAATTAAATCAAGAATGGTTCAACGCGGCAAAGGCCGCGGGTTTAGAGCCTTCAGTTATTTTAAAAACGAACATCTAATTTGCCCTGTCCTTTACTTGCCTATTAAAACACATAAGCTTACTTCAACTGATGGTATTACATCAACGAACCCATCATCATTTAAAGTTAGACCTACCATCAGTTGTAGAAGAGGACCAACGGATAGAATAACGTGGTTCCTAAACGGATAGAATAACGTGGTTCCTAAACCTTATCCTGACCCAGTTGCTAAAATTCATTCCAACCCATCTACCTAACACCAAAATTTCTAGACCACCTACGGTGTGCGCAACCAAACAGCACGCATGTAATGGAGTCATTCGATGTTACATCACTTTATACTAACGTGTCGAATGACTCCGCAATGCAAGCCATTCTCGAGTTGCTCGTAGAGCATGAAAAGAAAATAAAAATGTACGGCTCGTCGATTGCGCAACTAATGACCCTCTTAAAACAGTGTCTTAGTTGTTCAATCTTCAGGTGGTGTGGAAAATACTTTGCACAAATTAGAGGGTTGGCCATGGGGCATCATTTAGCACCAAGCCTTGCCATCGCTTTCATGTCTAAGGTGGAAGTTCCAGTTATCGATCATCGACCCTTACTCTACTGTCGATACATAGACGACTGTTTCATCGTCTGTTCCACACAAGAACAGATGGGTGAGTGCTTTGAATTGTTAAACCGACAGTCAGAGTATATAAAATTTACACGAGAAAAACCTTCCGAGAACTGGCTTCCATTCTTAAACATCTAAATAAAGCTCTCAGTAAGTGGCTATGTAACAAAATGGTATCGCAAGCCAAGTAGTAAAAACATTCTCGTTCACTGCCTCTCCTCTCACTCCTCTTCACACATGAAAAAAGCACTTATCAAAAACATGTATCGTACGGCTAAGAATGTGTGTACAGGAGAAGCGGAAAGGAAGAAATCGCAAAACCTGGCACGAAAAATAGTCATTTCCAATGGCTACGAAGTAGAAGCCACTCGAGTTAGAGGAGAACGTTGGGTAGTTCCCCAAAATAATATTTCGGACGTAAGTAAGATCCCCTTTAAGCTACCCCTCATATCAAATGAAGTAAGTCACGCCATTAAGAGGTGCTTAAGAAAAAATGGTCTTGGAAATTATGTAACGATTATTGACACGCCACCCAATACCGTACACCGCCAGTTAGTTCGAAACCGTCTCTATGATCGTTTGTGCAGCTCAGAAAACTGTATGATCTGTCTTAACGGGAGAGACGGGGATTGCATGAGTTTAGGTATAATATACTTGATCTCATGTAATGCATGCGGCGAGGAATATATCGGGGAAACGGGTAGACCACTTTGTGTCCGCATAAAAGAACATCTAGATGGGAAAGCTAAAATCCGTTTAAACACCCCTCTAGGTGCGCATAGGGCACAAAAGCACAACGGCGATGATTTTGAAGTGAATGTGCGGATCCTAGCGCAGGAATCAAAAACATCAACGCGCAAAACTCTTGAGGCGTTTTGGATAGATTTCAAAAACCCAAAGATGAACCGGAAGGACGAATGCCTCACCATCACGCGTGACCTGGCGCCCTATTTCAAAATGATATTTTGAGCCCGGGGCGTGTCTTGCTCGCGTTAGCTACGTGTGGGCCAGTCCCGCACGTAACATCACGGTGAGTGGCCTTTCTGTTCAATATGGCGTCTATTTGAAAGTTTGATCTTCATTAATACTTTAACCTTCTTTTCCACCGAATAATAAAAAGTATTCCAACATAAAATATGTCCAGACTCTGAGAAAGGCGAAAGTCGCCGAAACGTCAGCCATCGATCAATAACATCAAAAACAACGAGAACGGCAACGAAGACCTGTACCAACCTCGCATCAGCTTAGGAAGATCAGTTTATAAGATCATATAAATAAACAAATAAACAATAAACAATAAACAAATCTAAACGTAAATGTCCCATACAAAGACTGTATCTGGTACTGACTTGTTTGGCACATTTTATACCATGTCTGGAGTTGTGTTATTTGAGTATTCTTTAAAAACATCCAAAGGCTCGAGTTGTTGGCAATCGACCTGTTACTTTTAGGGGATGAATAGTCGGAGTGGGATGAACTAAGATCAGTCGAGATAAATAATAAGAGATAACGGTACGCGAACACTACTAACTTGAGAGACAGTCGAATTCGTTTGAATCTTGCTCTCACTCATCGTGAATTTTTTACACATCTCTATACTAAATTCTCCATTCTTTCGTCAGATGTCAGACCGATCGGTCGGAAAGTTTAGACAACCCAACTACCTTCTTAAATTACGAAGAAGATGATATCTACCCGTTTTTCCACACAAAAACGAGTCCTTGGTAGTACCTTTAGGTAACTGTGTTCATGAGTACCTAGAAAGTAACGCGTCATGTAGCGTGTGATGCCCAAGGCTGACTTTCTTTTAACCTCGGCACTGATTGATAATTCTTTGTTCTCTTCAATAAACAGACACGAGGCTGTCATTATAGAATTTATTAGGATACAATAGCCGACGGTTCGGCGGTTTCGCCTTCTTCAGAGCCTGGAAAAGTTAAATTGAGATGCGATCTACCCAGCCACATGCTTTCATAACCCCAGCAGATAGAACTTAACAAATAGATTTGTATTCGCATAAGAGACAGCATCATTTAAACAGCTACCGTTTATTCGTTGTAAGTACACAGGTTAGTTGGTGGATAGCAGCCGCACAGGGGCGAGGACTGCCTGTATCAGGTCGTTGAATCAGTCTGAGATATGGTGCTGTAGACGGGCCTATGGATGAAATTGCTTGGTTTATAAATCTAATCCTCAACCAGTTGCTTAAGCACATACCGGCCCATCTTACGAACACCTAAATGTTCCTAGATCGTCTGCGTAACCCACGTCCCAAAAAGCGTATACGTTATGGAGTCGTTCGACGTTACCGCCCTTTACACTAACGTGTCGAAGGACTTCGTACTGCAAGTCATCTGCGAGCTTCTTGAGCAACACGAAGGAGCAATTAACATGTATGGCTTTTGGATTCAGCAGCTTATGGTCCTCTTAAAGGTCTGCCTAAACTGCTCGATCTTCAGATGGTCTGGGAAATATTACGCACAAATTAGAGAGTTGGCAATGGGACAGCGACTGGCACCAACTCTTGCCGTTGCCTTTATGTCTAAAGTGGAAACACAAGTAATCGATCTCAGGCCATTACTCTACTGTAGGTATATAGACGATTCTGAAGACAGCTACATCACAAAATGGTATCGAAAGCCAAGAAGTAAGAATATAGTGGTTCATTACGCCTCCTCTCACACTTTACACACTAAAAGGGCGCTTATAAGAAATATGTTTCGAACCGCCACCAGCGTGTGCACAGGTGGAGAGTAGAGGGAAGAATCCTCGAAACTGGCGCGCCAAATACCCATTTCAAATGGGTACGAAGGTGTAGCTTCTCGGCATAGGTATAGAGGAAAAACCACGACCCAGAGCAATAATTCTAGCGAAAACAAGGCTCCGTTCCTCTTGTCCTTTATTTCAAACGAAATAAGTGCAGCCATAAAACGTTGCTTAATAAGGGCCGGTCTAGAGAATTCCGTAAGAGTGGTAGAAATACCACCGGACACTTTAAGACGCCAGCTAGTTCGCAACCGCCTGTACGACCGTCTATGTACAACAAAAAACTGCATAATTTGCCCAAATGGTAGAGACGGTGATTGCATGAGTTCGGGTACAGTCTATCTGATCTCTTGTAAAGCGTGCGGGGACGAATATGTTGGTGAAACGGGTAGACGGCTCTGCGTCCGCATAAAAGAACACCTAGTCGGTAAATCTAAACTAAAACAAAATACTCCACTAGGCGCGCATAGGATGCAAGAACACAACGGAGAAGATTTTGAGGTAGGAGTCACTATCCTTACGCAGGAATCAAAAACATCAGCGCGTAAAACTCTTGAAGCGTTTTGGATCAATGCCAAAAATTCAAAAATGAACCGCAAGGAGGAGTGTCTTGTCATCACGCGTGACCTGGCGCCATACCTCAAGCTGATCCAATGGCCTGACATAGGCAGAGCCCTCGTCCATTTATTACCCTGTGCGGCTGCCCTCCACCAACTAACTGAGATACTTACAACGAATAAACGGTAGGTGTTTAAATGAAGCTGTTTCTTATGAGAATATAAATTTATTTGTCAAGTTTTCTCTGCTAAGGTTATAAAAGTGTTTGGCTGAGTAGATCGCATCACAACTTGGCCTTTCCAGGCTCTGAAGAAGGCGAAACCGCCGAAACGTCAGCTATTGTATCCTAATAAATTCTATAATGACAACCTCGTGTCTGCTTATTGAAGAAAAACATCGAACTACAGTGATGCTCCTTCAACCTTTCAATATGCACACCATTATGCCAATTTAATTTTACTGATTCTTCAACTGTAGGGACATTCGCGTCTCAATTATCGTTGTCCAGACATCCTCGTTCATCCATCGTATCGTGTACGAGCTAATTGCCATCGATTAACATTGCCAATCCAATAGCCTGCTCTGACAGCAAAACATGTTTGCCTATGTAACCGCCTTTACTGCATACTTTGAATGATTTGGTCTGATACTTCTCTCCTTACATGGAATGTATACTAGGAATCTATTCAACAAGAGGAACTCATCATGACATTTACAGTTTGCTGGAACCGTACACACTAGAAAAAAATTCAATAGGTAGATTGATCCACCATATAGATCGCATACAGATAGGCAAAACGAAGGACCCGGATGGTGTGGTGGTGAAGTGCGCTACTACCCGGAAAGGACAATAGCGCACGTTAGTTCCCCACCGCATACAACTGCGGTCCGGAGTTTTGCAAATATCACAGCATCGTTGAAGTTATATTTCACAATGATTTCTTATTGCTATTACATTTTCCTTCATCAATACCAACGAGCAGTCGATTAAGAGCTAAGTTCAATACGTCTTCTACTGATGTGATTGAGATCGATAAGATTCGATTCTTAAAAGGTAATTGGTGATTTGTAGCAAGTCATCAAACTTCTCAATCCAATCAATACGACTAGTTAAGGTTATCGTATAGAACGATAACAAATAACAAAATTTAAAAAAAGAAATACAGATATATCTGCATACGCATATATACATACACATATATGCATATATATTCAATAATATATGTTGCGCGACTGACCAAGGAGTCTCATGGCATAACAAGGCTTTTATTTCAACCACGAGAAGGGAATCTTCCAAGGATGTGGAAAAATACGCAGAGTAACGCAAAGGGTATAAAGAAATTTTTAAAAAAGCTTTGAAATTGTTAAAATAAATATAAAGGAAGCCGAAACACAAACATACGAGTGGAATAGGAGAGCGTGATCAACTTTAAGGTGATTTGGTAGCTATGCATACATTTCAATGAACAGCAGGTAATAGGAAAGACTGGAATTGTTTTCACGCGGGCCGCTACCGAGAATAAGGCAGTAGCAGACGTGGTAGCAACTCTTTTATAAGTTCTCGACTATGAATATTCTCCATTATTTGCAATAATAACAACAATGCAATATTTTTATAATATAATCACCTGTATCACCTGTAGACCCGTTGATCGTCGAGTGACTCGAGCGGGCGTCAGTAAATCTTCCTCTTCCCTGTAGCGTGCGTGAATAGCCCAGTGGGTTCTGCTCGCTCTAGGGACTCGTCGAGCATCATATCTTTCCTCAAGGCCCTTTGTGAAGAACTCTGACCATCGGGTCGGTGGTCTTCCTGCAGTACGTTTGACAACCCGAGGAAACCAGTCACTAACCGCTCTTGTCCATCGGTTGTCATTCATACGCATTACGTGTCCGGGCCACCTTATCTTCGACTGTTTGGCGTACAAAATGGCATCTTTGAGTTTTGATCGGAGCTTCGGGTCCTATCCCTTACTTGTGTGGAACAGGACACTCCTAGCATCGTCCTTTCGACTGCGCATAAGATAACGCTGAGTGACCCTTCATCCTGCTTACCCAGCGACCAGGTTTCTGACGCATACGTTAGGGTAGGAAGTACCGTTGAGTCGAAAAGGTGGACACGGAGTCCGGTGTTCTTTGTTCTCTTCACTGCATCCTAGATGCTCTTGAAAGCTACACAAGCCGCTATTGATTTCCCGACCTAGATAGATATAACTGGAACATTCAGAGATATTCGTTCCATTGAGCGTGAATGGGGCATGCGAAACCAGTCCGTTCTTCATAAACATCGTTTTTGCGAGATTTAGTCGAAGACCAACCTATCCATAGGCTTTGTCAAAGTCGTCAAGCATACGTTCCGCCTGGCTAATATTTGGTATTATAAGTATGATGTCATCAGCAAAGCGAAGATGGTGTAACTGTCGACCGTCGATTTTCACTCCCATATTATCCCATTCCAATGCTCGCATGACATTCTGGAGGGTGGTGATAAATAATTTTGGCAAGATGGTATCGCCTTGCCTAACACCTTTTTTGACGTCAATGTTAATATCGTTGTAGAATGGTGATATCTTGGTTGTGAAATTTTTGTACAGCTCATGAAGAATCTTTATGTACTGAGTAGGGACTCCTTGACTATCAAGGGCTTTCCAGACTGCTTCCATCTCAACTGAATCAAAGGCCTTCTGTAAATCGATGAAAGAGAGACAGAGTGGATTTTTGTACTCTCGCGATACTTCAATGAGCCTTGTTATAGTGTGGATGTGGTCCATCGTACTAAATCTTCTTCGAAACCCTACTTGCTCACATGGCTGTCCTTCATTTAGTGTTCTGTCGATCCTGGTTAGGATGACTCGAGTGAAAAGTTTGTAGACGACGCAAAGTAAGCAGATTGGGCAATAGTTGCCGATATCCTGCAGGTCACCCTTCTTGAACAATAACACGGTATTGCTGGTCTTCCACTGAGTAGGAACCTTGCATTCAGACAGGTAACGTGTGAACAGCCGAGCCAGTGTGTTTACGAGGACTGGCGGAATGTTCCTCAGGTGTTCTGGTTTTAACCTGTCCGAAGCTGGTGCTGTTCGATTTTTCACCGACGGAATGGCATGTCGGATTTCGGAAGGGAGAACTGGTGGTACAACATATCCATCCTCCTTGACTTCATATGACGGAAGGTGGACGTGGCTGTCGAAGAGATCCGAGTAGCATCCGTGAATGATTTTCTCCATTGCCTTTCTGGACGCTGTAACTGTTCCGTCTGGGCGCTGGAGAGCAATCATTTTGATCATATAATTGGCGAAGCTTCGGTGGGCTTTGCGAATGCTTTTCCCAGCCTCTTCAGCTTCGATAATATCTACTGCTTTTGTCTCTCTAAGATCTTCTTTTATCGCCTCTCTGCATTGCTTTGCAAGTTCGGGGGTTAGTTCGCGGCTGCCTGGAGCTTGTGCGATTCCACGCTGGCGTATCAGCTCGAGTATTTCTGGAGACAGACGTCTCTTGGTGACTTTCGAACTCTCAGCTTTCATAGTGCTAGCGCGA
Organism: Angiostrongylus costaricensis; assembly: GCA_900624975.1. NCBI lineage: Eukaryota > Metazoa > Nematoda > Chromadorea > Rhabditida > Metastrongylidae > Angiostrongylus > Angiostrongylus costaricensis. Next base: position 137,143 of record UYYA01003899.1, on the reverse strand, counting down.
AGATGTTGAATGAACCGATCGTATTCTTCGTTGATGTTATCGACAACGGCATCTTCCCAACAGCCGACTAATGAATTGAATAAATCCCAGTTCACAGTGGTTCTGAGACTCCGGTTTTGGAATTTGGCGACTTTTCTCCTTTCCGCGGGAAATAGAATCTTGCACGAAGGAGACAGTGGTCTGGATGTAATGCTGCATTTTGGGACAACAGCGACATCGGTTAGGCAAAACGTTCTATTTACTATGATGTGGTCTATTTCATTATGATACTCTCCAATAGGAGACTCCCACATCCAGCATTGAGAATGGGGCTTCTGGAATAGCGAGTTAGCATGTCTTGGTCGCCATGATAAACTCAGACAGCCGCTCACCCTGTTCGTTCCATTCTAACCCGTGGCACCCAATGTGACGTTCTTCTTGGTCCAATCTTGGCGTTAGAATCTCCAATTAAAACCCTTGAGGAATGTACGGTCTCCTCTGTGGAACTTCTCCAAGTCCATGCAGAACGCTTCGATTTCTTCTTCGTCATAGTTTGATGTCATCGTGTAGAGGACGAAAATTATCAAAGCCGGTACTGATCCACATCTTAATCGTAAACGTCCGATTCAAGTTGTAGGTTGTTCGAATGAATCGATCTTTATGGACAAACTCGTGTTGACGAAAACGCCGACGCCGCCTACTCCTCTAATGTAGCATGTTCCGAGGAACAATTCTTCTCCGGTGTCATAGATGGCGTTGAATGGGTGGCGTCTTCTCGTTTCAGCCAGGCCGATGATATCGTACTTTATCCTTCTTGCTTGCATGAGCAAGTCTTCTATCGAGGACTCGGATGCAAGTGTAGGTGCATTGTAGGTACAGATCGTCACCATAGTTCTTTGTAATCCAGGCAACTTCCATTGGCCCTGAGATTTTAGCAGCCTCTCCGTACTCGTCCTACCCAACGCTGCCGAACTGGGGACTCTTTCGGGGTCAGAGGAATGAGGCCCGTTTTTTTTTTTTTTTACTGTGTTTAGCATTTTTGATACCCATGTATAGCTGCTCTGATCGTGGGGGCTGGGTATACTCACGGGTGGTTTGCCAGGGTCTCCCAGAGTGGACCTGGAGCTTATTTGTTGGAGGTGACTCCTAACCGCCTCCCATGGGAACGTGCCACGTAGCCTCGCGACTAAATGGCTCGAGATCCGTCATATAAGGGAGATCCGTGGACATATAATACAATAATGCAATATATTGCAGGGAACAATTCCACGAATGGGAATAACAATGAGTCAGAGGCGCCAGTTTTTCTACTGAATTGTTTCTATTAGCTTTACCTCCCAACGGTTACCGCCTCATCGTCGCTGGGAGTTGTTCTTGGGTGTCGGGATGCGATGTACAGCAGAGGGATTCGTCCCACCAGCAGGGCCTCCTATGCTAAGGAGTCCGACGTTTCCATCAGAAAACCTAGCTGAGTAAACCAATACCAGGATCTACCATCGTCCTGGTAACAAACTAGTTACATGGTGGCAAATCTACCTCCCTTGATCCACATAGGCGGCGACTACCCGTGGTGGTGACCACCTGGGGCAGACTTTGGCTAGGCGCTAATCTCGGGACTCTAAGGAATCACAATGGCTAAACTAACAAAAGTTCGGAAAAGCAGAAATTATGCTGGGGCCCTCACAACCTCACAACCAGTGAGGACTGGTCATCTAAGTATACAAGTAACTTTTAACTCTGAGCAAGAAATATGACTAATGAAGCAATAGGCAACTGAATAAAGATGGATTACCTGGGAATATCCGTATACAAGGATCCGCCTTTCATCGTTTTCGTGCTTTATTCTTCCGCCACCAACACAATTCAATTTAAATGATGAGCCTGCTTCATGGCGAGCAACTTTCAGAATATCGGCGTGGAAATTGCATTTGTAGTATCCTCGCACAATGTACTTTTCATCATTATTCGATTTATCAGAGCACTGAAAACAGGAACTGCAGAAGTGACCTCATTTCTATGAGATATCTTTACATTCAGTTCAGCACAAATTTCTGAAAATTATAGCACGAAGCGGTGCGTGTAGCGCACTGGTTGGAGGCGCTCTGCGACACACACGTGGAATTGATCCCAGCACCCATGGCCCACCAAGCCTTCCATTTTTCCAAGGTCGGCAAATTGGTATCAGACTTGTCTGGGAGGATAACAGCACTGGCTCGATACATCGGTAAGACTGCGAGTCATTATAAAGGCCGGATATGCATTAAATCGCCTCCAACGATGCTTAATTAAGGCGAATGCATGGCGCGTCCCTCACGGACTGATCAACACCGAGAGTTCGACAATTTATTTTTTAGTATAGTACGAAGCTCGAATAGTTTACCGCGTCAAATAACTAGGAGGGAGGAGGTGAAAGTGCTGCGATCTACAGCTAAGAGTCCATTCTTTTAGCAAAGACACCGAAAATTAGCCCTTTGACTTTTCCACAAAACTTCAGCTCAGAGTAATTTTATGCTACAGGGAATTCTAACAAGTTAGAAGGAGCTACTTTTTGCCAAACAGTCTACAAACGGATTATGGTTTTCATGTCCCACTTTGACAAACAAAATCACTAGCAAGTGCGGCCCTACTTGTTGCTTTCACTAACTTGATTACTATGAGTAAGCCATTTGTTACGCCACATTAAAGCCTTTGGATGAGAAAGTGGAAAACTTGCTTGAATAAGGATATATTTGAACGTCCCGGAAGGGTCAATATCGACATCTGGTATGTCTGACAGAGGCATTGCGTGCGTCCTATAAAAACAAAAGTGTCAAAAAGATATGGTATATGAGTAGTAAAAAAGAGTCTCGATGGTTGTAGAACACTAGCAAACGCAATTGCTTACCCGGAAGAAATTGGTGAAGAGTGAAAAAAGTCGAGAAATAGCCGAGAGAAAGTACCACGCACAAATCGGGGGTCCTGCAACGAGAACCTGGAGTACGCCTATGCAAAATAGGTGCAGTATCGAGAAGTACCCAGCACTAACGAAGGACACATGTACGCATGTTTCGTAAAACAGGGGCGAACAAATATTTTATCTTAAAAATAGACTTCATCAAACCTTGGGAACAATAATCAATAATTTCCAACATAACTGAGATCACAGGAGGTTAGTGTAGCAACTTTTACGCCAACCTCGTGTCAGCTTAATCATGCAGGGAAATATTTTGGCTATCAAAAGACTATCAAAAGATGTTAGAAAGTTCCCCAGGTTTCCCTCAACAAAGTGCGTTACTTCTCATCTATTTTACACGATTCATTCACATCTATTCTGTGGATACCAGCACGTCCTGCATTCGGTTCGTTTTCTCGCATCCATCGTCCACGAAGGACGCCGAACTTCTCGCGGGTGGGTTCGGCTGCTGCTTGAGAATTGTCGTCATCTTCACGAATGGCGCTGAGTGCTGGTCGAGTTGATAGTTCCTGGAGTCCTGGCATGGCATTGCTAGAGCTCCCCCACTTGGACTGCAGAGAATGAACTGTTCCCGGACAATTTTCTTGTATTCGAAGTGGAAACTAAGCAACAAAGTGAAGTGTGAATATTTGCAAGACGTTATTCGAATTTTGATTTGAATATACTTGCCATATTCGACTCCGCTCGACTGGACATGATGCGATTATGAAGACATATAAAGGATAAAATAAAGCATAAAGTTTTCAGCGTTGATCAATCCCTGAGGGATGTGCCATGCATTCAACTTCACTAAGTATCACATGGAGCCGATTGAATGCATATCTGGCTCTTACAGTAATGACTCGCACTGGCCTACCGATGTATCGAGCCAGTGATGCTAGCGTCTCAGACAAGTCCGGCACCAATTTACCGTCCCCGCGGGTATGGAAGGCTTGGTGAGCCATGCGCGCGGGGATAGATCCTGGGTGTGTTGCAGGGCGCTTCCGACCGCTGCGCTACAGGCGCCCCTACAAATACATACATCAAAAGAAGTAACCCCTATGCAATACAGAACAGAAGAATGTACTCTGGAGTGGAGACCTTAGGAATAATAAAAATCAATAGCAGCTTCTTGTAAGCTCACCAATAAAGCAAAGCAAATGGAAACGTGTCCCAGCATCCCACGAAAAGTTGACAATGCTCTTGAAAATAATCTTTACTCCCACTTTTTCTACTAATATTAAAATTAATTAACACTAGTCTCACATGGTCCACTTGAAGTAATGGAAGGACGGACCACCAGTTCGGAGCACTGAACTGTCCAAATGTCCTACCTTTGCAAGAAGAACAGTCTTACTCGAAAGACTGTGAATACTTGACTGAAATCGACGCAAACAATGAGCTCCAATCGGATTCATAACTTTTTCAAAAGGAACAGAACGCTGGATGCTAATTTTCTCCAACGTTATATCACCGTACTCTCATAAACCGTAAGCGTCTTCTGTAAAGGACGAAAATTTAAATAGCTGGATGACATTATAACCTCGAGTTCTTCTCCATTCATACTCTTTTTCTTTCCTCCGCCTTCTGGTTTTTCTTTCTTAACGTTTCTTGGTAGACGACGGGCTAGATTATTCCTTAATGTTTTATTATTCGAAGATCCATGAACTTCTGTTTTGTGTCTCCGACGTAGTTTTTTGCTTGTGATAGTTTCTGTTGTCGATAGTTCTCCCACTTCCGTCTTTTTTCCTATTATGTTTTCCATGTTTTCAGCTTTCTCTTTGTAATCTTCTGAAGGCATTGCTATTCGTTTTTCCCGTGTTGTTCACTTACATGCGGTAGGCAGATTGGAAAGAGTAGCGATCACAAATACTCCCATTTGTTCTTCCAAAAACCATGACAGGACTTACAATGGATGCGATAATGCGGAGATTTCAAGACGTGAGTTATCTTTTGGCGCTATTTTTCTTTCGGGTTTGGTTTCATTGGAGCTGAGGTTGCCTATTTAGGTTCATAGTTTATCTCAAGAGGCTATCGAAACAATCTCGTTATGGGTGATGCACTACAAGGACAAGAGATCTATCGACCTCATCGTTGAAGCTTGGCTGGAGAGTTTCAAGATAGGTAAGCTTATGTCACTTTTCTGCTTCATGTGTACCGAAAGCAGTGCCGATCGGAAGATTACAGCAAGTGAGGACCACTTCGAGCAACACCAGAATTATTGAGAACTAGTTTCTCTGTTCAACCTAACATCTTTTCTTGAAATTTGTTCTCATCTTCGGATGACCATTCACTAGAAAGTTGCCATTCAAGTACATTCGTTGGAAATGGATAGAATTGAGCAACGCTTAGGATATTCCTAATTTGGTTGCTCAGTTCATTTTTTTGTAAAACTGACTTTACTGGTTGTGTAGCACGGTGGCTAGAGGCTGCCTTGTGACGCAACTGGCCATGCGTTCAAACCGGCGTTCAGGGCTGTGTTCACCATCTTGGCGAATCGGTGTTAGACTTGTATACAATGAGCTAAATATGGGTTCAGTCCGCTGTGCGAAGTTTAGTGGAGTTGAATGCTTAATGTATATAATATATATATATATATATATATATGAGATGGATTTATAACGAGCACTTTATCTTTTTTTTTCTTTCTTACTAGTCCTGTACAATTTTTTCTATCGTATGCGTCCTGTTGTGCTTTTAAGGTCACCCCACGTTTTAAATCAGTTCCCTGCCAGCAATTTTGGAAGTTGCTTGATAAAGCTTCCTCTTTTCGTAATCATTTAAGCACTAGTGATGAAATTCTCACAAAGAATTGGTATATCTGATCCAGTCCCATATGGCATAGCTAAGTTACTGATTAGTCCACTTTATCAAGGTTTCATGTTATTTGAAGCAGTTGGACAGAACGATTTTCCACTGCCTAAATGTTTAGCACCACTTTTTCTTCTCTGAGGAACTCCTACTGTTATGTGCTCAAGCGGCGCGAGTGGCACAGTAGTGGGAGGCGCCCTGCAACACACAGATGGGATCGATCACTGAGCCGGTGGCTCCCTAAGCTCTCTATCCATCTGGGTCGGCAAATTGGTAGCAGTCTTGTTTAGAAGGATAGCAGCACTGGCTCGATACATCGGTGGGTCACCGCGAATCATCGTAGAGGCCACATGTGCATTCAATCACCTTCAAAGATGCTTAATGAAGTCGAATGCATGGCGTTTTTCTCAGGGATTGAACGCCGAGAGCTTTATCCTTTTAGCTTTTGTTATCTGCTTTGCCTCCTATTTCCGGTTTTGATTGTTTTTTTTACAGCTAAAAAAGATGAACAGCGCATTGCTTTATTCTATATAATGAATGACGTTGTTCAACGAGCAAAGAACAAGCACATGGATGTTCTGATTCCGGCTTTCCAACCAGCTGTCCTTAGTGCGGTCACAATGGGAAAGTAGGGAGTTGTTATGTTTATGGTGTATGTATGATTTCTGTCATCTTCATGGCGTATTTTCGAGTTTACTAGTTTTAAGGAGCTCTCCATGTGTTAAGCAAGTGATGAATCGATGCATTGATATCTTCGGCGAGCGACAAGTGTTCACGGAAGCCAGCGTCAATGTAATGAAGAACATGCTGCGTAAGATTTCTGAAGTTTGAAAAGTCCCATCTAAATATCACATTACGTCGTATTTTGCAGAATCCGAAGAGAATGGTGATGGTGATGAAAGCTTCGCTGAACTTGACTCTGAAGAGGTTTACAAGAAGATTGAGCTTTTTGAGCGCGTAAGCCCATTTGAAATTGTTGGTAGCATCTTTGATGTAGACTTAGCACCTTTTCTACTTATTTATAGGGGCGATTAATAGTGAATCGTGGAATGGAGGTTATTCGAAACGGGGATTTTGACTGTAAAGCCCTCATGAAAGAGAGGATGAGAGGTGATGATCTCTGCACCACTTAATTTATTGTTTGTTTGGTTTTTATAAGTACAACTTATTTCTTCCTAGCTGTTTTTCAGATCGTACCGTGGCTGCGCAACTTGTTATGGAAACTCAACAGGTACCACGACAATATTCCTTGTTCATCAAGGGAATAACCTTATGTTTGATATCGCTATCATTTTGATTTCGTCCTTAAAGAGCAGTGCCTTTCGAAATCCTACTTTTACAGTAATGCATTGCTTGAATTAAAATCATCCATAATTTCTGTAGGGGATAACTAATATTGTTGACCACTGCTGAAGTTTGAATTTAGGTGCTCAGTCAGATTTCATCGTTTCGACATTCAATGGAGGAACAGAAACGAAGAATGTTGCAACTCATTGAGACTCTTGAGCTCGCAAAGCGGAACTTCTCTCACCAGCTGAAAGATGTCACTGTTGTTGAAGACGTAAGGATTTATGTAAAGAATATAAAATCTCGTTTATGAAAGAAAATTATGCCACTCTTCATATTTCAATCTTTCTCGACGGTGGTAGTCTCTCGATATTTGTTTGGCAGGTACAACATTTCAGAAACGCTGAGCTTAACAAGCTAGGAGGAAATGTTGTTCTATCGTATTAAGGGTGTATATGATTTCCGAAGAGTTTTCGCTTAATTTCGAATGTCTTTGGTGTTAAAAATGAACAAAATTGGAAGTAAATTTGGAATTTTGAATTTTTCTGTACAACCCCAGCAGCCACCGCAATGAACAACGATGCATTGAGGAATATAATCATGTCCGAACGGAATTCTTTTCGCTTGCTTTTGTGTCCATAATATGGGTCGGAATAAAAAAAATCAAAGAGAAATAAGGTTTGTGAACTACAAAATGTTAGAATTTAAATTTTGATGAAGAAAAGTGCGTATACCTTGTAGACGAGGATCTTCGTCTGATCTATGACTCTAATGGCATTTATTTTAGTTGGAAGATTTAGCATGAGTTGAGATGTTGGTTTAAAATGGACAGCGGCCAAAATTTCAATGCAATGTTCACTGAAGTCAATACGTATCGTTGCGGAAGTGTTAGAACATATGATCCCGCAGTATAGAGTCCCGTTTTGATCCTGGCTTTGTGATCGTTTGGTGCTAATGTTCCAATAACCGTTCTTCAAGTTGTCGAGCTGTTGTTTCTTCAAAGTTTTATCAATCCCGGATTAGAGTAAATACTCACGATCTAGTAATCAGTTCATTCATTTGAAAATGGTGAGCACATCTGAATTTTTTCCGACATTGTGCTATGGAGAGATCCTCAGTAGTTTAAGCACACTAGATAGGACGTGGATATCGAGATAATATTTTATGGAAAGGGATTTTTCGTAACCTTTTAATTTCAGGCATATCAAAAGTATTTCCAAGGAATTCGTGAGGTTCACACCGACTTGTTAGTGAGTCCTGTTTTCTCAAAGCAGTGGCTTTTTGTTTTTCAAATATTTTTCCTCAAATATATGGCTGTTATATTTTTTCGACATTAGAGTGATTTTTCGACTTAACACGGTTGAACTTCATTTTAAAAGTCGATGATTCAGGAAATGGAGAAGTCGGGTGTCTATCCTGCAGCGACTCCCCCTCGAGATGCTCCCTCACCAACGGCCAATGATGACATATACGCTACTGGTGTCGAAAACGCCTTGCAAAGTGTGTCTTGCAAAATGTCACTGGTTTAATTAGTTGTTGGCGTTATTATTTAATAATAGTTGTGTAATAGTCATTATCGGAGTTTTGCTGGTTTAACAATTGTGTTTCCCCGGAGTCCTGAGGTCAGCCTAGCCAAGGTGTGCCTCAGGTCGTCACCACCACAGGCAGCACCAGCCGTTGTGGATCGGAGGGAGATTTTCCACCATGCGATTTGATACCAGGGCGGTGGTAGATCCTGGTGTTGGCATTGGTTTACTCTTAGTTGGGCTTCCTAATGGAAATACCGGACTCCTCAGCTCGTGAGACCCAACTGGGGGGATGAATTTCTCCGCCGTACTTCGCAGTCCGACACCTCGGAAAACCTCCTAGCCATTTAAGTCAGTATAAAGTCATGATCTACATTTTCTGTTCTTTTTTATTGGTCCTGAAATATTGACAAGCTCTTTTTTTTTGCGAAATGGCTCAACATTTCAGCGTTTCGTGTACCTGGCAGTAGGGATAATACGGAGACTACTGACATGGACCTTGATGATGACTCCGCCCCTATCGATGTGGGAGGAACATCTCCTTTATCGGGTAATCTTCCGCCTCCACCTGCGCCACCTGCAGTGTTAGAAAGTCGTGCTCCAGGATTTGCAGGAGGTGCTGTTCCTCAACAAACGTTGCCAATGTCGCATTTGAACTCCAGTGGAAGCAACGGTATGCTCTAATATTCTCTAAAAGTGGTTTATTTCTGGATTAGATTGTGATTTTTTGTTTGTTTTCTTTTCAAACTGTGCTGCGTTATAGTTTCTCAACTTCTGGCTAACTCCGCTGCACCTTCATTCCAAGGTCAAACGGCTTATGGAGTTTCTCAAACGTCATTCATTCCACAGGCAAATATGACAATCCCTCCTCCTAGCACTAGTCAACCTCCCAATTTCAATTCAAATATTGCCCAACAATCAAATATGACACTGCCTCCTCCAATTACCACTCAACCACCACCGAACATTCAGGTGCTGTTGCATTTTTGGAGTGTGTTATGGAATAATGATTCTTTATTTCAGGCGCTATTAAAATCTATTCCTAGTCTCCAAACAATTCAGCAGGCAACAGCTGCTGCTGCTGCTGCTGCCGCCGCAGCTGCAGCAGCAGCAGGAGCAGGAAACTCTCAGAATTCACAGCCGGTTAGTGACATGCGTCGTTATTCTGTGTGCATAGAATATACATATATATACGTGACATGTTTTGATCATAGGCAAATTTTCAACCACCTGTTGTACAACAAGGATTCGGAGACGTTGATGAACGGGTGCCACCAGTATCAGTACCAACGCACAGTGCTCCTTCCGGTCAAATTCCAACGTATCCGCTGCAACAGAACAGGCTTCAAGCTCCTGTTTATGTCGAAGAGGGTCCATCGCATATAGATTATCATAAACAAGGTTACTGTAGTGATCATATTTGTTCTTTTGGGTTAGATTCGAAGGTAAAATTTGCAATTTAGGATATCTTTCTTTTTCAGAGCAACATAACTGTGATAAGAATTATTATGGGGATAGTGGAAATGATGGGTTCTATCAAAAGCCTCCTTATTTTCAAAGCACTGGTAGTTACCCACAAAATTTTCGTGGTAAACCTCGTGGTGGAGACTTTTATGGGCGTGGAGGAGGAAGAGGCGATCAGTGGAGAAAACCGTAGGTCTTCTACGCTCTCTTTGTAAACAATCTAGAAATCGTATGTAGTGTTACGCATCCCAATTTGTATGTCTTAGAGTTCCAAACGATTTCCGAGGCATGCGTGGTTTTGGTGGACCTCGAGGCTCTCCGCATAATCGTGGACGAGGTGGCTTCCACGGTGGATGTGAACCATTTCAAGGCGGAAATTATCAGAGGGGTCGTGGTCGAGGCAACTGGGGTTGAGACGGTTATTGGTGTAGGTGCAGTAACTACTTCCAGTAACTACTTCTGAATAACTCGATCGGGTGTATGTTTACAGTATTCGTATTTCTATCAATGTGGTCATTTATCCATTTCATTGTTGTAGAAAACTGTGTTTTCATTCTTTTTTTTACTTTAATACACTGTATACAGTTACATACGTACACTTGACCTATGTGCATGCACATATGTACATGCGTGCATATATACATCTATATATATACATGTATGTATATACGTTGTGTATATACATGTATAATTTACATGCTTAGCTTATTTTAGATTTGTGTAGTGATATAACCCTACTTTGTTTGATGCCTTTCGAAGGTTTTGGTGAATTCCTGTCGTTGTTATACTATAGATGAAGTTGAATATGTCTAAATTTTGTACTTTTGATATCGTTGAACTGGCACTTCTTAGACATTAACTTATTAAATCGTTTCCAGTTTGTTCGTTTGTTGTAGAAGAGTTGGTCTCCGAACGTTAACTACCCGAGGAAGCCGATTTATTCAGCACTGCATTCTTTATATCTAAGGGATGATTCAAAAGAACATTGAGCAGTTGGTCGTCGAGAAATCTGTAGATGAGGCTGAAGAACGTGGATTGTTCGAGATTTTTCACATCCCAAAGAAACAAACTCTTGACCCGCCTACTCGGAATAGTGCAGATCAGGTTGTTGTATCTTTAGTTCAGATACTTTCAGCATTTAATGGTTGATAATTCGCTGTTCAGACATATAATTAATAAGTTTAGATCGCCGCAAAACGTTCTTTCTGGCGAAATTATATAGATGGGAGGAAGAGTGTGAAGGTCGTGGCTCCTATGGTTGACCAGAGGTATGTTCTTTTTTTGTTTTCATTTTTCAGACATGAACGCCCTCTGATTTCTAGGGATTTCAAAAATTTTATCGCGTTGTAGTGAACTGGCTTTTCGAATGCTTATGCGTGCGCACGGTGCCCACATCACGATGACGCCAATGATCCATGCTCATTTGTTTGTTTATGACCATACTTACCGTACTAACTCATTGACATTATGTAAGGCAGATCGTCCACTCATTATTCAGGTATGTTTTCGTTTTCGAGACACACTTTATCCTGTTGACGTTTAAATTGTCTCAGTTTTGCGCAAATAAACCCGATACATTTCTCACGGCCTGTCGTTTGGTTGAAGGCGTATGCGATGGAGTCGATCTTAATCTCGGTTGTCCGCAAATGGTGGCTAAAAAGGGGCGGTACGGTGCATACCTTCAGGTATTTACGTAAATCCTGCTTTAATACTAGCTTTCTACTTGCTGCCTACTATGTTTTTTTCACGGCATGGTCTTATGTGAAATATAACCTCAATCGCGCTGAGATATTTGCGAAACTCCAGACTGCAAGTGTTTGTGGTGAGGATCGAACACGCTATTACACTTTCTAGGGTAACGCGTTCACCACCACACCGTTCAGGTCCTTCGTTTCGTCTGTATCTCGGCGTAGTTGTCCTCCTTTAGATTTGAAATTGTTTTGTCAAAATTTAACTCGTTATTGTTTTCGAAATCGACACGAACTAGTGAAGAATGCCAAGTTTTAAACTCGATTTTGTCGTGATCTCAGCATTTGTATTTCTGCATATTCATCAGTTTCGTAGGTCCAGAAGGACATTTGTGAAATTGCTGTCCATTTTTAACTATAATTGCTATCTAGTTTTATGACTATTTATGTATTAAGTGTTATTTCATTATTTCACTCTGCAAGGCCTGATCGCCAACCAATTTTTTTTTTTGTTAAATTAGGATGCCAGCAGTGTGCCATAACTAATGTTTTGCAGGATGAAGTGGACTTAGTGTGTTCTATGGTATCAGCTGTGAGGGATTTTTGCCTCTTGCCAGTTTCATGCAAAATCCGCATTCGTGACTGTCGCAAGCAAACTGTCGATTATGCACGCAGACTAGTTGATGCAGGCGCAACAATGTACTTACCGCGCATCTAGTCCTGTGTACTATTTATGGACTTATCTATTAAGGTTAACGGTTCATGGTCGTACTCGTGAAATGAAAGGTGCTGACACTGGTCTAGCCGACTGGTCACGTATTAGAGACGTAGTTGAGGCTGTGGACGTTCCCGTTGTAGCTAATGGGAACATTCAGGTATAGATTATGTGTAGTTTTTGCGCCAGTTATTATACAACAGTGTAGACTTTACTTCATTCTTAACGTTTCCATGTCCTCTATTCCCAAACAATTGTGGAACTTCCATCACAATTCCTACTGTGGTAGTATATTGTTGGCTGGGCGAAACATTCCTTTGAATTCTTTGAAAGCCTTACAGGAGCGTCCTCAAGTTCTGACCACAAACACTTTGCAGTTCTCGCAAATTGGTATTACTTTTTTCAGGGGTTTTTTTTACCAGGGGTTTCAGCAGGGTGATGACATTGGTAGATAGAAAGATAGCTTAGAGGCAGGTGAACCAGCATGGTGTGGTGGTTAGCACGTTACCCCCGAAAAGCGTAATAGCGCGCCAGACACCTGCCGTCCAGAGCTTTGCGAATATCCCAGTTTCTTTTAAGATTTCTTTACTAGTATTTGATAGAGTAAGGAAATTGAGATTTAGATGCCTGGTGACGTAGAAAGGTGTATTGCTGAAACAAAGGCAGCAGCAGTGATGTCTGCAGAAGGAATACTACATAATCCGTTATTATTTATGGTATGTTTTATACTTCTTATGAAATATTATGTTGTTGTATCGTTTAACACATCGGTAACCTAAGATGATGCCGAATTTCTGTCCGTGTCTGGTGTGAACTGAAGTGACTGCCTTCACTTGAAGATTTTTTTTAAAAAAATTGAGTGCGATTTCTTCTTGTGCTTTTCTCCACACGTCTCAGTTTTTTTTTGCATTTGTTCAGTAGATTCTGGTTTTTAAAATTTTTTCTTGCCATTTCCTTTCTTGAATACAATCTTCCGTCTTCTAGGAGTCCTAGGAGGAGAGGCGTTCTTCTTTCGTTTGTTTCTTGTTGGGAAAACTTATGTGCTGTTCTTTCGCGAAATTGTCAGTGTTTTTAAGTCAAAGCACACTTTGAGTATATTTCAGTATTCTTCTAGGGTTTTTTTTAATGTCTTCCTACTCTGTACATTAGTTGTTACTCGTCGTGGAAACAACGTGAGGATGAGAACCATTCGTACGCTACTGGTCACGAACTGAATTTTATGGACTTGAAGCGCGTCAACAGAAGACGTGCTTGACTTCATTTCCGACCGACTCATCTTCGTTATTTAGTAAGAAGAATCTTAAAGCGACTAGAAGTTAATTTTGATCCTCGTCTTAGAGTCTTTAGAAAGTTAGACGGAAGATGAAGGTCAAGGTAATGATGGTGAATGTTAATAGTGAGTTGCTAAACAAGATCGTTACGTGAGCCCATTTGACTGTAGTGGATCAATTGGTCACGCACATTGTCGGTGGATTTTTTTTTGAATTGTTCATGATATGACTAACATTTGGGAAGTGGTTGCGAAGCGAACAACATAATGGCTGGGGATGATTCAGTCCTGGAAGATGACAGCAGGTAATGGAAAAAGCCGTCGCTCTCTATTTTTAGGTGAAAGCTCTCGACCACTTGTATTTGGCAGACAATGTAATCTTTATGATGGGTGACTTGTGCACGATCTCTCCGCTTATCGAATTTTTTGAAACATATACAGTCCAGGCAAAAATCGAATGTTATAGTGAGTTTTTTGTGCTGAATAGAGCAAGGTACACATTCTCCATATATAGTTATAAAGTGGAAGCGGGTACACATATGTTTTGTCGATAGAAACGTCCAGTGAACTGGAGGTCTAGCTGATGGTATGTTGCTTGGAGAAAGGCATCCAGATACCACTAATTGATTTGCGAATTGAGTTCATTCAAATTGGTATTTGTGTGGATTCCCTCAGCTCATTGTGATTGACATGTGATCCACCAATGAAGCGCAGATTTTTCTGTTTAGAGTGTTCTACTCTTGGACGCAAAATATGGAAATTTTCATATGGAAGTAGCGCATATAAAGAGGTGTTAATGGTAAAAGTGTGAACGATATGTAAAGCTTGGGTTTCATGTAACCTGTACTGTTTCCAAGACACTGCGAAAACACATTGATGAAACGCGCACATATTGTAACTGTGGATTTAGATGTGTAAAAGGTTATTCGGAAATTAGTGCAAGATTTTCATCTTTACCCTTAGAATGACATATGATCTCAGAATTATGTTAGCCGAGATAAGAACCAATCTAGATAAGCACACATACTTTTGCTAACGCGGAATAAGTTTATTTGTTTCGGTTGAATTAAATACTAGAGCTCTGCAAGAAGTGGTTGTAGTCAATTTCTGCCACGGCCTAGTTTCTGGAGCATTTCTTGCACGGGAAGTTGTCGAGATTGAGCTTGAAGAATTAGTAGTTGGTATGCGAAAGGTTTAGGAAGCATGGTGGATGAGGCGAAGTTGCTTAGCTCAGATAGGCTTCTGCAGCGCCAAAAGCGACGCATGTGGCTGCTCGTTGTCGTGCTGAAAGGTCAGTCGTCCTCTGTTGACCAGTACTGGAGAGAGTCGTTGAAGTTTCTGGTGGTATTCTTTGTCGCTTTACCAGACGGATTTTTCCTCTGTAGTAGTTTCCTCCGAGAGGAAACTGTGATGGATCATACCAGCGGTGCACAACGAAACGGTCAATATGAACATATTTCGGTTTCATTTCGGGTTTAAGAATTGTTGCAAAGCCTGACTGCTGCTAAACCACTGAGCCGATCTCCGACGGTGCTTCAAGATGGCGGTTTCTTAAAATTATACTTAAATTCGTAAGGCGTCTATCTATGGAACTTTGTAGACTTTCAAGGGTTTTTTTTGAAAGCTCCGACATAGTTGAGGTTCACCTTCTCCAAGTTGTCGAACAGTTTTGCGTTTATTTGCTTCCATCAAAGCCTTAAACTCATTGTTGTCGATAGAAGAAGGGTCTGCTCAACTTTACTCTTCAACATCGAATTTGCGGCGGTTGATGTTTTGAAACCAGCATCACACTCTAAATTCGCTAACACTTCCTTGGCTCCATACCTCGTAAATATTTCCTTTCTTGTTCACACTCCTGATTAATGTTCAGTGTTTCCGTTCAGCCTTTTGCGCTATTCTGCGACCTAATTTGAAGCAATATTTATTGATAATAGTTAAATTAATGTGTAACTGTATTTGTCAAAATAGCTATTTGCATTTCTCAGCCTGACTTTTTTAACCTGCAAAATTTGCCAAAAGTAGAGTGTATATTACAGTTCAATTGTACCGAGGAAAAATGCGTAGAATAAGCTTCGAGTTGATATCTGGTAGTATAGTATTTCAAAAATTATTGCTAAAACGCTTCAAAAAAGCCACAAATTCTGCATTATTTTCCAAACAACCTAGTAGGTCGAGAACATCTCAGCACCTTCTTCGTCCATAACCTTCTTCATCGTCTCGTCTTGCGATCTATGCGAAGGGTGAGCAGTAAACACAAAACTCATGAAAGCAAAAGGCAAGCGAACTTCTGTTTATATCTGCGTTTTGTAAATTTCGATATGTAGAGAATAGCTTTTTTGGTACGACGACTGATCAATCTCTTAAAGGAAAGCGATACCATTTGTATCATAGAGAGGTTCGTAGAGCTGAAGAAGTGGTGGGGAACGTTGGATTTAATAGTTACCGATGTATGAATGCGTCGTTTTCTTGTTGAGCTTTCGCAAGGTTGTTAAACAACATACTTTTACTTCCATGCAACACAACAGTAGCTGACGTTTCGGCAGTATCGCCTTCAGAGCGTGGATGGGTATACTGATATACAATTTACTAGGCCAAACGTTTCAATAACACACAAAAAAACGAAGAACTCTGTGGTAATTACATGATCAATAGCTTCTCGAAAAACTCACCGCTTTTTACGTGGCTTCCAGTGGGGAAGATTAGAACAGCTGATTATAGTTGCACATGGTTGATGACTGCACCATTCCACATCAGAAATTGATGCGAGCATACGGGGCCAGGTCGCGTGTGACCTATGGGGATTCCTCCCTGCTACTCATTGCAGGGTTTTTGGCATTTATCCAAAAAGCCTCAAGTTTTCGCGCTAGTGTTTTGGTCTCCTGTGTAAGGATATTGACTTTTACTTCAAAACCGTCTCCGCTATGCTTTTGCATCCTATGGGTGCTTAGTGGAGTACTTTGTCTTAGTTTTCGTTTGCCATCTAGGTGTTCTTTTATACGGATACACAAAGGTCTGCCCGTTTCGTCAATATATTCATTTCCGCAATTATTACAAGAGATCAGGTATATCGTACCTGAACTCATGCAATCACCGTTCCTACCATAAGGGCAAATTACGCAATTTGTCGTTTCACATAAACGGCCATACAGGCGGTTACGAACTAACTGACGACGTAGAGTAGCCGGTGGTATTTCAGCTATCGCTACCGATTCGTCTAGACCTACCCTTCTTAAGCATCGTTTAATAGTTCCACTTACTTCATCGCTTATAAAAGGCAACATAAACGGGGTTTTTTTCGGTAATTTGTTTCGCTTAGGTGCGTTGCTCTCCTTCTAAACTTATCTCGTGGGGTTACTACTTCGTAGCCATTGGAGATGGCTGTTTGTTGAGCCAAGTTGCGCGATTCTTCCTTTAGTTCCCTGGTTGTGCACACAGAGCCGACTGTTCGAAACATGCTTTTCACAAGCGCCCTCTGTGTGTGAAGGATGGGAAGAAAGGAAATGAACGAGGATGTTCTTGTTACTTGGTTTTCGGTACCACTTTGTAAAGCAACCGCTACTTGATAGGTTTATTTGATCGTTTAGAAACGGAAGCCAGTTTTTTCTCGCTTTCTCCCGTGTGAACTTAATGTACTCTGACTGCTCGTTCAATAATACAAAGCATTTTTCCATCTCCTCCTGCGTAGAGAAGACGAAAAAACAATCATCTACATATCTGCAGTAGAATAGTGGCCGGAGATCGAGAACAGAGGCTTCTATCTTAGACATAAACACAATGGCAAGGCTTGGTGCCAGTCGCTGTCCCATTGCCAACCCACTTATTTGCGCGAAATATTTCCCAGACCATCTGAAAACCGAGTAGTTTAGGCACTTCTTTAAGAGAGACATTAGCTCCTAGATGGACAAGCCGTGCATATTTATTCTTCCTTCCTGTTGAGCAAGAAGTTCAAAGATGGCTTGCATTGTGGACTCATTCGATACATTGGTGTACAGCGTGGTCACGTCGAAGGACTCACCGATATAATCGTCGTGAATATGTTAAATTACGCAAAGTTACAGATGAATTAGTTACTGACGTCTTTTCATTTTCATAGTTGAGAACGGTTGTAGTGGTGCATCTGTCTGTGCTGAATTAGTAAAGAATTAAAGTTTTTCTTAGAGTGCTTTATCTTGTTCAACATTTTTGATATGGGCGCGTATAGCGTAGTGGTCGGAGGCGCTTTGCAACACACATGGGATAGATCCCCGCGCCGAAGGCTCATTAAATCTTCCATCCTCCGGTATCGGCAAACTGTTACTAGACCTATCTGGGAGAACAGCAATACTGGCTCAGTATATGGGTAGGCCACCGCGAGTCATCGTAACGATCAAACATGCATCCAATCACCTGCAACAATACTTAATGAAGTCGAATGCTTGACGCATACCATCAAGGACTGATAAGCTCAGAGAGCTTTGTCCTTTATCCTTTAATATTTTTGATCGCTTGGTAAGTTCAAAAATCGGCATAATTCGTATAATATTGTATTTTTTACTGTGAATACGTCAACGCTTATTTTAGTTTTATTGATTTTCAGAATAAGAATGAGGAAAGTTGGTTAGTTGCTAAGGAATACCTCGCGTTTGCGCGTAAATACCAAGCGGGTACGAGTTCTATACGGGCACATATTTTTAGGATCTGTCATCATAGGTTTGTTAGACTTTTACTCTTGCTATTTTGCTCTTCGATGAGGTTTTGGTTTGTTCATTTATTTAGTATCCTTTTGAAATTTAGCTTGTTGGAATATTCTGATCTTCGACTTCGTGTTTCCACCGAACATCGTCTAGAGGACTATGAGTCGATCGTAGAGGAGATACGTATTCGAACTCGTCTGGCGGCAGATACTGAAGAAGCACGTGAGCAAATGGAGCTCGCGAGAGATCTATTTGAACGCATTCGGTGTGCATTTTTTTGTGGTGGTTTAAAAAATGCTTCTTAGCCAAAATTTTTCTCTTCCACGTTTGAAGATCTGGAGAGAAACAAGTGGATCCTATTGCTCTTTCAAAGACGCCACACTGGATTTGTAAGCCATGCTTCCGTTTGTCAGAGGTTTTTCTTTCACTTCACCTTTATCATACTGTTTTGTATTTTCGCGTAACCAAAAAATTTTTAGGTTGTTAGGGAGGCATTAGCAGCAGAAGGGGAAATGAATTATAAGGAAAAACGGAAGGAGCACCTCCAGAAAATTGCCGATGAACTGGGTCTTTCTTTGAAGTACGCTATTATTTTTCTTTGTTTTTGCTCACTCATACCTCACTTTCACAATGAAGGCAAGCAAGAAAGAGGGAAAGGCGAAAGCTGAACGGACAGAGGACAACAATATCAAAAAGGGCAAGTCGAATTTACATGATATATACGACAATGGTTGACAAGTCATTTTTAAAGGCTATATTTCCGCCTTGTTCACGGTGCAGTCAGCCAGCAAGCCAGGGCTGTGCGCATTTGTTCTGCAAAAAGTGTTGTCGTTGGACCTGTAAACAGAAAGGATGGGATTGTAAAGGTTGGTGATATCAAATTTCTTTTTTGATCTTTGTTTCAATGGACGTATAACATTGTTGGGTATTTCTGCGGAGTAAAGGACATATTACAGCCCATCGTTTCCGGTTTTCATTCCTTCCGACCGAGAATTCTCAGACAAATGACGTGGCTGATCTGTTCAAGGAGATCTGAATTTTTTTAACCTTCCACGGACATATACTGTTTTTACTTAAAATGAGTATCTTTTTTTTTTTTACCACACTTTACGTTTTCAATTTTTGTAATTTTCTTTTACCCAATATCTTTAGCTCGGAGTTGGAATCATTTTTTGAATTTATGGGTATGGAGCGAGAGCACATGTATTCTTTTGAATAGTGCTTACTTTGATGGTAAGCTTTTCCGAATAGAAGCGGGTAAGACTTTCAAATAAAGGGAAAACGCTATGTTCACGGACGTTTTACTTTCTTATGTGCGCTCCAATTCATTCATTTAGAACTTGGTTCGGTTTTATATTTTTATGCTTAGTTGCTTGGATATTGGGACGGTCCGTCTTCATAAATTGTGCTGACCTCAGCGCATTTGCCATTCGTTTCTTTCCCTCGCATTCATCGTCCATGCTGGTGATTTTACTCGAGTATAGTGGTGCGTGGAAGTCTGGTACCGTGACCTATAAAACAGCCACAGCTGCTACGAGTACGGCCGACTAGCTTTGGTTACGAATACATCTGCCTAACGTGTAGGTAACCGTCCTTGGAGACGCTTGCATTCTCGTGGAGTCCACTCTACAGTTCTTTTCGTCCATCTGTCGTTCGTTCTTCACATTGTATGACCGGCCCATCTCTTCCGCTATCGTTGTTCATTCTACTGCATCTCGAAGATGTGACACTTCGCATTCCAGCTAGAAATTGAGAGTGTCGGTCATATTTCAGAAGGCATCGTTCAAGCGCTCTTTGAGTAGTGTGCAGTATTCCAGACGTGGTTGAAGTACCAGCCTACGTCTCCGCAACATAAAAGAGCGCTGGGAGGACCGTTGAATCGGAAAGGTTAACGCGAATTTTTAGGTCCTTCAGTTGGCCGGAGGGCGCATGTGGCGTAGTGGTCGGAGGCGCCTGCAACACACACGTGGGATCGATCTTCGCACCCATAGCCCGCCAAGCCTTTCTTCCTTCCGGGGTCGGAAAATTGATACCAGCCTTGTCTCGGAGAATAGCAGCGCTGGCTGGATACATCGGTTGGCCACCGCGCGTCATTGTAAAGGCCAGATATGCATTGAATCACCTCCAACGATATTTAATGAAGTCGAATGCATGGCGCATTCCTCAGGGATTGATCAACGCCAAGAGCTTTATCCTTTATCCTTTGTCAGTTGGTTGGTGGCTTTTTTGAGATGAATGCCCAATAGCGTCCCAAACTGCCCTCCCTTTTCTGTCTAATTTATCCTCCATGTTGTTTTCCATGCTTATTGATCGCCGAAAGTATACGTACGAGGTGGTCTCTGCAATCAGAGCGCCATAGGGTTCAGTTTGTTCGTTTCACACCATGGATTTTTCATGAACTAGGTCTTCTTTCAATTTATGCGTAGTCCGATCGTTTTTGGCGCTTCGTTGGGTTCATTGATCATCGTCTCTGCTTTGTTGGTACTTCTTGAGAAAATGACGATGTCGCCGGCTAGACAAAAGTTTGATGGGGATTTTCCATCAATACGTATACCGTTCTCGTCCCAGTCGAGTGACTTCATTATTTTATGTTGATTGTTATTATTTCTATGTTTGCTAGAATTTAAACACTTGTTATCTTCTGCTGTTAGTACAACATCTCGAAATAATGAGTGATTATTAAAGCACTGTTGAGAAAGTGTGACAGGTATTTTAAAACCTGTTGGTTTTTTTTTACTAACCGACCGTTTAAAAAAAACCGTTTAACCTCGGTAGGAAATTAACTGTGTGTTGAATTGTTGAGGTTACACGAGGTTGATATATGTTCTCCTCTGATGAAGACGAAGACGTCGCCGACGATGTTAGCCAAATAAAACTAATTCATCAACCTCACGTAAGCTCAACAGTTTAACACATATGACAAGTATACTCTCTGTGAAATCACCACCCTCTGTACTGAACTGTTGCTGATAGCTTTATGTATGTTATTTGATGTAAAACTACTCTTGTTTAATATAGAAATATGTTTATACCCGTTGGTTTAAAGCTGTGATTGTTGACATTTGCTGTACAGGTACACTTTGTTCTTTGTTGCTCGTTGCATGAATGAAGTTTTAATTTATTTTAGACTCCTTGAATGATATGTTTATCAGGCGCATACCTCGCATTCAGTAATGTCGCCTGAGTGCGTGCTATTTTGCTGTCGTTCTTTTTGCATTAATTGTTTTATCCATCGTCTACAGGCCTTCCTTGAAATATCTACTGTCATGCAGAGGACTCTGTGAGTTTATTTCTATTTCATAGTCCTTCAAATGTCGAATTATATATGGATGGATGTTTTAGCAATCCGACATGTACTGGTACCTCTGTAATTGCAATCCAATACAATAAAGGTGTTGTCGTAATGACCGATCGTGTGGTTTCGTACGGAAAAACTGCTAGGTACAAGGTAAAATGTTTTTGTGGTTTACCTTGTATTGTTGCTTGGTGAAGTGTGAAAAGGGCGGTTTTTTTTTAAACTTTTCTCTCTACATTCATCTATTGAATTGTTTCAAACCATGCACTTTAGAACGTCTCTCGTCAATATAAGGTAAACAACAACATAATAATCGCATTTGGTGGAGACCATGCTGATTTTCAGTGGCTACAGAACGTTATTGAAAGACAGGTGAGCACGCTTTGCTTTGTGGATGTACCTCATCTGTCTACTCCACATTAGGAGGTGTAGGTTATTTATTATAGGTCCTTGAATGGAAAATGATCGGCCAAGATCTTTCACCTAAAGCTCTTCATGGATATTTAACAAGTTTAATGTACGCTCGGTAAGCGTTTAACTTTGGCGTTTAAGACAGCTCTTTCTTGCAAATGTATTTTAGCCGAACACGCATGAATCCTCTTTGGAATACTTTGGTTGTAGCTGGTGTAGAAGATGAGGAGAAGAATAACAAGGATACCACTACTCCCTTTGTTGGTGTAATTACACAGAAGGTGTTATTTTACATTTGATTCAGTGTACATTTGAATAACTACGACATTACTTCTTTTGTTGTCTTCATGATTAATTAAATTTTGAGGGGGTTGCATATCAGACAAAGCACGTTGCGACAGGAATTGCAGCCATGCTCCTCAATCAGGTTGTTGAGGACGAGGGAAGAAAAAAGGTGAAAGTAGGGTGTTAATAGTTGCTTTTTCGTGTTGTTTAGAATTCCTATGGAGCAGATCTCTTCAACTCGTTTTGTTCTATATTGTCGCTAAGACAAAATACCGTTTGAGAAGATTTTCCTAATTCAGGGTGATAAATTGACACGAGCGGAAGCCGAGTCCATCATGCGCAAGGCACTGGAGCTCACCCTTTATCATGATTGTTGCGCTGATAATGATTTTGAGTTGGGAGTGGTTGATGCCGATGATGGAGTAATCCTAGGAAAACAGGTACAGTAGCATTTATATCGTCAGTATCAATAAATCTCGTTGATTTTTTATATTCTTCGTAGGAAACAATCATTGGAGAGTGGAGTATTGCCGAGACAAATTGCCAATACGAATGAAATCTTTTATCTGTTGATATTCATTACCTATCTTTTTTAAGATCTAATAAATGCTTCCGCAATGTTAGCGTCGATATCAAAACAATGCTGGAGATTATGTAAACAGTAGCAAAGTTCTTACATGTGACTCGGACTCCCAATTTCTATTTAATTGGTGTCCAGTGTTGTTTTTCAAATTATTAGTCAGGAAAAATCGATCGAACAATATTGTTGCTCCGATTTCATGTATTTCATTCAAACGTGATCTCTGAATGGTCCTATGTATGATTGATTATCATACATTATGCAATATCTCTCACTTTGGCTGACGTTGCCGGCGACTTCGTATTTAGGATCTGAAACACCGTGAAATACTCAATCTTCACAGAAGGTTGGAAAATTTTCCAGGTCTCAATACCAATCCATTAATGGGATTAATACATCAGCATAAGCGTGAACTGCTTAGTGTTTGTATGATGAGGTGAAGTTAGGCCACCGGATGCTAAATTCCAGAGTTTTTGCGGGAAACAGTTTCGGTTTTTGATGCTGACCTATCATATCTTACACTAAATTTCATTAACAAGTACTTGATCATGTGTGCTGGGAAGGGTGCACACCTGTTCGACGGCTCACAGATACTTTTGTTCTTCCAACTTTTGTATTCCGTGGATACCTTTTCCAAAATACATGTAAATATCAGGGCTTTATTATGGAAAACTATCCTGTACACTTACTAATTGACAAAAATCTTCGACGAGATCGTTTTGAGGTGAGAGACTTTTGCTTTTGAGAATACTATGCACGCACCATCAGAATTTGCCAGTGAAAAGGCAGAGAGGTGCATCCGCTTAAACGCAGGAATTCGGCTCTTGGAGACGGCTTTTCGCTGCGATAAGACAATAGATCACTGAGGAGTCTTCTTCGGGGTGCAAAGGTATTTACAGGACATGCACTCGTCACTGGGATTTAGCACGTTCGCCCACCGTTTGTGTGGTCTTCCAATAGGACGCTTACATTCTTTTGGAATCCACTTCGCTGTTCTTTTCATCCATCTGTCATCTGTTCTCCTTATTATGTGACGGGCCCATATGTGTTTCGCTATCGATGCAGGTACTCTGGATCCCAAAGATAGGATAAGTTTTGGACATCTGAGCTGCGCGTCCCCGTTAGATGTTATGAGTGCGTTATATGACAGAAGCCATCGTTCAAGCGCTTTATGGATGGCACGCAGCATTCTTGAAGTGGTTGAAGTATCAGCCAACGTTTCTGCTCCATAACCGAGCGCTAGGAGAACCGAATCGAAAAGGTGGGCACGGTGTTTTGGTTAGCGGCTTCTTCGAAGGGCCCGAATGAGACGCATGCTGCTTTCCTTGTGTTTAATTTCTCCATTATGTTGTTATCCATGTTCCTTGTACGTTCAAGGTAGACGTACGAGATAGTCTGTCTACTCAGAGAACCATCCAGTTCATTTCTTCGTTCTAGCGCCATGAATTAGGCCGTCGTCCTATTTACACATATTCAAATATTTTTCCCGCTTCGTTCAGTTCATTGAGTATCATCTTTGCTTCACTGGGTACTCCGCGAAAAGATGACGATATCGTCCGCGAAACGAACGTTTGATAGGATTTTTTCATCAGTGGGGCTGCCTCTCTGGTCCCAATCATGTGATTTTAGTATCCACTGCAGTGCCGCAATAAACAGCTTTGGCGGTACTGTGTCACCTTGTCGAATCCCTATTTCTACGGTACAGTGAAGTTCGACGAAAAAGCTGTATATTGGTATTGTAATTCCAATAAGTCAGCTATTTTCGTATATAGGATGGGTGCATTCTTTGTCGATGAGCGCTGATAGGTTTGCATTGTTTCAACAGTGTCAAACGCTTTTTTGTAGTCGATAAAGGTTTGGATAAGATGCATGTGATACTTCGGACGGACTTCTACGATCTGCGACATGGTTTGGATGTGGTCCATGCAGCGGAATCCTTGTTGAAATCGTACTCGCTCGACTGGTTGCGCCTCATCTAATGTTCTTGAAGTACGCGACAGGATAATCCTCGTGGACAGCTTGTAGAGCATACTCAACAGGCATATTTGACGGTGAGCGGTTACCAAAATAGCCCGGATCATCCTTCTTGGGTAGCTCTATCGTGCGCCACGTTCTCCACTTGTCTGGGATTTTCTCCTGACTCTAGGATCATGTGGGTTGCGAGCAGCACATGTAATTCATGGTCTCCAGATGGAGTGAAGTCGGCGGTCATATTATCGAGTCATGGAACTGTGCCTCCCTTCATGCTTTCTATCGCATCTTGAACTTCAGAGGGTCCAATCTCGAGTGATTTTCCACCAGCGGGGATTTCGGAGTCCGACAAGGGTTGTAGAACGATAAAGATTAGTATAGGACTTTTCCATTATCAGTTTCATGTCATGGCGGGGTATAATGACAGTCCCATCTTCGTTCATCAGGGCAGTTAGCGGAACATTATATAGTCGTACAGATCCCAACGGCACTATTTCAGAGTAGATTGTTTTTGAGCTGCTTTCAACTTTTGCCTATACTGATGTAATTCCCTCTGCAAAGATCTGCTACGGTTGGTATTTATTACCAGTCGTGGTGCGTTGCAGTTGGATGATGATTCAGCTTCTTTCGCTTCCCGATCAACTCTTTAGTTGTAGTGGAGATGCGGTTTGAGCATTTTTTTTCGAAGAACCAAGGCAAATTCGCAGAAGTTTCACTTCCTTCGACAAGCAGCTTGTGGTGCTCAGTGGATTCTTCTTGTATCTGTCAGTCAAATGAAGAAAATACTATTGAGAATCTTTAAAATAGGTTAATAGAAAGTCGGACTTGGGAGTTACTATTGAGAATCCTCATCACACAAAACTTATTTCTTTTTTTGGGCGATGGCCGGGAATCTTTTCCGGCTTATGGTTGAATCGAACCTTCATACGGAGAGGGCGATGGTCGGATCCGGTACAAAATCCAGGCGCCACTGAAGTGTCGGAGAGACACCATTTTTTGTTCATGAGATTGCGATCGATCTAGGCATGGGTCTTCTCAATGCGATTCCCATGTCCATCGATAATTTTCTCCCTTCACCAAAGATGAATTCCCATGGAATAGACGTGCTACGGGCAGGAGTCCTACAGTACGGTTCCCATGCTTCGCTCTATCCCGAATATCCCTATCCTGTATTCATTTTCGTTGGCTGTTCCTGATCTTGTGTTGAAAGCTCCAACAATAAATTTATAGGACTTTTCGTTGCCGATTACTTCCTCAAAGTGATTCTAAAATTCGTCCAGTTTGCTCTCAGTAGCTATACAAGTTGGTGAGTAGCAGTTGATGATACTTTCTTTTGACGCGGAAATTGGAAATGAAAAATGTGGCCAACCACGGTGGGAGGATTTCTTATGAGGTCACTAGATGGAAAATAGATTGAGGGACAACAAAGCTAACACCGATGTTTCGCAATGAAGACTCCAGTGTACGAATGACAAGGGCTCCGTCATCTAATTAACGTATATTGGTCTTTTTACTTTTCTTTTGTGGGACGATTATAAGGAATTCGATGAAACTAGCGGCCTCAAGGTCCACACAAAGTCAGCGTCTGAAAACTATTCTGGTGTTATAGGTGAAGAGCAAGAAGTAGCCTTCATGGTGTGTCGTAGGTGTCTTCGTTCGATTTGATTCCATTGACGTTTTGCAGCTGACGGGAAAGCTGTGTGTTTGAGGTACAGAACTCTGTTTATTGCTGGTTGAGCCATTTGTGGTTCTTTAGAGTCCCTAGTTCAGCTTAGCTGGAGCTTTGCTCTGTTCGTCGCCACCACATGCAGACGCTGGTAGTTGTGGATCAGAGGGAGATTTGCAACTTTACGACTAGTTTGATACCTGAACGGCGGTACCTGGTATAGCTCCGGTTTTGTTCGCCTATCAGTTGTCCTCCTTTCAACTTTCAGAGGGTGACTTGTTTACGGCATATCTTCCTGTTCTTCTCATAACTATGCGATGGATCCTCTCTGGAGTGTTCTCAGCCAAGGAAAGGCTCATGTACCAGCTATCGATGTAGAGTAGTTCATTTCATCCGGTCACGACGTCAGCTTCAACACCACACTGTGCCCCAAATTTCCAGCTGTAGACATCGAAATCCTGCAAACCTGGCCACCTCTCATGCGCAATTTGAGCAAATTAGGCAAGCACTTGTACCTATACTCTATCGAATGTAATGGCGAATAGTGACTATATCCCTAAAAGACTTGTTGCAATCAGCTACCAAATATAAGTCAGGGAAAAATCCATAAAAACCTCAGTCGTGCACACCGAAATAAGATTCTGGGAAACACATCACAGTGACATTGGTGGAAGATTCAAAGATCATCTCCTCTCTCGTCACCAACAGCCTCTGACGAAACAGCGAACCTGTCTGAAGATCGATTTTCAAAAGTATTTATTGCAGTGAATAGCTTTCCGTGGACGATGCCCGCTGCGACATTTATGTTTCACAAGCTGTCGTCTGCTTACAACAAGCATGGGAAAAGAGTCGATACGGCAAAATAAACCACTGCAAAGAAAATGACCTCCATAGGAGTCATACCGGCCCACAGTGCCCTCACCTACGGCTAATGCAGAGGTCACGTCCTCTCATAAGTGTTGAGGTGTGAAGCTGCAATTACTTTCACACGTATTCATTGAAAGAATATACATAGTCCCTTAAAGCTCTGAAGTCACCATAGGACACAAATTCGCAACTCAATTCAATTCGTCTCGCAAGGAATCGAAAATTAGTGGTTTTCCCAACCCGCTAAGATCCAAAATTGGACGTCGTTGTTGTGTTGAACGGAATAAAAAGTAGTGTCTTTACATTTTGACTACAGAGAACAGATTTATTTCCAATATGAAATTTTATACCTCTGTGAAAGATCTCAAAAAAACTGGCAGAGGAAGTGGTCGTTAGAAGTTATTTAAACAAAGGATTATCGTCGTGTTTGGAGAGATCAGCTGGGGGTATGCTGGATAAGATAGAGTTCCATATTCCCATTCCTTTCACTTTTGCGTTTTTTATGCAACAAACGCTTTGGTCTTGTAGTACAACTGCTGTCACTGGATTGATCATGATCGTGGACCGATGGCAAATGTTGCAGTTCATGGTGTACCTTGTCAATTACATGAGAACTCTTTTCTGCTGTGAAAGATTTACCCAGTATTTACCCCAGATTTAGCCAGAAGTGGTGGTGATTCTGCCTGCGTTATTGTCTGACCACATCACAGAACGTCCTTACAGAGGAAAGCAATCACAGAATCCATTTCACAAGTCACAAACAACACGATGAGGAAATGAAGTTATCTATTC
Organism: Angiostrongylus costaricensis; assembly: GCA_900624975.1. Lineage (NCBI taxonomy): Eukaryota > Metazoa > Nematoda > Chromadorea > Rhabditida > Metastrongylidae > Angiostrongylus > Angiostrongylus costaricensis. Next base: position 108,931 of record UYYA01003899.1, on the reverse strand, counting down.
TGTGCAGAAATACTAGAGAAATGACTTCATAATGATGATGTCTTCACCATTCTTTTGACACTTGGGTTAGACATATTAGCGCAAAATCTGCGCTTCGAATTCGGCGTAAATACAAAGATGTAAGGCATTACACCAAAGCAAGGTTATAAAAGAAAACCGAAATTAATTTTTGAAAAGAAACATCAGTATGTGGCTTCTGCTCCAGCTTCAAGTTCCGTGGTTTTTTCATCAACAGGCTAGGTGCTAGTCGAGGTGATTTCCACGGGAGATCCCGATAGCTAAACTACGGAATTCTCACGGCACTGTTGGCCTCTAGGAATCGGAAAGAAGTGTGCTCACTGACTATTCGCATTCTTCCAAGAAGACAATCATTCCTGTGATGGTTGCGAATCCTACGATTGGTCAACCAACTCGAGGACAATGTAAAAAGCTGAGTCCTAGATAACCGATACTTACTTGATACTTGAACAGCCCGTCTTCACTAGTTGTGCGGCCCCCACCATAATCACCATTTTTCGGAGAATTGCTAGTTAAGCCATTGTGGTGCCCTGGAATCCCGAGGACAGCCTGGCCAAAGTCTGCCCCATAACCGATAGTCAAATGCAAATACAGAATTATGGTGTACACCGATACAGATCGTTCTGTAAGTGAGTAGAGTGTTGCTTAACTGTTTTGAAGAGAAATACGTACGATTGGTTTTGTTCAAGAAAGGCATCTGCAATCCCAGCAATTGGGATAAGAAGCTCTCCTAGGCGGAGAACTTGGTCATTACCAATAGCACCATTTCCCCAGCCGTTCTTTAGACAACAAGAGCTCAATAATAAAGTTGATGTTAAATTTCGGATGTTTGCGAATGAAACTCTCAAAGTCCTTAATCACTATCGTGCGAAAAGATACAGCTCCAACCTCACTGAAGTGCAAAAACGTGGTATGCGAGAGGTACGAGAGCTGATAAGGTTGAAAAATAAAGACTATGCGTTAGTGATAAGGATGGAGAGTTTGTCGTAATTTCTCATCAGTTAGAAGTTGAGATAACGAAAAAGCATCTTGAAGATGCTTCGCTTTATCGCCCATCATCTGAGGAGGAATTCAAAAGTAAATACCGAAAACTAAACCACGAATGGGCCAAAATGGCAAGGGCTGCTGGTTTAAAACCATCAGTTATCTCTCAACTTAAAGTTGATTTACCAACATGCCCCGTCTTGTACTTATAAAAACTCATAAGTTAGTATTCAGCGATGATCTTGCGTCTAACGATCCATCACTATTTAAGATTAGACCTATCGTTAGCTGCGTAGACGGGCCAACGGACAGGATAACATGGTTTTTAACCCTAATAACCATTAATCGACTTCGCGCCGTTGCTCTACTGCAGATATATAGATGACTGCTTTGTCATTTGCTCAACACAAGAGGAAATGGACAAATGTTTTGAGTTACTGAATGAAAAGTCAGAGTATATTAAGTTCACCCAAGAGAAACCGAAGGAAAACTGGCTTCCATTTCTGAACGTGTAAATCAACCCATCAGAAAGCGGCTACATTGCGAAATGGTACCGAAAGCCAAGTAGCAAAAATATGTTCATTACCTCTCCTCTAATCCTTCAGACACAAAAAATGGCGCTTCTAAGATACATGTTTCGAACAGCAAGTGTATGCACGGTAAAAAAGCAGAGAGAGGAGTCCCGGAACTTGGCGCGGCAAATAACCATTTCGAATAGCTACGAAATTGTAGCTCGGGATAGGTGTAGGGGAAAGCCTATGCGCTCGAACGACAACTCTAACGATAAAAAGGTCCCGTTTATCCTACCCTTCATCTCAAATGGTGCAAGTGCAGCTATAAAACGTTGCTTAAGAAGGGCGGGTCTAGAGAATTCGGCAAACGTGGTTGAAATGACACCGAATAATCTTAGGCGCCAGCTAGTTCGTAACCGCCTATATGACCGTCTATGTGCAACGCAAAATTGCATAATTTGCCCTTGTGGTAGAGACGGTGATTGCATGAGCTTGGGTATAGTTTATCTGATCTCCTGTAAGACGTGCGGTGACGAATACATTGGGGAAACGGGCAGACCCCTCTGTGTCCGCATAAAAGAGCACCTAGTCGGCAAATGTAAACCAAACACCCAACTAGGCACGCACAGGACCCAGAGACATAACGGGGAGGACTTTGAAGTACAGGTCACGTTCCTCGCACAGGAATTAAGAACACAAGCGCGCAAAACTCTCCAGACATTCCTCATAGATTCCGATAAACCAAAATGAACCGCAAGGAGGAATGCCTCGTAGTCCACGCGTGATCTCACGCAGTACCCAAGGCTGATATTTTGATGTGAGCGAGGCACACTACTCACCCGTGTGAACTCTGTGTGGTTGGTCTCCACGTGAAACACTCATTGGAGACCCACAGAAAGCGGTGGATTTGCGAAGAAGCTATTTTGTTTTCAGTGCAATTGGAATCTTAGTTTAGCATGTTCTCTGTTTGGTTATGGAGGTGTTTAGCCGGGTAAATTGCCGTCAACCTGACCTTTCCGGACTCTGAGGAAGACGAAATCCGCCAAAACGTCAGCTCTTTAGTGAATAAAGAATAAAATAACACATCGCGTTTGCTCAACAAGAATATAAAGAAGAAACAGCAGTTCTTGAAAACTAAAGAATTGGGAGAGACAAGACTGTAGAAGAGATTGCTGTATCGAGCTATGGGTATGAATACTGTGTATGCTGTTATTTACTACATGTTACTATGGCCAATCAGACAACGACATTGTTGTCAGGATTTTGAAGTGCTTTGCAACTTATGTCGTGTCTATTGGGTATTTTCCATACTCACATATTTCATACAACGACTATGATTCATTACAAAAGCTATTAAAAGCCAAGGCACCCGGCGTTGATCTATCCCTGAAGGATGCATCACGCATTCGACTTCATTAAGCACCGTTGGAAGCGATTGAATGCATATCTGGCCTTTACAATGACTCACGGTGGCCTACCGATGTATCCAGCCAGTGTTGCTATCCTCCCAGACAAGTCTGGCACCAAAGCCGGAGGGATGGAGGGCTTAGTGACCTACGGGCGCTAGATCAGGTTTACGTGTGTATTGCATGGCGCCTCCTACCACTGCGCCATAAGCATTCCCGTGATTCATCATAGAGCCTATGATTGAAACAACACCTAAATACCTGTAAAATTACAGGTCAACGAACTCGTTCGAAATGAGGTTCTTTGTATATCTCTGCGTAGAGAACATAGTTCTTTCTCCACCCAGCGTTCTCCTCAAAATTTGTTGAATGAGTTATCGATCGATCACAAGAATTATAGGAAAAGGGTTATGTGCCCCAAGACAAACAACAGAGAAAGAACCACCTAAATGAGCTCATACCCGGTTACTCGAGGCATTGCGTACTATTGTTCAGCGCCGTCCGTTATGTGTTAGTGACGGATGGGCCTTCGTAAGCAAGTTTTTAAAGAGTACCACGAAACGCATACTTTACAATATATTTATTTTGTTGCTAAACTCTTTGACACTCACTACTATTACTCGACTGTTCATAGAAGCCCATAATATGAAGTATGGTCTGAATATTTAGGTCTGAAATTGAAACCATTCCCTAAGTAGAAGATTGAGCGAACGTATAAGCTAACGGTGACTTCACGGATCAGTTGAACGTTCGGTGAAGCTGGCTGGAAGAGAAATTTAGGACCGGAAGCAGTACAAAGTGAATTCAAACGAGATGCGCTAGTTCGTCTGTACATGAGGGGATTAAAACTCTAAGACGGAGTACGTCAAAAGGATCACGCATATGGAAAACAATGGTGATACTAATAGAATACTATAAGGAAATAGCTACAGGAATTCACGTTCAACGCAATAACTGCTTTTTGCAGAATTAATCAGAACGCTCATAGACTAGTGATGAATACATTGATTATACAACTACAGAAAATATGATAGGAATGCGACGAGACATTACATTATAAAGGGACAAATTCTTCTTAACGACGAATGTGCATTACCGGTATTGAAATTAGCTCTTAATAGACGCTCGTCAGAGCTCCTGATCACTTGGTAAACTCCACAGCTGATAAAGGAAGAAAACAAACAAGGCAAAGGTGACCAACGAAAAAGCTCCAATTGCGATAAGGCGATATGTGACAAAGTCAAAGCTACGACTTGGGGCGTTAAGGTCGCCAGCACCAATCAGCATCTTTCGGTACAGTGCTCTCTCCTCCGCTCGACGACGTCTCCGAATGCCACCCAATCTTTCTATCTCGCACTGCACGACCTTAATGAAAGTAGGGCACTTTCAGATAGTTCAAGCTAAGATATAAAGTAATGCTGAAAATTTAGTCAGAGAAGATGGATAACAGCATCAATGACACCATAGGTGGGCGGAAAACATTTACACAGTACAACGGTAAAGCCTGTACGTCACAAATCTCTATTCCACAGAGATGAACTACAGCAAGATGAATATTCCAAATTGAAAAAAAACGGCTTATATATTGCTGCCAATGTTCACCATCTCTAAACAGAATTTAGTCGATGCCTCCTTGTAAGAGAAAAAACTAGACTTCGTTTAAACGAGGATGACTTTGAACAATCACTGGTTCGCACCGAAGGAACAGTTAGAAAAATGTAGCTACCGTATCATGAGGATCGATCTCCCGGGCCTGTAGTAGACAGCTCATTGCTTCCTCGGTATCGTTGCGAGCCACAAGCGCTGCTGCCCTTCGGAATAACGCTTTCGTATTTGCAGCGTGCAAACGCAATGATTCTTCAGTGCATTTGAGTACTTCATTCCAATCCTCCAACTAAATGTCAAATTTTGTTGCAGGAGCAAATTATTCGGGGAACAGTAGTTGGATTTCAAACTGTTTTGAAAACTAAGATAATGCTGAGATATTTGCAAAACTCCGGACCACACGTCCATTTAGGCTCCTCAGATTAATCTCGTTAACGGGTGATTGCTGATGGTACTGATCGATAGAGTTAGCTGATAGAAAGCCGAAACGAAGGACTTGCATGGTGTGGTTGTGAACGCGTTAGCCTCCGGAAAGGGTAATAGCGCGTTCGTTTCTCACCGCAGACACCTGCGGTCCGGAGTTTTGCAAATATTTCAGCATCATCTTAGTAGTATTCCACATGATACCTTACCGCGAAAAATTAAAGTAGGCAGTAAATAAAAAGGTTAAGCAAAACTCTGGACCGCAGGTGTCTATGGTGGGGAACGAACGCGCTATTATCCTTTCCGGGGAGTAACGCGTTCACCACCACACCATGCGGGTCCTTTGTTTCGCACGTCTCTCAACTATTTCTATCGATCTTTTTGCCACAGCAATCACCCGTCAGCGGGGTTGATCTGGGGAGCGCAAATCGGCATAGAACCCAGTTAAGCTATGGCTGTAGTTGAAATCACAATGTTTAACGTTTTGTTTTCTGCCTTCTATAATTTTCATGGCAGGTTACTAATCGAAATACAACCACAACGTTGCTGAGATATTTGCAAAACTCTGGACCGCAGGTGTCTATGGTGGGGAACGAACGCGCTATTATCCTTTCCTCCGGGGAGTAACGCGTTCACCACCACACCATGCGGGTCCTTTGTTTCGCATGTCTCTCAGCTATTTCTATCGATCTTTTTTTTTGAACGCGTTACTCCCCGGAAAGGATAATAGCGCGTTCGTTTCTCACCGCAGACACCTGCGGTCCAGAGTTTTGCAAATATCTCAGCAACGTTGTGGTTGTATTTCGATTAGTAACCTGCCATGAAAATTATAGAAGGCAGAAAACAAAACGTTAAACAAAAAGGTTAAGATTGTTTTGAAAACTGTTTACAAACCTTCGCATAGCAAACAGCAAGATTGGAATGGAGAGCAGAAAATAATTTTGATAACGCTTCACTATCCTTAGGAACCTCGATTATACCCGAAGCTCTGAATATGAAACTTTTGAAAAAGCAGACGGAGAAAGGATTTGAATATCGCGAATTGCTTTACATTAGCAGAGAAAACTTGATGTTCATGCACGACTAAACTCTATGTATGGACAGAAGAGAAAATAACTCAATCTTATATGACTAAAAAATTGCTTAAGTGGTACCTATATAAGTAGCAAATCGATCCGCTTACTATACCTATATACTCCTTCCAACGGTTTACCGCCTCATCGTGGCTGGAAGGGGTTCCTGGGTGTTGGGCTGCGACGTACAGCGGGTGATTCACTCTCCCGGAAGGGTCTCGAAGGCTGGGAAGGAGTCTGGAGTAGCTGCATGGTGGCAAATCACCCACTGATCCATAGGGGTGGCGACAGCTTGCGGGGGTGACGACCTGGAGCAGACTTTGGTCTGGATAACCTCGGGACTCCAGGGAAGCACAACGGCTAAACTAGCAAAACTCCGAAAAATGGAGAATATGCGGGAGCTCGTACAACTAGTGAGGACGGGCCGTCCAAGTATCCAAGTAGTATACTTTTGATAATATATAATAGCTCAATTTCAACATTGTGGAAACATACCTTTTATAAACAAATATTGCCTTCTCGTATTCTCTTCTGTTGAAATAAAAGTTGCCTCGATCTTTAAGCATGAGAACAAAATCTGAAAGTTCTCCTTCCTCCATAGTTGTGTATTTTGGAGAGGAACCGATTTCAAGTAGTTCAATCTGCAAAGTTTCGTAAATAAATCCTCACATAGTTCATATTCGTCAGAAGAAAATTTGAAGACATTTAGAATAACGATTCGCAATGCACCTGGTTTTGATTAGTTTATCAACAAAAACCCTACTCGATATTCTTGATCTTGATTTGGACGGATTATATCGTCGAGACCGCATTCACCATATGCTAGGCGTGCTTTCACACGGATCTCAGCTACCTCTTGCACACACATAAGCTTGGTCGTCAACTCCCACGCTAAATGTCACTCAACAATACAAAGTAGTATCATATTAGGCTTGGAAATTGTTGAAAATTACACTAACCATCAATCACCATGCTGAATCCAAGAATGAACGTTAGTCTGTCATGTGAATCAATTCCCCGTAAAGTGTCCACAACCTCAAAAGATTAACTAACATATCTATGTGTATCATTAACCTTAATGACCTTGACTTAAAAATACGCCTAATGTAGAAAAGCTCATGCAAACAGTGTTGCACGTAAACAATTTTAATTAGTTAGTCACACCTTGATTGTGACCCACTGTCCATCAGTTGGTCGTTCCCCACCGTGTCCCTCCCTGATAACTCGTTTCATTAGTTGACCGCTTCCGAGCAAATCCTCCCATTCGGAACCCTTCTCCCTCGCTACAGCTTCCATCCGACAAGACTCTTCCAAGGCGTCAGATGATGGACCCTTCACTTGTGATGCTAACGTCTGTAATTCGAAATTCTGTAATAGTTCGCATGAAACCTGCACCAAGGAATTACCAAATAATATTAAGATGACATCATACATGAGTTCTCGCAACACAATTGACGTCCGAATCTGATAGGGCTCCTCTTTCCTCATCAATGCTCCCATCAAGTGACTGTTCACCAGAAGAGACGGCACGTTGGCATGGGGAAAGAACCTGCAGCAATTAAAATAAATGCGACATCTTCGTTGGGTGGAAATTGAAATGGACAGGGCGAGACTATCACAACTAAGAAATATTCTTGGTTCTGCGACTAAAGCTATGTAGTCTTCCGAAGATAATCTGCACACCAAGAATGAACCTTCGATACGTGGTGATCTTTATTCGCATTGGAATAGCTGGTAACAAAAATGAGCCATGGTAATGAACACAACAAGTTAATTAGTTAAGACACATACTCATAAGCATTTATTTCAATTTGCATATTCTTAATACTGGCTGATTTAGTCATCAACAGATCTTTGTAACTTCTCGTAATAGTGACCGTTTATTCACTAAAAATATTGCCCCAGACGTTGTGCGTGTCAATTCCTAGATTTAATAGTTTACAAATCAGAAAAAAACTAAAAAACCCGTTTCTCCGTCAAGTTCACTCGTTTAATTTGAATTCGGTGATGGGCATCGAATATCGACATCATAATATGGTGACTGAAGGAAATTGTGTAGACGAATTTGTAATACGCAGTACTAGGCGTCCACACAACGACGAAGCACCAAACCAAGTGTTTGCGAAAAGTGTGCTCTTGCAAGTATTAGATAATCTCAACTTCTGGTTATAACCTTTTAGTGACACTGTAAACGTTGCACTCAAGTACAATAATATTACAACCTGCAAATTTCCCACTTCATTTTCTACAGTTTACGAAGATCCTCTCCCAACGGTTTACTGCATCATCGTGGGTAGGAGGTGTTCTTAGGTGTCAGACTGCGACGTACAGCGTGGGATTCATTCCCACAGCAGGGTCTTCCAAGATGAGAAGGAGTCCGCCGTTTCCATCACGAAACCTAGGTAAAAGTAAACCAATACAAGGATCCACCACCGTCCTGCTATCAAAGTCGCATAGTGGTAAATCTCCCCCTGATCCATAAGGGTTACGACTGCCTGTGGTGGTGAAAACCTAGAGCAGACTTTGGCTAGGCTGACCTCGGAACTCCAGGGAAACACAATGGCTAAACCAAAAAAAACTCCGAAAAATGAAGATTATGGTGCGGCCCGCAGTACCGGTGAAGATGGGCCGCCCAAGTATTCAAGTATCCAAGTATTTATAACGATCGCAACACACAACTTTTTCAGTGTACCCTCCTTGCGCACAATTCAAACACAATTAAAGCATTATGATTCCGCAAGCTTTGAAGTCTGGAGTCTCGCAATTTCTATTGAAGAATTCACCTCGTTCACTAAGTATCGTCTGCGAAATGGAAGTTAGCAACCAGCCTTTCAAATATGCTCCCTACCGTTACCTTTTTTTGGATCCAAACGGAATCGAACTCAAAAATAGTGTAGCAGTGATGCCTCATCAGTAGCACTTTAAAAACTTCCACCAAACGACAAGCACTAATGAATCTTCCCACCACTTCGACATTTGTCGCCTACCCATGACCCATCTCCCGTAGTCCAAATTTTTTTGATCCGCATTAGAAGAAATTCGCCGATATCATCCATAAACAATTCATAAAAATTTGTTTGCTCACCGCATTCAAGAAGTAGCAGATGGTTCACACCAACCTGACTACCATTGGAAATCTAAGGATCACGAGATACCACACTGCCTCAAACGTTGTTTGTACCATTATCACCGACTATCTCATCGTCATCTTTGTCCTCATTCTCCGATACAATTCAGAGCCTCTGCTGACGGGTGATTACTCACTTTTAATGACTAAACAAAGCTTTGTTCGTCCGTCTCCAACGTAAGTTTATAGAACTCAATTCTTGATCAGTAACTAGTAGCTATTTCATTTACAATACCTATAACGATTAATAATTTTCACTGAATTACCGGGTATAAAGAACAAGGGAATATACCTTTCTTGCGTTAAAACCAGTTTTGAAGACTGACGGTAGTGCAGTTCGATGATGGACAGATTTTCCCCATCACACTACAGTTGGATATGTTGCAGAAATACACCAAGATGTATAAGGAGAAGAAAAACATTAGACAAAAAGCCGGAAGAAAGCATTAGAAACCGGAAGGGGAAAGCCAAAAGCATAAAACAAAAGAGGCCATGCTGTTTCTGGAAGAAGGGGACAAACTGAATCGTAAGCATGAACCAGGGGTATTTGCATCTGTACAAAGTAATATGGATATGCCTTTCTAGATGATATTGATGATGGCCAAATGCTATCCTCACCATTAAAAGTGTTACATTAGAAAGGTGTCTTTATTCATAGACCTTGTTCTTCAAGAAGACAGAAAAGCATTACTTTTAACGCCTGAAACTCCACTGAACAACGGGCACCAATGAAATCGCTGCACCTCAGTACAAAGTGCTATAACAGTATAGTGTCCTCCGAAAGAAGTGAATATCACTGTTTCACAACGAACCCTAACCCACACCATTTCTGATAAGTTGACAGCCAAAAGATCTTATCAAAGGTGCGCTGTATTGAATCGCACTTATGGCTAGATATATAGCCTAAAGGGCTCTCCTGAAATGGAAATGGGGTTTTTTTCTAAGGTGATCCAAATTCTTTCCTGTCTATTTCACAATAAAAGAGCACGGCCCTGTTAAATCAAGGTGCATAGTGTATATTCTATACAGAAAAGAACGAAAACACGTATATATGCGTACGAATAAATAGAGGATAAAAACCAATCATACGGGGCACAGAGAACGATGCCGTCTTTAAAGCTTTTGGACTACACTTAGACCATTATAAAGCAGCTGCGCCGTACAACTTAGCGACACGGCTAAACCACTTGAAAGCACTCAGATGAAGGAGATTCGTTGTGCTCAAGAAGATTAAAACAAAGGATGAAATTCATAGAGCTATCAAGTAGCAGGGTTTCTGGTCACAGGTTCCTTTTTTTGCACAAATGCAAAGAACAAAATGAACGAAGCTATGTATGAGCTACTAAGTACTACTAAGTTAGAGGAGCTACGAAGTATGTACCTGAAGCATGCTAAAGCAATTAAGGTAGGTACTGCAAAGGTACCAACCCCAGCAGTTGAAAGTCATTTAGTTCATGAAGCATCAATAAATCGTAGTTCATTAACCGGACAGCTCTGTAACATACCTCAACGAGATCGTCATGTTCGACGACGTCCACGTCTTGAAGACAGTGGGAATCGGTCACGTTCATTCACTGAAAACACTCCGAAACCATTTCATGAAGTTATGAAAACAGAAAGCAACACCACTACCAAACAGAACAAGGAGCTTATCACGAAGGAGATTTATTTGTTAAGGGCTAACACTAAGAAAAACGAACATCCACGCGATGCCCAGTTGCACCCACAGGCGAACCGGTATATCGGTCCGGGAAGTTCAAATTGTGTACCGATTTACGGGATACTGCAGAACATGTCCTTTACTTCACGCCTTAGCAGTGGTTAATGATGATTTTCGTGCTGTGTAGTCGCCTACCCTTCCTTCAGTTTCGTGGTTGACTAGGAATGGATAATGTTTTATCTCTCTTCTGTCTTTGTAATTTTAGTTGCAGAGTTGGTGTTTCAGAATGACTCCACATAAGGACGAGGTCAAGGTAGAAAAACAGCAGTCGTTGGATCTAATGAAACAGAAGAATCTGTCCCATTGCATAAGCTCAACGCACAACAACTTACCGGTCCATAAAGTAAGTACGATATCTATGAATATGTCGTCAAAATTCACTGAATTGACTTCTACTTTCTCTGACTCATCGTTACGACTCCCTTATTAGACTTCAGTCTTCCCTTAACGTCCTTGCCCTTGTTAACGTTTATCAGTGCAGTTTTAAGACTTCTTGAACCCTCATGTTAGCCTTATAGATGCTCCTGTAGCTTTCCCATAACAGCGAGTAAAACGGTTGCAGTGTTCTTCTTTTTAGGTGACAGTACATCCTCTTGTTCTACTAAGTGTAGTGGACCATTTTAACCGCGTCAGCAAAACGCAAAGTGTCAAACGAGTTGTTGGCGTTCTACTCGGTTCCATGAAGAAAGACAGAACACTAGACATCGGAAACAGTTTTGCAGGTAGCTTTAAGAGTGCTAGGTCTTCGTTTCCAAATTTCACTTCAACCACAGTTAAGAAATTCTTCTAATCAATTCTGGATGTGTTAGACGACTGTTTTATTTCCAGAATCAGTGTTCTTTCATTGCTGCAGTTTGGCTTTGATTTACATCAGTGCGGTCCTATCAAACACACTCTCTTTACAGAAATAGTATTTTCACACTTTTAACACGAATGTTGTAGTGCCATTCGATGAGGATGAAAAGGACAAAAGTACGTGGTTCCTTGATATGGACTACTTGGAGAGCATGTATATAATGTTCCACAAAGTGGCTGCTAAGGAGAAGATTGTAGGTTGGTATCACACCGGACCAAAGCTGCATAAGGTATTGATTTTCACCGTCCGTTAACAGCGAGAACTTGTTCCGTAGGAGGAAGTAGTGACAGCTGACCACGTCTTTGGATTCATTTCCACTGATTCTTCCGCTTGATTCGTTTCCTTATTTAATCTGACTTTTCTTACAGAATGATATTGCGATTAATGAACAGATGAAACGATTCGTGCCACATCCGGTCCTAGTAATTATTGAAGCGGAGCCAAAAGATATCGGACTACCAACTGAGGCATATATTGAAGTGCAAGAAGTTCACGACGTATGGTTTAATTCTTGTCAGCAATTTCACAGGCAATGTTACTTGAAAACTAGTCAACGTTCATGGTGGTAGAAGTTTAGGATGGCACTCCTCCCATCAAGACTTTCGAACATGTGGCCAGTGAAATCGGTGCAGAAGAAGCGGAAGAAGTAGGCGTAGAACATTTGTTGAGGTACGATGAGGTGCTTTTGATTTGCAGCTGAGCAAAATGATGTAAATCTCTAGAGATATCAAGGACCAAACCGCTGGGACTTTGTCGCAACGAATTACAGATCAGCTCATGGGCCTTCGTGGCCTACATTCACAGTTGCTAGACATTGAGAAGTGCGTCGATGGTTTTTTTGTTGCCTTTACTCCTTTTACAGCCAGAATTTCCACACACTTTTCGATGAGGAAACTCGTCTGTTCTTTTAGGTATCTACAAGATGTAGCGGCAAATCGTCTTCCCATCAATCATCCTGTTATTTATCACATTCAGGTAAATCTCCCTTTTTTATGTTTCTTCATCTTTCTTACTGAATTTTCTGACATTTAAACTAGAAACACTCCCATCATTTCTGCGCCGTCGAGTGCATGCCATTCTATTTTTAATTTTATCACTCCAATTTGTACTTCTTTAGGAGGTTTTAAATCTCTTACCAGATGTTACTCATCCCGACTATGTGACTGCCCAAAATGTTCAAACAAATGACCAGTTGATGTGCGTTTATATGGGATCACTGGTGCGATCAGTGATTGCTCTACATAATCTCATTGAGAATAAAGTAAGTCTTTAGATTACTTACGCTTAGAATTGGATGCGAAGTCCATGGAGGACATGTTTTACAAGTAAATTTTTCCAGAGATTTAATTTGATTTAAGCAAGTAATTTTAGTTGGCATTACAAAAAGCTGAAAATGAGCAGGAAGATGGAGGTGATAAGAAGAAAGACGACAAGAAAAAAGATGAGAAAAAGGAAGGAAAGGATAGCAAGAAAGAAGATACAAAGAAAAGTATATTGAAGAAAGAAAAAGGATCGCCAAGAAACAAAAAGCCATGATCTGTTTATTACTAGCTGTGATTTCAATACTAACTGGTCTTGCATTTCGTCCTCGGTATGGTGTATTTGTCGTCAGAATTACAAGTTTTCTCCCGTTTTAAGTATTGGTGGGAGCGTGGTGAAAGTGAGCAAGGTTAGACCTTATATTTCTAACAAGGTTACGAAAAACATCTTCTATGTAATATCCAGGGTTTTAGTACTACTGATTTCCAGCTGCTCATGATACCACATCAGTGTACAAGTGATTGACTCTTGTACCTCTTCAGCTCTTACTGAAAGCAAATACTCCAAAATCTTACGTCTACTGATAATTTGTCTGCGCATGAGTTGTGGCTGTCCTTTCGTTATGAAGTCTTGTCGCTGTAGTATGAAATGACATACAGCAAGGAGGCAGTAAAATATTATTTCTTATTTAGGCTATGTTACCACTGTTTCAATTATCACAGCGAAATTTGTAATCAACCAACTTTTCACAGATCTAATTCTTACATAGTTTTCAAAAAACCAGTACTCGTACTTAGCATCTCACATGTTCTGTATGAGGACTTTATAGTTTCAACATCCACTCGGAAATCAGGATTTGCAATAGTACGTTTCTCTTCAACATTTCTTGTATGAACTCATCTTACACAAAGCTCATCGTACAAAAAGCACGTTCTTCGTTAATAGCTTTAAGTTTGTCTTGATCTGTCTTTACTGTCTATCTATGTACCGATCTGCTGTGCGAAATTTGAACAAAATTTGCTCGAAGGAGTTATATTTGTAATTGGATAAGAACTATATTAAAGGAATTCAAATTCTGAAAGATTTTGGTGAACACTTTGTACTAGCAGCGAAGGAATCGAAGGGGTTCCAACTTAGAAGTTTGGTTTTCGAAAATACTAGTTTGGAAATCCTTTATGTGATTTGCTATACTTGATCTCCCATTTTCCGAAATGACGACTATTGGTGTGAACTTCTTTAGAAGTATGTTTTAAATTGTTGAGCTTGCACGAGGTTGATAAACAACTTTTATTCGGCTAACGTTTCGACGTCTTGGTCTTCATCAGAGCCGATGGTCCGAGTTGATGCTTCACAGTTGTTCCTCTCGATGTGGCGGCTTCGTAATCGCATCGAGATGAATCTTCTCGTCAGTGGAACACCGTACGGATGAGGCATGCTCAACCGACCGTGTTCTTTTGTAGAGGGCGGTTGTTTACATGACGTCTGAGGGCTCTGATGAAAACGAAGACATCGAAACGTTAGCCGAAATAGAAGTTTATCATTCTATTGTAAGCTCAACAATTGAAAACACATTGGTGATTTTACTATCGAAGTTAAACTGTCCCCGCTCCCACGTCCCACCTAGCTTCCCATCTCTCCGGGGTCGGCGAATTGGGACCAGACTTGTTTGGGAAGATAGCAGCACTGGCTCGATATATCAGTAGGCCACTGCGAGTCATTGTAAAGCCCAGATATGTGTTCAGTCACCTCCAAACGGTGCTGTGGTGCATCCCTCGGGGATAGATCAACGCCGAGAGCTTTGTCCTTTTGTCCTTTTTATATTAAGTCAACTATACGTGCGTAGAAATGCTCAAGTATGCATGGGTTATGTTCGTATTTTTTTGAGCAAACGCGAGGTGTTATTGTTCTTTGTTCACGATTAAGCTGACGTTTCGGCGAATTTCGCCTTATGCATGGGTTATTTTATCATATTTTATCATTATCCAGATTGTGCCTAGTACCACCAGCAAAGCCCATTTCTCTCCGTCATATACCAGATTAGTGGGAAACACGTGGAGAACATCATACTTTTGGTTCTATGCCTTTTCTGTACTACTTTTGGCGCAAACATAACCACGGGAAGCCTATAAGACTGCCATGGCATAGATTTTCTCATTTACTAGGCTTTCGTATTCAGCTTCATAGACCTTTCTGGAGATGAGTTCTGATGTAGATCGTCATTCGACGCCCAGCAGGAACCTTTGAAGTGATTGCAGATATACTCATGAGTATATCTTGTCCTCACACTCAGTTCATTGAGTCACTGTTATTTGTTACAAAAAGCAGTAAAAGTAACGGAAGTGTTGTCGCGAGCTAAAATTAGCTCGGGTTAACTGTTCAATGGAATGAATACAGAAAATTTGCTAAGATCTCATCATCTTTCTGGATTGTCTAAATCTGGAAGGACTGTGGTGAAAGTATGCACTGTTGGCCCACTCACACTTGGGCTTAAGACCAAATGCAAGAAGAAATGAAGTAGCCGCTAGTTAAACACCGTTTACGATATTGAGAAAAAGGAAAGAAATGGAAAGAACAGAGAAAGTTTGATCACCATGTGGAAGGAAACTAGTCGTATAGAACAACTCCACTCCTAGCAGTGCCTTCTCCAGGTGCTTTTGGCGCATAGAACGTACTCCTCAATAATTCTAGGTGAGTAAGCTGTTCTTAACCTAAAGGCAGATCTACTTAGTTGTCGAGAAATACTGCAGAGATTCCAAAAAAGAGAAGGTGTCTGCAATCAAGTCATAGATTTTCCGCCATTTGCAGAAGGATTCACATCGAGATCAGCAAGTGAGGGTTTTGTATAAAGCATAAAAGAAGAAACGCAACATAGGGATATTTCAGAAGATATTGAAGTGTTGTTTAAGAGTATGGCATTCTCTTCTTTCCCTTTCGGGTAAAAGCAGGCGAACTATGACATAATTTGTCGCTGCGATACAGAATCGATAGCAGAGGACTTGTACACCAATCTCTTCCGATTCAGAACATAGAAGAAACAGGATCTATCGCAATTGGAATATTACCACTAACTATCCTTCCCACGAAAAATAGGAGTGGATAGAACATCGGACAAGGCTTTTTGATCGTACAATATTTTAACTGGTTTCCCACAAGCGAAAGGCATGAAACTGCAGATCGCACGGAACAACACTCAGTAGATGAGGAACACCTTGTCAGAAGAACAGTCATGATGGGTCACCATTCGAGACCACATCTCACACATAGTTGGCCTTCTCCGTGAATTTGCAATGTATACAACGATTAAGCAGAAAAATATAGTGAAAGACTACAATCACTATCGACAAGCTTCAGTCCTTCAGCAGAAGACGCCGACTTACGTGTAGATCCCAACCTGCGTGTCCAGTTGTTCATAACAGTTTTCCCAGCTCTGTGCCATGTAGAAAAAAGTTGGCGTTTGGATATTTTGGCAACGTGACGTAAACGGCACAAGAACGATGTCCTCTAAAATCAAGCCAACACTTTTAACAACAGGTCGTTACCTTTTGTAGTTTGGAAATCTAGTTCACTACTCCTCAAAGAAATATGCATGCCGGATTCGTTAGGGATTGATCAACGTCGAAAGCTTTATCCTCTCTTTTATTAATGCATACGTAATCACCTCTAATTCCATGAGGCTTTGAAAACGGCAAACTCGTCCACGATTTCTACACGGCAATGTTTATTTTTTCGACAATAAATTCTCGATATCTGGAGAGCTGAGAATTGGAGTTGAGGACATCACATTGTTTGAAAAGGGTTTTTCCTTCATTCATTCAGGGGTGTAGTATTGCTACTTTATAATTAGTTCCTTGATATAGTTCACGTGGTAATTCCATCGTTGTTGGCACACGGAAGTGTTTTACAAGCTGCTTGTAGTACATCCAAATATCCCTTTAGATAAAACTATCCAGTACCATGATTAAGACCTATATAATGACGAATGAGAAATAAAAAAACATTGGTCGATGGGTCAATGTTCGGCTGGCCTACATTCCGGTTTTGTAGTGAGTTCCGATAGCTCTCGCTAACTAGAAGATACGACGTATATAGCCTTATAGGTTAACGTACTTCTAGAGGAAACTCTGCTGTATAGCAAAGGAAAACTAATAAGCTCTAAAGAAAACTTGTAAGGAAAGTTCGTATGTGTGGGTGAATTCATGGCGCCGCTTGGAGATGAAGACGTCCTTCGTGGGCATATCTCACGAAGGAGGCATAGGTATGCTTTAAAGTTATAAAAATCTTATAACAAAGGTGGCTACACCTACAAAATTTTGATATATACGGGTAATAGCGATCCTTCCACATCTGAAGATGTGGAACACCATTTCGTGTTGAAGGTTTTGTCCGTTACCTAAATGAGGAACGGTATACACCGATAGTTGGGAGACGACTTTTACTTTGACTGAAGGCCTATTGCAAAGAAGGAACCATTTTATGGGAAACTATAGGAAAAACAAGAATTTGAAAGAAACCAGAAGAAGGAATCTCTGGAAGGTGAATAAAAGACTCGTGGTCGGAGCTGTATAACGGCGTTGGTGTCAAACGATAGAACGAAAGACGTCATTGTGCTGTCGACAGTTCACAACGCGACCATTTTGCCTAAGTCACCAAAACTCAAAACCTAATGTTTTTGAAAGTTGTAGCCAGAGGAAGGTATATGAAGACACAAATGATAAAATTGGGGTCTGTTGTCCATATATTACGAGGAAGACCAGGTAATATTTACACTTCTATCTCTTCATGGTTAATACACATCTTTTGAGTCCATAATTCGCCTACATTGGGCTGTTCCTTCGCTTGATCATCAAGACGTGCCTCGTGAAGGAGAGATAGAAAACATGTAAAAGGTACGTGCGGGAAACCTCAGTAAATGACCTCAGAACTGACGTCCTGTTCCGTTCCACTGGAAGCGCGAGCCCTCGACATTGTCGACCTCTAATTTCGTTGAAGCAAGTGGAACCAGGAGTTCGGAAAATGAAGACGATGTGCAGGATGTCATAAGGTGGTTACAGAGCGGTGCGATCGGAACGAGACTGCTGAACGTACTAGAAAGGCTGCCATGGATGCAGCGGTCGTAACAATCCTATTCTTAGGAATGTTTCACGTTATGCAGTGTGTACCTCACCTATGCGGTCTTCTACTTGGAGATATTTTCTTACGACGTTCTTTATACAACAAGAGTCCAACGGCGAAGTAGATATCAATTTTCGCATATATTCGGATGAGGCTCTGAAAATCCTTAACCACAATACAGGAAGTTTAATTCTAACCTTACAGCAATACAAAAATAAGCTATACGACAGGCTCAAGAACTAATAGACCGGAAACTACTCGACTGTCAGTTAGGGATGAAGAGTTTGTACTCATCTCTCGTCAGTCAGGTGTTGAGATGTTGTTGAGATGAGGTTAAAACATTCTGAAGACGCTGTCCTTTATCGCCCATCATTTGAAAAGAAACTCAACTCAACATCGAAAATCGAACAACGAATATTTCTCAATCCAAAGTAGAACTGCCAGTTTGCCCGCCTCATATTTGCCCATCAAAACTCACAATTTATTATCCACTGATGACCTTGCATTTAGCAATACCTCAATCTCCACGATTAGAGCCATAATCGGTTGCGTAGGTGGGCCAACGGAGAGAATAACTTGCTTTAGCGGGGAATAAACATAATTCTCATCCAATTGCTGATTACATACCAGCTCGTCTCATGAATACCTAAATGTTCCTGGATCGTCCACATAACGCACGTCTTGGAGTCCTACAGATTCTTAATATCGCGCACGTGATGGAGCCCTACGGTCGAGTGCGTCCGCTAGGCAAGATATTCGAGAGTTCGTTCTGAAACACAAAGGAGCAATAAACAGATATGGGCTCTCGGTTCAGCGGTTCATGGCCCTACTAAAGGAATGCCTAAACCGCTCGGTCCCCAGGAGGTCCGGTAAATATTACGCACAAATTAAAGGGTTGGAATAAGGATAGCGGCTGGCACCAAGCAGTGGCATTGCCCTTATGTCTAGGGTGGAAGCACTGGTAATCAATCTTTACTACTCTACCGTAGGAACATAGACGATTATTTTATCATTTGCTCCACACAAGAGAAGATGGACAAGTGCATTGAGTTATCGAACGTGCATTCGGAGTACATAACATTCATTCGAGAGAAACCGAAAGAAACCTCGCTTCCATTTCTGGGCGCTCATACTAACCTATCCGAAAACGGCTACATCGTGAACTGATATCGAAAGCTAAGTACCAAAAATACACTGTTTCACCTCCTCTCTCACTCCTCACACACCAAAAAGGCACTTGTAAGAAACATGGTTTGCACAGGCGCTGGTATATGCACAGGAACAGAGCAAAGGGAAGAATCCTTGAAATTGGCGTGAAAAATAGCTTCTTCAATAGGTGTAGAAGAAAAACCATTCAACCAACCTTGCCTTCTATTTCGAACGAGATATGTCCAGCTAACAAACGTTGCTTCGGAAGGGCAGGTCTAGAAAATTCGGTAACAGTAATAGAAATGCAACAGGCACTCTGAAACGCCAGTTAGGTTGCAATCCCCTGTGTGGGCGTCTATGAATAACTCTGAATTGCATAATTTAGCTCAACAGTAGAGACGGTGATTGCATGAGTTTGGGTACGCGTAAGCGCGGATGTAAAGCCTATGGAGACGAAAGCGTTGGCGAAGCAGATAAACCACTCTGATTCCACAGGAAAGCTCATCTAGATGGTAGATTTAAAACGAAACCGAATACTCCATTACGCGCGTAATGGACACCGAGACAATTCTGATTTCTTTTCCTGATTTTTTGAAGGAAAGTAGAAGATTTTGGAAGAAAAGTCACTATCTCCGCAAGGGAATGGAAGACATCAGCGCATAGAACTCTTGTAGAGTTTTGGATAAAGGAATAAAAGTTCTTGGTGCTTATCAACCCCTGAGGGATGCGGCTTACATTCGACTTCACTAAGCGTCGTTTGATGGTGTTTGAATGCATATCTGGCCTTTAGAATGACACGCGGTCGCCTATCGATGTATCGAGTCAGTGCTGCTATCCTTCTAGACAAGTCTGGTGCAAAATGTCGACTCCGGAGGGACGGAAGGCTTGGTGGGCCATGGGTGCGAGGAATGATTACACGTGTGTCCGACCACTGCGCCACACGGGCCCTATGTTTTGGATAAATTCAAATGAACAGCGATGAGGTCTTGTGATAACCCTTGACCTACCACCATTCCTGTCGCTAATTTTTCGGTTGCAAACAACAATCCGGTGGATGTTTAAAAGAAGCTGTTTATTATGCGAA
The DNA here is from genome assembly GCA_900624975.1 of Angiostrongylus costaricensis. Classification (NCBI taxonomy): domain Eukaryota; kingdom Metazoa; phylum Nematoda; class Chromadorea; order Rhabditida; family Metastrongylidae; genus Angiostrongylus; species Angiostrongylus costaricensis. The sequence goes on along the minus strand of UYYA01003899.1, from coordinate 88,602 downwards.
TGAAAATTTATCTAATATGTTTTAAAAGCCGACTTTTCATTGACCTCGGTATGACTAGTTAGCATTTATTCTTCCTTTGATAAGCTTACACGACGTTGATATTCGCCTCCGCTGAACCTCGGGTGTAGGTACGAAATAGATTGTGATATAAACCGATCAGCCGTTACTTAAAAAAAGAAGTAAATTTCTCCAACGACGAGAAAACTTTTGCATCTTAACATAAAACCATAGTGATACTGAAATATTTGCAGAACTCAGCGCTGCTAGTGTCTGAGGTGGGAAACGGACACGCTATTACTCTTTCCGGGGGTTAACGTGTTCACCACAACACCATGCGGGTCTTTCGTTTCGTCTGCCTCTCAGCTAAACTTTATTCGGCTAACGTTTCGACGTATTCGTCTTTATCAGAGCCGATGATTTGAGTTGAATGAAGTTGATTCACAGTTGTTCATCTTTTCGATTATGATCGGGATCATCGGTTCTGATGAAGACGAAGACGTCGAAACGTTAGCCGAATAAATATTGTTTGTCAACCTGATGTAAGCTATTCTGTTTTGTCCGCTGAGGTTAGTAAAGCGTCTGGCCAAGTGGATTGAATTTGATTGGATGTCAACTTGGCCTTTCTAGGCTCTCAATGAGGCGAAACCGAGGAGGAAATGTCAGGTATTGTATACTATAAAAAGGGTAGTACCAATCTAATGTTTACTGATCATGAATAAAAATGAATAATTTGAAGAAATGAATTATAATCGCTATAATGCTAAGATATTTGCAAACCTTCGAAGCTAGTCCAAATTCAAACCCGTGTCTATCCTTTCGGGTGCTCGCATGTTAACCGCTGAGGCGCTGAGGCCGTTGTTTCCCCTATAAAGCGTAAAAGAAATTTCTATTAGTTCTTAATTATATGTAAGATGCGTTTTAGACATATATGTATATATACAAGCATGTACATATACATGCAGCAAATTGTAAAACAAATGTCATTAGGGAAGTGATAGGACTTAATAACTACTTTCAAGGGCAGAATATATTGAATGCGACTGATTAAGGAAAACTTTGTGAACACCAAGCCACTCTTAAATTGTCTTCTCAGCGACCTATGCTCTTATCATAGCGGAAGAGCTTCTGTAAGCGTCGAATCCCACCGTTCAAGTGAAAGCATTACTGTGCCCTTTCAACAGCTACAGTCACTACAGTGCATAATCTCTTGAGAAGCAATAGACTTTTGCCGCAAAATAATTCCATTCGAGAACAGGTTCCTTGCATATTACTAAATGCAGAGAATGGCTCTTCTTGAGCTCGCCTGGACCACTTGGGCAACGAACGACCCTCATGGTGTGGTGGTTGAACGCGTCAGCCCCGGAATGGTCAATAGCGCGTTCGTTCCCCACCGCAGACACCTGCGGTCCGGAGTTTTGTCAATATCGCAGCATCGTTGAAGTTATATTTCGCAATATACACTGCCATTAAGAAGAGTAGGCAGTAAATAAAACGGTTAAGGTCGTACGTATTCTTCAAACCACCATTCGATGTGGAGTAAGACGGACCTTAACAATCAATAAGGTGTGTTATAGTTTTATTCAACAGTAATACTTGTTATTTTTGTGAATATAAATACTTCAAGGGCGCGTGTGGCGCAGTGGTAGGAGGCGCCACTGCGACACACGTGGAATCGATCGCCACGCCCGTGGCCCACCAAGCTTTCCATACCTCCGGGGTCAGCAAATGGGAACCAAACTTGTCTGGGAGGATAGCAGCACTGACTCGATACACCGATAGACCACGGCGAGTCACTGTAAAGGCCAGATATGCATTCAATCACCTCCAAACGATGCTTAATGGTGCCGAATGTATGGCGCATCCCTCAAGGATTGATCAACGCTGAGAGCTTACTTTTTTATTTATAAAGAGTTTGACGCTATTCAGAGTTCCTATTCAGGTAGACAAATTACTTCTTGAAGTCGTTGATTTGCTACTTTTCAATAGTGCTATCTAAGACAGGTGGAATCACATAATACGAGGAGGTATGGAATACCGTTACTGTTAGAATTTCATCAATGGTATTACTAATAACGGATTTATGTTATTATGGATTTATTGTTCCAATTATTTAAAGCTACTGTTAATGTGGACAAATCGGCCAGTGAAAGTCATGTAGATAAAGTAGATCGCTAGGGAGTAGTCCTGTTTCTGGTGCGTCTATCCTTTCATGTTATAATATACTTCATTCTTTTGTTCCTAATGTTTTCTAGATCTGCCACGATTTTTGGCACTCGGGAGACTCCCAATCACTGGCATCGTTCAAACTTATCAACTCAACTAAGTGATGGTGTGGAGGGAATGTTTTCATATATTTTCTGCTTTCGTATTCAGCTTCTTCTTGTATTAAAAAAGATTTTGGTTCTTCATGTTACAATGAACTTATATGGGCTTATAAATATAGAAATTACTTTGATGCAAATATGTGTTTCAGGTGTTTATGGCATGCTGTTTTGTTTGATACGACCATGTCTTTCCTATATAGGGCTGGTTCGATCGCTCATGTTTCTTCCCATTAGTGATGAGCATGCCGCTGCTCACTGAGCATCCATTTGCGTCTACTTCCTACACAAACATGGAGAGATAGCATGTTGTACGGTTCTTGTAACTGTATTCCTTTCCGGTGGGCCACTCCGTAAGCAGTATGTAAAATTTGCTATGGCTAACTCACTCCAACTAGCCTGTTTGCATCAAATTCTGGGTCCGACTGTATTTGCAGGATATACTGCTTGTTCTTCATAGTACTTCATAAACCTATAATGGAAGCCACTCCCGTATTTTTAGTGTGGATGGATCCTTGTATTGTTTCTGTATATTAGAAAAAAGTTCGGCTTTGGTCGGTGAACACTTCCTTACGGATGCGTATTCGGCACCATTAGATATCGCAAATATCTGGGCTGTGCACTTGACATAATGAGCCTACTGCTGTATTGAATCAGTATTTTTATCTTTTTGGACGGCTCTGGTACCAATTCTTCGATCCTTAAAGGATAGAAGGTTAGATTCTTTCGAAGCGTCGACTCCATCTAGGAACCGTTTCGGTGTGTATTGTCGAGCACCTTTAACCACCGTGCATCAAACCACACCCGCTCTCCTATTTTGTTATACGTATTGAATTTGGTTGCGTTGTTATTGTCGTCTAACTATTGTTTGCGCAATTTTAGTTCAACTGTCCACCTGTTGCTATGTGGCGTAGCGGCAGCTCATTTGTAGCGCACGCTTGCTAGATCAACGCAACAAAGGTCCACTTTTCTTATCAATGGATCAGTCAATTTTTACCACTTTTCTTATCAACTCTTTGAGTGATCACAGAAACCACAACACAGTACGATCTTCGTGTAGAGGGTTTAGTTTCATTTTTTTGTATAATCGGGTGTCTAATTATTACATAAATCCAGTTATCAGTTTCTTCATGGTACTTGAGTATAGGGACAATTTTGTCTGTATGTTCTCATATGATTGTACATTTCCCACACTACTTGAACATAATCCCACTTAGGCGACTTGTCTGCTATCACTACGCTACAGCCCAGCTGTACCCGCCCGGCATTGCAAGATGAAATGTCACAAAACCCTGTGACAACCTCCGTCCATCTTAAGCGTAAATGTCGTCGCTCCATCCTCCTATAAACTGTTCCTTCCTGCTACTTCATTCTTCGAAAGATACTTCAGTTGTCAAGCTTGTTTACCACATCGTCAGTAGTTCTACACCAGTTCTTTTCCCTCACGGTACACCGCGAATTGTTGTTAAACTCTTTGTTATTGTAAGTGCTCCTTTCTTATTGTTGCCACTGTCTATTGATCACGCTATTGGATATATTGTGTGCACATTTATTGTTCTCGTTCCATTTGTCATTTTTGTGTTAATATAACTTTTAGAAGGGTTAATTACTTAAGTTTGGGAAAGCGAACAACCAAAGCACGTATAAGAAGTCCTGTGTGGCAGGCGGAAAAGAAAAACAACCAACACGATATAACCAAAGCGCTGTGGTTGAAATCTGCCTTGACAGTGAGAATTTAATTCCCATGACAGACTTTCTATTAGCTCGGCATTGATCAAATGGTTCTCGATATTCTTGTTGAGCAAACATGAGGTGTTACTTTATTCTTTATTCCGTTAAAGCTGGCGTTTCGGCAGCATCACTTTCTGGAATTTCGACAGTAACTAGTAAGTATTTATTCCAACTTCTTCCCATATCAAGGAGTTGACTAAGATTAGACTTTCCTTGTCCAACATAAGGTCTCCTGTGACGAATTTCCAGGCCAGCCTATTTGATTTTTGCACGAAGTGTGGATGTTTATATAATGTGGATGGATGAATGCAGCGATAAATAGTGCGTAACAAACATGTTAACTGTAAATAGTGTGTGTTGTAGTTATTGTAAACAACGTATACAATGTGTTGATTGTTGGGATGTTAGGTCCTAACGATTGTAAATTATGTGTAACATGTATAAACTACATAAATTGCGAGTTATATCGTATGTGAATTATAAGTAAAGTGTGCGAAAGGTCTTTATGATGACACTTTAGAGACTTCATCATCATGGGTTGTTAGCTGTTCTTACTGGTGTTATTCAAAGGAAGTCCAACAGGAGGTCGTCTCTTCGGATGAGTCGCTGTAGTTTGTGTTAACTGCCGTTGTATTTACGTTAAAAGTTTTAGGCACTGAGCGTTCTAGATTTTTATGAATTTAAATGAGACAGCATTTTAGGAGAATGAGTAATCTTTATGCTCTAAGTGTGTCACGCTCGCAATTCGTTAAATGCTGCAACTGTTGGAAAGCTTATCGGTTGTCCGAAAAGCAGCGTGGTTGCAAATTGTGTTAAGGAACATTATCTGTAAAAAGAACGTGTATTTACGCTCGTCATAGCCCTGATAAACTATTGCTCTATATCCTTCTCATGAAATATTACTGTAAAGATTTCCAGTATAGTATTTTCGCCCTTTCCCGGTGTCAACGCGGTGGTACGTGCGTATCCCACCGGTTCTTTCACTAGATTTGTTCCCTCTAGTCTGTACTTTCCGAAGATCATTGGACCTCTCGCGTGTGGGTATGGCTTATGCATGAAGTTTTGTCATATTCATGAGTGTTGTTCCCCCTTGAAGTTGATTTCTCCAGAATCCAAGTGTAGCCATGTTCGAGCGTCCATACGTGGATTGGAGAACGTGAGCTGAAGATGATCCGAATTTGTTGGAAATACACCTGCATTTGTGAGATGCAGATACCCTCTCTACTAATTCTGAAAGGAGACTGTAACCATTTTTGCTTTCAACATTTTGTTATAGAAATTTTGTCAGAAAATTCATGCGTTTGTTAAGTATTTCATTTGAATTCGCCTTAACTCTGCCGAAAAACATTTGGGCACTTTTTGAATATTCTAGATAAAATATCCTGGCTATCGTTTGAACGTTCGTTTACACTGTGAATTCTATTTTAACAGCATGTGTGAACACCACAGAAACTACTTTGTGGTAATGGTATTCAACAAACGGATGTTCCAAGTCTGACTTACTTTCTCAACAATGACTAAATGAAAGGCGAAACGAAGGACCCGCATGGTGTGGTGGTGAACGCGTTACTCCCCGGAAAGGACAATAGCGCGTTCGTTCCCCACCGCATACACCTGCGGTCCGGAGGGGCAAATATCTCAGCATCGTTGAAATGACTAAATGATTCACTGTTTTCTTGATGAGCAGACACTAAATTGTTAAGAACAACTTAGTTCAATACTGGACGATGCTTCGGTGATTTCGCCTTCATTTTCTTCTTTTCAAGTATTCCAGCTATTTAATAGAGACTAGCAGCACAGAGATTTACATAGGTCAAACACTCTACCGTTCACTTCGCAAGGGCCACCGATTGTTTCTGGCAAGCATCTAATAAGGTTACCCTTTGCATATCGCTGGATCTGTCCCAATTCGCCACGAAACCTATTTCTTGCATAGGCCAGTGAACACGAGCAACGACTTAGCTTTCTTGGTTTTGTTGGTTTCTTGATAACGGACATTAATTTTTCAATAGCTGCATTGCTTGAGGGAATGCGAACCTGATAGGATTATAGAAGGGAGCTTTGTTGTTCTATAGGTGTGAATGATGTGTTGGCTAACATTTAGCGATTGAAATGAAAAAAAATTAGTCGGTAACCCAATTACCGGTCAACAAACTCGTCTCGCAGTCTTTTTTGCAAACTATTACGTGCAGAAAATAGCTTTTCTGGTCTAACCCTTCTTACGTTGATTCGTTGTTATCAAATAAATGTCAATAGTTCGTTAAAAGAAATCTGGAACTCACTGAACTGAAAATGGACATCGTAATGTCACTAATGTCGCAAGTGGGTTAAGGGAAACCCTGCTTGGCCAACATTCAGCATTTTAACAATGGTGGAGGACGGCAAACCTCCAGCCTGTAGCTGAATTTAAACGCATGCTTAAACACTTCTACGAACAACTATTAAAAGACAGACAAACGAATATATCGCTAGCAACTGCAAATTATATGTATGTTATCAGTGTGTGCTATCAGCTTGTGGAGGAGATTCAATTTTTTTGAGCGAAAATGTTAGAAAACAGGTACAGAGCTTACTCAAGGCATGAATGTAGTTTCACCCACCATTATAATTCCAGAGGCCCGGAACTCCCTTATCCAGTTAATTCACGCAAATTAATGAACTCAGGGTTGCCAGTAACCACTACTATATGTGGCGACGATTAGTTCTCTTTAATTCTCTTTAACCGTTCCACGACTGGTGCCATTCTCGCTCGTCGGGCTCGTCAGACCGCGTGTCATTGGAACGCAATCGAAGTGCGCATTGAAATCAAGACGTACAGTTCGTGATCCTTTCGAAACGGACGGTGCACCACTTTCATGAGGTTATTGTTACACTCTTCGATTCTTCCTCGTATTTTTCGTACCTCTGTAACTTCTACGTATCCGATATGATCTTCTGCTTATCCTCCCATGTTCTTGAACCATATTTCGGTTTTTGTTATATTCATGAGTTTTGTTCCCCCTAGAAGATATTTCCTTCTAGAATCCAAGCATAGCCACCCTTAGGCGTCCATACATCTGTATATACCTGTATCACCTGTAGTTCCGTTGATTATCGAGTGTTTTGAGCGGGTGCCGATAAATCTTCCATTTTTCCCTGTTGCGTGCAAGAATAGCCCAGTGGGTTCTACTCACTCTAGGGACTCGTTGAGCATCACACTTTTCTCCCAGGCTTTTCGTGTAGAACTCTGACCATCGAGTCGGTGACCTTCATGCAGTGCGTTTAGCATTTCGAGGATTCCAGTCACTAACGGCTCTTTTCGATCGGTTGTCATTCATACGCATTACGTGTCCGGCCCATTTTATCTTCGACTGTTTGGCGTACAAAACGGAATCTTTGATTTTTGATCGTTGATGTATGTCGGAGCTTCGGATCCCTTCCTTTACTTGTGTGAAACAGGATACTCCTAGCATCATCCTTTCAACTGCATGTTCAGCAACGCTGAGTGATCTTGCATCCTGCTCACGCAGCGACCAAGTTTCTGACGCATACGTTAGGGCAGGAAGTACCGTTCAGTCGAAAGTCGGAGTCGGAGTTCGGAGTCGGGTGTTCTTTGTTCTCTTCACTACATCCTCGATGCTCTTGAAATCTCCACAAGCCGCTCGTTTCCTTCTGCTCAGCTCTGGAGCTAACTCGTTCATCATATTGATTTACTGACCTAAATAGACATAAATGGAGGATTCAGAGATATTCGTTCCGTTGAGCGTGAAAGAGGGTACGAAACCAATCCGCTCCTCATGAACATCGTTTTTGTGAGATTTAGTGGTAGATCAATTTTTCCATAGGCTTTATCAAAGTCAGCAAGCCTTCGTTCCACTTGGCTAATGTTTGGTGTTATAAGGACGATGTCATCAGCAAAGCGAAGATGATGTAACTGCCGACCATCGATTTTCACTCCCATATTATCCCATTCCAATGTTCGCATGACATTGTGGAGGCTGGCGGGAAATAATTTTAACGAGATGGTATCGCATTGCCTAACTCATCTTTTGACGTCAATGTTAATATCGTTGTAGAATGGTGATATCTTGGTTGTGAAAATTTTGTACAGCTCACGAAGAATCTTCATGTACTGAGTAGGGACTTCTTGGCTATCAAGGGCTTCCCAGACTGCTTCTATCTCGACTGAATCAAAGGCCTTCTGTAAATCGATGAAAGCGAGACAGAGTGGACGCCTCCGACCACTGCTACAGACACGCTCTGCATATGCTATATACGTAGTATATATATATATATATATATATATATATATATATATAAAACGCATTCTACATATAACTTAGTAATAATAGCAATTTGTCAATCTCGGCTACAGGAAATAATCTTCAAGTAATGCTTAGTTACTACCTATTATTCCTTTACGCCAGGGCGTGATTCCAAATACGACCACTTAATGCTGAAATATTTGCCAAGTTCGGACATTAGGCCAGATTCGAACTCATGGTTAACCTTTCCGGAGCTTACGTGTTACCCAGTGCACAGCGGAGATCCCTGCTTTGCCTTCCTCTCAGCCAGTTTTCTACCTAGCGGTACCATCAGCAATCACCCGTTCAATACCGATTTGTTCTTCTAAGATCAGGCCCGTGAGAAAAAAACCGGGTGAGAGGAAGGCGAACCAAGTACCTCGGGAGCACAATGGCTAGCACTTAAGCCCCCGAAAAGGTAGACACGGGGTCGAATCTGGGCTTGAGTTGAAGTTTTGCAAACATGTCTGTATCATAGTGGTTGTATTTCAATTCTTCAAATAGTTCGCTGTATTTCATGATGAGCAAACATTTTCGCCTTCTTCAGAGCCTGTTGAGGTCAAATTGGCATTCAATCTACTCAAGAAAACGCTTTCATAGTCTGAACAGACAAAGATAACAGCTTCCACAACGTTGATAAGCAATCTATATTCATCTAGCGTTTCGACGTCTGCGTCTTCATCAGAGCCGAAGATCCTGATCATAATCGAGAAGACAAGCAACTATGGACCATCGACTCGGATCATGATCAAGACGATGACGTTAAAATGCTAACCGAATATAACCCCTTATCAACGTCGTGTAAACACATCAAAGAAAGAATACATGTCGGTTAGTCATACCGAGGTTAAGGCAAATTCGATGTTTAAAACATAATAGATAAATTTCTATTCGTACAATAAGCAGCTTCTTCTAAACACTCACCTTTTATTCTCTGTAGGTATTCCAATTAATTGGTGATGACTAGCTGCACAGAGCAACACATGGGCGTGGACTATGCCTGGACTTATAGAATCCACCTGAGGTATGGCCCGAGGTCACGCGTAATAACATGACGCTCTTTGCGGTTCATTTCAGGACTTTTGGAATCTACTCAAAATACTTCAAAAGTTCTACGCGCTGATGTTTTGAACTTCTTTGCGAGGATAGTGAATTTTCCTTCGAAATCTTCTACGTTATGTGTCTTCGTTCGCTACGCGCTTAATGGATTATTTAGTTTCGAGTTAAATTTGCCAACAAGTGATCTTTCCCATGGACGGAGAATGGTGTACCCGTTTCGGCAACATATTCGTCTGCGCAGGCTTTACAAGAGATCGGATAAACTGTGCCCGAACTCATGTAATCTCCGTCTCTACGGTTAATGCAAAGTATGTAAATTTGCTTTATGTATAGACGCTCACATAGTCGGTTACGAAGTAATTGGAGTTTCAGAGTGTCCGGTGGTTGCTCAATCACTGTTACCGAATTCTCTAGACCGGCCCTCCCTAAGCAACGTTTTATAGCTGCTCTTGTCTCGCTGGAAGTAGAGGGCAGCTTAAACGGAACCTTCTTCTGGCTAGAGTTATCGTTTGGGTGTGTGGTTTTTTCCCAACACCTATCCCAAGATGCTATAATCTCGTGGCCATTCGAAATAGCTATTTGCCACATCAATTTCTAGGATTCTTCCTTATGCTCTGTTCCTGAGCATTCACTGGTGGCTGTTCGAAACATGTTTGTCATAAGTGCCGTTTTGCTGTATGAGGGGTGAGAGAAGAGGTAATGAAACAGAAGATTTTTATTACTTGGCTTGCGATATCACTTCGGGATGTAGCCGTTTTCGGATAAGGTTTCTTTCGGTTTCTCTTGGGTGAATGTTGTGTCTTCCGACTGTTCGTTCAATAACTCAAAGCAATTGTCCATCTCCTCTTGTGTGGAGCAAATGACGCAACAATGATCTCTGTACCTACAGTAGAGTAATGGCCGGGGATTGATTGGTGGTGATTCCACCCTAGACAAAAGACAATGGCACGGCTTCGTGCCAGTCGCTGTCCCATTGGCAACCCTCTAATTTGTATGTAGTATTTTCCGGATCTCCTGAAAATAGAGCAGTTTAGACACTCCTTTAGGAGGACCATGAGCTGCTGAAATGAAAACCCATACGTGTTTATTGTTCCTTTGTGTTTGACAGCAAACTCGTGGATGCTTTCATTGCGGAGGCATTCGACACATTAGTATGAAGGGCGGCAACGTCGAAGGATTTTATCACGTACATGATGTTAGGATGCGCATTGGTGAAGAATTGAACAACACCTTTCTAAGGCAAGACCAGAAGACCTGAATTACCTGGCGCCAATCACCATAAATCGTGTTTCAGCTCTTCTCACGTTACCGCTCAGAATGCGAGGTACCCGTTCAGTGTAAGAACAACAAAATTGCGTTATTGTTCAAAAAAGGTGACTTAAACGATATGGGCAACTACTACCCAATTGGTTTGCTGTCTCTCGCCTACAAACTCCCCACTCAGCTCATCCGAGACAGTATTGAGAGAACAATGGAAGAAAGACAGCCATGTGTGCAGCAAGGGCTTCAAAGAGCACTCAGTGCAGTGGACCACATTCACACCTTAAAAGGATCCGTTAAAGGATCGCGAGAGTACAAAAAAAACCGCTTTCTCTCACTTTCATCGATTTTGAAAAGGCTTTTGACTCAGTTGAGATAGAAGCAGTCATGAAAGCCCTAGATAGCCATGGCATCCCTACTCAACATATAAAGATTCTTTGTGAGTTACGTAAAAAATTCACAACCAAAATATGACCATTCTATAACGATGTTAACATCGGCATCAAAAGAAGGATTAGGCAACGCGATACCATCTCGCCAAAACTATTTACTGCTACTCTCGAGAGCACCATGCAAGCATTGAAATGACAAAACACGGCAGTAGAAATCGATGGTCAGGAACTATAACATCTACGCTTTGCTGATGATATCGCTCCTACAACACCAAACAGTAACCAAGCAGAAAGAAGGCTCGCCAGCTTAGATAACGTTTGTGGAAAGAATGGTGTTGGGCTAAATCTCACAAAAACGATATTCATAAAAAACAGGTTGGTTTCTCATGCCCCATTCACGCTCAGTAGAATGAATACCTCCGATTGATCCCGCTACGTCTATCAATGCAGGAATGCCAACATGATGAATGACTTAGCTTTAGGGTTAAGCGAAAGCAAACGAGCGCCTTGGGAAGCTTCCATGAGCATCGAGAATGTAGTGAAGAGAACAAAGAATGCCCGACTCCGTACCCACCTTTTCAATTCCACGATTGTCCCTAGCTTAACGTAAGCGTCAGAAACCGTGTCGCTATGTAAGTTGTACGAAAGATCAATCAGCGTTATTGAACGCGCAATCGAAAGGATGATGTTAGGAGTATCCTGTGTCATGGAAGTGAGAGAGGGAATCCGAAGTCCTGAAATACGTCAGTGATCCGAAATCAAGGACGTCGTTCTATGTGCTGTCTGATGGGCATGAACGACAACTGCTGAACAAGAACTGTTAGCAGTTAGATTTCTCGGGATCTCAAATGTACAGCATGAAGACCACTGATCCGATATTCAGACTTATTTACGGATACCCTAGAAGAAAGACATGATACTGAACGAGTTCCTAGTACGAGCAGAACCCACTGGGCTACTCTTGCACGCGACAAGGAAAAATGGAAGGCTTACTGGCGTCCGCTTGAGTCACTCGACCAATGTAGTTTAGAATTACGTTTAGAAATAACTGATAACTTTGAACCTGTCCCTTTTCCCACTTGCCTTCTGCACTGAATTTTGAACTAAGCTTCAAATGATGGGAGATAAAGAGGGTCATCTTCGCGATGCTTTTTCGTTGTGAACAACTAATCAACCAAAAATTATAAAGAAGTCTCTACTTTTCTCTTTCTTTATTCTCCCCATTTCTGCTTCGCTCACCGATGGTTCAACATTCTTTGGACTTATCGGCTTTTGTACCTCTCTCATGCCACATTTTTGTGCTTTTGCGAGATTAGATAGATGTTTTCTTGGCCCATAGTGGTTATGAATCTTAAAAGTTCGACATCCACGAAGGTAACGAAATCCTCGAAAGACAGCCGAACCCACACTCAAATCTGAGAACCATCGTTGATGATGGATGCGAAACAACAAACCAAGCGGTAAGATCTGCCTTTCTCCCTACCGTTTTAACGCTAACAATACTCTGAACAACCACCCGTTAATATGAATGGTCTGGGAAGCATAAATCGACATTGGACTTAGTTATGCTTAAGTTGCAGTCGAAATACAAATCACACTGTATAACATTGATTTACTCTCTAAAGGGAAGAACAGACCAGCGGTAGTGACGTCGCTCACCACAAGCACGTTGCCCGCTCGATCGCGCGCCAGGCCCACCAGGCCCTCACCCCGCTGGAGCCCGCAAATTGGTATCGAACTTGTACAGGAAAAAACCACTCTCTGCAGTCCAAGTTGGGACACTCTAGCCGGACTATTTCCGGACACCAGAGAGAATAGATTCGACTAACACTATACGACATCGAAGAATATTCAAGGAGCAGCCGAAGAAGACCTGAGTCAATGATCGATGCGAGGAAACGTATCGAATGTGAGAAGTGTTGGGATCCGCACAGTACATGTGTAGACGGGTGGTATAAAATGGAAATTGAAAGGTGGATTTTCTCCCTGTCTTTTTAAACGACAAAGTATTTTGTGAAATAAAATCACAAAGGTGCTGAGACATCAGTAAAATCCGGAACATCAGAGATCATCCTCGCTGACGGGTTATTGCTGATAGCACTGCTAGAGCAAAAAATGGCCACGAAAAAAGCAAAACAAGAGCTTCGGTTGGTGTGGTGTATAGCAAGGCTGGCCCTGGTAAGGATAATCAAGGGCTCGAAGAGCACGTGAAGTTGTTTTGCTCATATTTCAACATCCTTATGGCTGTATTTTACGTTGTACGTGTGGACAGTTTGCTGAATTCTTGCGTGACAGCAAGCTCGGTCGAGGGTTGTTTTTCAGACTGCATTGGCTTAACCGTTTGGATGTCTGGGAAGAACAGAATTCTATGTTTTCCTCCATACTGCTGAATACTTTACCTACTTACTAGGATGACTGCATAGCCCATTCTTATTGATGGTGTGTACTCCACCATAATTTCAACTCACTTCCTTTTCGCGAATTCGTCATCCACGGAAGTGGTCTGCCTCGAACATAGCTGCGTATGGTTTGGATGGTCTTCCAAGAAGACGCTTGCTTTCTTTTAGAGCCCACTCTACTGTTCTTTCCGTCCATATGCCATTTGTACTTTTCATTGTATGACCGGCTCATCTGTGTTTCGCTGATGATGTGTGTTTTCCTGGATCCCAAAGATAGGGCATACTCCGATGATCTGTGTCTCGCATTTCAGCTAAATATTAAGTGTGTCGACCATATTTCGGAAGATATTGTTCAACGCTTTGTGAGAAGTGCGCAGTACACTTGACGTGGTTGAATTATCATCCCACGTCCATGCTGCATAACACGTCCTTGAGCAGGCCGTTGAATTCGAAAGGTGAGCGCTGAACTTCGGGTCTTTTATTTCGTCAGCGTCTTCTTTGAAAAACCCAAATGCGGCTCAAGCTGCTTTTCTTCTTCCATGGAATTCCTTATTCTTATCCTTCTCCATGTTCATTGAACGCTTAACGTGCACGCACCAGGTGGTCTCTGGAATCGGAGGATGATAAAGTTTGATCTGTCCCTTTCACACCACAGGTTTTTCAAAAACTGGGTCTTCTCGTACTTTATAGTTGCCCGATCTTTCTCCCTGTTTCGTTTATCTCATTGATCATCGCCTTCGCTTCGTTGGTACTCTTCGAAAACATCACGAAGCCACTTATGAAGCCAAGATTGGATGGAAAATTTCCATCAATACGCGTGCTTTACTTATCCTAAACGAGAGACTTTGTTGTCTGTCGATTGCTCTGCGGTACTAAACAGTTTTGGCAATATCGCATCGTCTTGTCGAACTCCTTTTTCTATGGTTATGATAAGAGGCTAATGGAAAAGCTGTATTTTTGTGGTGCAGTTACGATAGCAGTTAGACGGAATTCTCATCTAGGACGGGTCCACTCCTTGCTCGACGTTGATACTTCAGGTTATGGTTATACTTCCGACAAACTTTCTATGAGTCTGGACCCGGTTTGAATGAGGCCAATGCTGCGAAGCCGTCGTCGAAATTCTGCCTGCTCAAATGATTGTGCTGCATCCAATATCTTAGACATACGCTACAGGACGATCTTCGTAAAGACCTTGTAGAGCACACTCAACAACCACATAGGACGATATTTCTTTCTTCGTGCTTTTATCGCAACTCGAACCCCGAAGGAATGAAATTTAAGTGGTTTTTCTCTAGCGGTGTTTTTAGTGTTTGGAACGGAAATCGTGGGAAAGAAAGGTTTGATATATAGCTTTTCCGTTATCAATTTCATGTCATGGCGAGGAGTTCTGGTGATCCTATCCTGGTTCACCTGTGCTGATAGCGGAACATTGTAAATACTTGCACAGATCCCGACGGAATTTCTTCTTTTCCGTTCTTTTTCGCGCTGTTTGTAATAATTCCTTTTGCCTATACAAATGTGTGTGTTCTTCTAAGGTTCTTTAGCTACTCGCATTTACTACTAACAGTGTTAAGTATCTTAACCCTTTTATTTACTGCCTTTTTCTTCTTAATGGCATGGTATGTTGCGAAATATAACTCGTACGAAATGCTGAGATATTTGCAAAACTCTGGACCGCAGGTGTATGCGGTGGGGAACGAACACGCGCTGTTGTCCTTACTGGGGAGCAGCGCACTTCACCACCACACCAACCGGGTCCTTCATTTTGCCTGTCTCTCAGCTAGTTCGCATACACCTGCGGTCCGGAGTTTTGCAAATATCTCAGCATTTCATATGAGTGTTAAGTGTGTTTTAATATGGTCATGCTTCGGTTTTCTTCTCTTCTGGAGCAACTCCTTAGTGGTAATAGAGATGCGATCTGACATCTATTTGCTTGAGAGACTGAGACAAGCTCGGCGCAGCTTCTAAGTTCTTCGACAAGCAACCCGTAGTTTTCGATCGAGGTTTCCTTTTCAGTCACTTTTGGATATGATTTCGTTCAGAACCTTTTCGTCAGGCAATGTATATATACGTCTGGAATTTTCTTGGTCCAATAGCTGAACCAAATCTTCACACATTGAAAGCTGCAATCGGACCTAGTACAGATTTATGGGACTACCGATGCGTCGATTGGGTAATATTTTCCATTTGTAGGAAAACAGCCAATAACCACATATGTCGTGCAGCTAGGAAACTCTCACGTCTAGTGGTGGCTCTCTGTTATTTTGAAAAACAAGTTTCGATGAAGCAGAACGTGTCTAGATAGGAATTTTGAAAAGCGGCTCCCGTTCCCATTTCTTTCACCTAATCCAGATTTTCCAATTCTGTGTTCGTTCTCGTTGTTCTTTTCTACTCTGACGTTGAAGCCCTAACAACCAATTTCTGACAAAATGCCAATAAATTCCTCCAACTGATAGTAGAATGTTCCTAGTCCGTAGAGAACAGCTGTATCGGTTAGTGACTATTAGTGATCTCCTAGACACGTTAGCTGAAGGAGGAGAGCTATGTGAAGAGAAGGATCTCGTACGAGTCGACAAGATGGACAATGAACTGGTAGACGACAAAACCTACGCCACCTACATCTGGTGATGGGACCTTCTCTCTGCGTATGAGTGCAGTTTAGTTGGCGTCTATCGGTCTTCTTGATTTTGTTTTTCGTGCAGCAATCACAAGGAATTCAATGCAATCCGAAGCTCCAAGAAGGGCATGAGGGTCAGTATTTGAGAGTGTTGTGGCATTATACATGCAGGAGGAAAAACAATATCCATGGCGCGTCTTGTGTGTGTGTGTGTTTCTCAGATCCAGTCTTGGCGCCAGAAATCATTGGCGGACGCAGCCAGTGTGTGGGGACACTGGGGCGGCCTATTGTTGGCTGGACAATTTGATCTTTGCTTCAGTCCTGACTTGACCTTACAAAGGCGTTTTCAGGTCTTCGTCACGATGTAGGTGTGAGTAAAGTATCCTCTCGACAACGATTCCTTCGTTTTACCTTTCTAATATTAGGACGTAATGTTGAAACCGAAATCAAAAAGGGAAACAGGAATAAAAAAATAGCCTGACATAGGGCGATGTAGAAGGCGAATCCAAAGCTCTTATGAAGTATGAAATGATCTATCGCTGAGGAGTTTAATCGGTGAACGCCTGTATCAACTCAAAATCTGGTGGAAAATAAGCAACCGTTCCCAAAAAATTTTGTTCCCGAGTTCACGAGAAGGTTCGTGCAGCGGCGGGTATATTTTAAAAAAAGAGAAATTAACATCGAGCGCTTCACTTACTTGTGGTACTTGTGGCGATGTCAGGACTCTATGAATCATATCTCGCTCATATGGTGCGAAAAAGACGGCTGGTTCGCAGTTCAACTGAACAGATTTCTGCTTATGGTGAAGTTCATCAGGCATAATGAAAACTGGTAGATTTTGTAAATATTTGCCAAATAGACAAAGTTTTCTTGTACCACTGAGATGAAACGCGAAAATTCTAGAACTAAGGACGTGTACAGGTTTACCCTTTTTGTGCTTCTCTGCCCATATTTCGAATACAAGGACAACTAGATGAGCGAGTTTCATTAATAAGAGGCAAAGTGTTATTGGCACTTGTGATTTCCGCGCTTGGTTTGAAAATTTTACAAATCTAAATGTTCGATGTTTTTCTTCAATAAGCAGACACGAGGTTGTTATTATAGAATTTATTAGGATACAATAGCTGACGTTTCGGCAGTTTCGCCTTCTTCAAAGCCGTTTATTTGTTGTAAGTATTTAAGTTAGTTGGTGGATAGCAGCCGCACAGAGTAATACATGGGCGAGGGCTGTGCCTATGTCAGGTCATTGGATTAGACTGAGGTATGGCGCCAGGTCACGCGTGATGGTAAGACACTCCTCCTTGCGGTTCATTTTTGAATTTTTTGAATTGATCCAAAACGCTTCAAAAGTTACGCGCTGATGTTTTCGATTCCTGTGGGAGTGTAGTGACTCCTACTTCAAAGTCTTCTCCATTGTGCTCCTGAATGTTTGAATACAAATGAGGTCTGGATTATTGACTTATTCTGAGTAGGTCCAGTTTTAGCACCTTGGCAACCCCCGTCACTTACAGGATACAGGGTCAGCTTGTAACGAGGTCGTCAACGAAGTACGGCGCGTAAACTTCTCTGGTGACTCCGTGAGATGTTTAGGCGATTGCAGGCAGCACAGGTGATTTCACTGCTGAAAGCCAAAAATAGATGCTGAGCGTTTCTTATGTGGTTGATAAGCCTCCACGAAGACTCCATAGATCACATCGTATTTTGTTTTTTGCGAACCCTTTCCACTGAAACGGATTACTTTTGTGGCATTGGTTAAAGATTAACAAGGGACAAAGAGATCGGGAACGATATCACAATATACGACTCGTTAGCACAAATGAAAAATTAATCAAACCAGTTATGGTGTCGGTCAACAAAAATAATCTGGTGATTGTACCAAGGGTATCAACCAGATTTGCGACCGTTGATTGGTATCCACTCACGGGTTATGCGTTAATCATCCCTAATAATCGTAATTAACTTTAGTGATTATCATAGCCTCAGTCGGAACTGATCTGGAATAGGATGAAGTACTTTTTGTGTTCATAAAAAGCATCTGCAAAGTAAACATCACTTTCAAAATGGCGCAGAGCAAGATCGATTTGTAGACCTGTAATCGGCAGATGGTTCGGTTCAGCTACGGTTTTCTCATTATCATTTTGCCATACACGTCTTGATTTTTAGCTATTATTTTTGCTTAAAGAAACGTTGAAGAATGGGAACTGTCGGCTTCTGCTGAATCGCACAGACTCTGTAAGGGAGTGCAGCACCTGAAAGTTACTTCCTCGACAAAGTTTTTCTTCTAAGTTTTGAGTGATAGCCTAAAACCAAGCTGCTTGGTATGCGATGTTCTTTTGATAGGCTGTTTTTTTCCATCGTTCATTAGAGAGCGAGAGCATTTTAGGAATTCCCTGCCGATGAGATCGCCAACGCAGTACCGTGTGGGAGGAGCACGCCTCGCTATAAAATAACCTCCGAACTAATCGAGTTGGTCCGTCTCGCTTTCTTTTTTTCCTAACGTCCACTTTCTATCCTTCTCTGGTTTCTACTTTGCTCCATTATGTTGCTCTAAATCGTTTTATAACGTTGTTTGAAAAATTCTTAAGTTCAGATGGGAAGAGCTGAGTTGAATCTGGTTCTGTATGTGTTTGGCATAGTAACAATTCCTTCTAGTGTATACGGTAAGTGAAGATGTCTACTTCTTGACTGAGATATTACCCCTACATAATGCATTCCAGGTTTCTTATGCTGTCGGAGATGTTAAAAACTATTATTTAAAAGATTCCTTTGAAAGCACGCTAATAGAAAGGTTCACATGTAAACGAAATATATCTTAATAAAAGACGTCTCTACAATGGTACTGAGGTGTCTCACATCGTGCTCTGTCACAAAAAGAATAGGCAGTAAATAAAAAAGTGACTAAGAGAAGAGAAACCATAGAAAGTTTTATTCCGGAGAACTATAAAGCTTTCTCGCTTTGGTTTCAGGTGGAGCATGTCCTGAAATCCAGGCACCTTCTGGAGCTGCAATGTCGTTCACTGGGCAGATTTCAGAGGGAACCACTATAACAGCGGTTTGCACCAATGGTGGCATGATAAATGGTAAGGAGCCCAGACTATACAAGAAACTTGAAGGGTTTTTGCAAGACGCGAAAAGCTTCTTAAGCTTCGGACTACCTTTTAAGTACAATACCATTGTATCTCACTAGCTATCCTTGTTGAGCCAACGCGACGCTGTTATCACTTTTTCTTAAATTACGATAGCTGTCTTTTCAGCGATTTCGTTTTCTTCATAGTGTACACGTATTATCTAGTTATATTTTACTACTTGGTCAATATTGGGCGATACAAATGAAACCCAGATCCGTAAATCAAAACGAAAATATGATCCTATTGAAAAGAGCTAGAAGTTCTCTTCACTAATAATGCCTTATTCGGAAAGAAAACAATTTGTTTTTTTCAATAGAGAGATTTTTTGTTTGTGAATTAAGTTTTTATTAGTACCGAGGGATATTGACCTAATTAAAATAGCCTAGGTCTGATGAAGGCAAAATCGTCGAGACGTTAGCCATCGTAATTCCAAAACAAGTTATTACAACTTCGTGTTGGTATAACAAGGTCGATATAACAGATTGCTGAAATTAATTGAAAGTCGGTGTTTCGAATTACAACCTTATTAGTGCCATTCTGTTATTCAAAGGGCCGTCGATGCTCACATGCATTGGAGGCCAATGGCGCCCATCAGCGTTCGGCACCTGTTCGACAATCGGGGGAATGTCTGGAACGTCTGGAGGGACAACAGGTACCCTAGGTGCAAAACTTTCGTTCGCTTCCCAAGAGAATGTGTCTAAGTGTGATGAATTCAGGTGCACAATGCCTGCCCATGTTGGCGCCATCAGGCGCAACGCTAACCTACGGCAATGGCTCGATGAACTCTGGATTCGCTGGATTGCAGATTCATGGCACAACAGTTACGATGAAATGTAACGACAACACACCGGTAACAGGTTAGCAACGCTCACTGATCTCTTCGATATGATTGCTATTTTTTTTGAGAGAACAGGAAAAATGAAGTCGTTTTTGAAATAGGCTCTAGCCATGTTACTTTCTTTGAAATGGAGAGCTGCAATGTGGAGTATGTGGTGTAGTCCCAGTAGTGTTCGAAGTAAGCATGAATTTTATTGGATGATGAGTGAAGGGAATAGTTTAGTTTAAAGCATCTGATCATTGAGCGAGAAATATTTATAATGTTAGCCTTTTATTTGCTGCCTACCATAATTTTTCACGGCAGGGTATAATGAAAAGTACAACCACAGTGATGTCGAGGTTTGCAAAACTCCGGACCGCAGATGTCTTCGATGGGGGACGAACGGGCTATTACCCTTTCCCGGGCTAATGCTTTCATCATTACACCGTGCGGATCCTTCGTTTCGCTTGTCTCTCAGCTATTGTTGGTTTTTAGAGGTCAACGCTGTAGAATCTACAGAATTTTCTTCTATTTTTTTGCAACCATAATATTATTTCTATTGCAATTTCACTCACCAGACAACCAACTACGAACATTTGTTGCATCGATAGTTCTCATTAAACGTGGAAGGAAAGCGCTTCACATCCATGTAAAGAAGAAAGCACACAAACTTATAGGCACAATTAACGAAAGGGTTCTCTTTCGAATTGCTTACACTCCCCTGATTGTTCCTGATTTCAGGCGCCTCTAACGCGGTCTGTCAGAATGGCATATGGATACCACCGGTGCTTGGTTCATGCATAAGTAGCGGTATTAAGCATTTCCTATGAAATTTACCGTTTTTCAAAGAGAATTTTGTTGTCCTTTTTTCAAGGTGTTTCTGGCATTCTTCCAAGTAACAACATGCTGACTCCTTTTGCTGGTGGTGAAATAATGTGCCATTTCGGCTTGATCGCCCCTCTGAATGGAGATATTGAGTACAGTTCGGGCTTACCAGCTTCGGCAGGAGCGACTGCTACACTCACCTGTCGCGCCGGCTATACTGTGAGAGGAAATTCAGTGTCCACATGCCAGAATGGTATCTTCGGTATGCTCGGAACATGTGAAAAAGCGAAATGAATAGAATAATACTTTCAATGAAAAGAGAATAACATCATTTATAGATAAATACTGAATCTTTCACAGAAAAACGTTGAAAATATAAAATAATACATGGCATGTAGGAAGGCAAAGTGTTTGTTGTGACTAGTTTTCTAATCAATAAGCACCTACTTAGATTACTCATCTTCTTCATATGGCGTTTCAGTCCCAACATTTCTTCCATTCGTTTCGTAACCTCGTAACGGTCATCCACGGAGAAATAGAAGGAATAGAGGAATAGAGGTATAGAGGAGGAATCCAACGAGGAATAGGAGCGCGTGGGTCCGGCTTCAGTTGCAGACTCTGTTTCTCTTTCTCCTCGTTAACGTGTTGAATGATCAACAAACGCAGTTCTTAGAAACCACAGACAGACAGGCTAGATGCCCCCATAAATTACTTGGAACGAAAAGAAATCACTACATGTTTGTTAACTTAAGGTACATCGAAATTGTTGAGTATTTTTGACGATGCTAGCATGCTGTGACATGACAAAGACATGCTGTGTGGAGGACGTGATTTGCTCCCAGAATGTACCACACACAGCAAGGAAAATTACTTGACTTTCCAATTTTCTTTAGTTCTATCAATGCAGACGAACGAAATGGTATCAGTCACGACAAAAATGTTAACAGGTGCAAAATACACGGTGACGGAGACTTTAAAAGTCAATGGAAATTTTGACGAGATAACCGGTGTTAAGCTCTAATGGACATAGAACGATCGCCATCCATTCCAGAACGAAGGACGTTTTGCTAACTGCGGAACTGAAATGCAAAAAAAACTAATCTGACCTCTGATCACGTGCAAGAAACAACTGATAACATTTTAACAAGAAGTCTGAGAACTAACATAGAACACGTATACCTCGGTATGCATTGAGCACAATGCACTTGGTGCAAAAATATTGGCTACTTTAAATTCAAGGCCAACATGATTTTGTTCGTATTTTTTTGAGCAAACGCGAGGTGTTATTGTTCTTTGTTCACGATTAAGCTGACGTTTCGGCGAATTTCGCCTTCTTCAGAGCCTGGAAAGGTCAAGTTGATAGCAACTCACTCGGCCAGACGCCTCCATAACCAAACAAAGAAACCCCAAACCAAGATTTCAATCACTTTGAACACAGCTTTGCACACTCACCGCTTTCTATGAGGTCTCCACTAAGTATGTCACGTAGAGACCAACCGCACAGAAATCACGTGGAAGTATAATGTGCCCCTCACATCAGAAAAGCAGTTTTATATACTGCCCTATATCACGCGTGATAACCAACATACCAAGGCCAACATATTGGAACAAACTAAACCATGTAGTTGGGCTCACAGATTAGTTAATTAATTGCAGAACAGTTTATTAATTGCAGATTAAAATCTGCAGATCTTCGGATACAATGTCCAACTTATCCATATTCTGCCAGGATTGATTTCCGATTTTGTGAAGCTCAGAAAGCGTCATCTTCCTTTTTCTTTTTGCGTCAAGGCTCTTGTTAACAACATTACGTGTCCGGGCCGCCTTATCTTCGACTGTTTGGCGTACAGAACAGCATCTTTGCTTTTTGATCGTTGACGCAGATCGAAGCTTCGGATCCCATCCCTTACTTGTGTGGAACGGGATACTCCTAGCATCGTCCTTTCGACGGCGCGTTCGATAACGCTGAGTGAGCTTTCATCCTGCTTACGCAGCGACCAGGTTTCTGAGGGGCAGGAAGTACTGTTGAGTCACGGGTCACGGTGAGCACGGAGTCGGATGTTCTTTGTTCTCTTCACTACATCCTCGATGCTCTTGAACGCTCCCCAAGCCGCTCGTTTTCTTCTGCTCAGCTCTGGAACTAGGTCGTTTATCATATTGATTTCCTATATAGATAGATATAACTAGAGCATTCGGAGATATTCGTTCCGTTGAGTGTGAATGGTGCATGTGAAACCAATCCGTTCTTCATAAACATCGTTTTTGTGAGATTTAGTCGAAACGAGATATTTCCACAGGCTCTGTCAAAGTCGTCAAGCATACGTTCCGCTTGGCTAATGTTTGGTGCTATAAGGACGATGTCGTCAGCAAAGCCAAGATGGTGTAACTGCCGACCGTCAATTTTCACTCCCATATTATCCAATTCCAATGTTCGCATGACGTTCTGGAGGGTGGCGGTAAATAATTTTGGCGAGATGGTATCGGATTGTCTAACTCCTCTTTTGACGTGAACGTTAATATCGTTGTAGAATGGTGACATCTTGGTTGTGAAATTTTTGTACACCTCATGAAGAATTTTTATGTGCTGAGTAGGGACTCCTTGACTATCAAGGGCTTTCCAGACTGCTTCCATCTCAACTGAATCAGAGGCCTTCTGTAAATCAATGAAAGCGAGACAGAGTGGACTTTTGTACTCTCGCGATACTTCAATGAGCCTTGTTCTCGTGTGGTTGTGGTCCATCGTACTAAAGCCTTTTCGAGACCCTGCTTGCTCACATGGCTGTTCTTCGCCTAGTGCCAATCCTGTTTAGGATGACTCGAGTGAAAAGTTTGTAGACGACAGACAGTAAGCAGATTGGGCGATAGTTGCCGATATCGTGCAGGTCACCCTTCTTGAACAATAACACGGTCTTGTTGGTCTTCCACTGAGTAGAAACCTTGCATTCAGACAGGTAACGTATGAAGAACCGAGTCAGTGTGTTTACGAGGACTGGCGGAAGGTTTTTCAGGTGTTCAGGGTCGGATCTCGGAAGGGAGAACTGGTGGTACAACGTATCCATCCTCCTTTATTTCATATGACGGAAGGTGGACGTAGTTATCGACGAGATCCGAGTGGTATTCGTGAATGATTTTCTCCATTGCCTTTCTGGACGCTGTAACTGTTCCGTCTGGGCGCTGGAGAGCAATCATTTTGGTCATGTAATTGGCGAAGCTTCGGTGGGCTCTGCGAATGCTTTTCCCAGCCTCTGCAACTTCGGCCATTACTGCTGCTCTTCTCTCTCTAAGATCTTCTTTTATCGCCTTCCTGCATTGCTTTGCAAGTTCGGGCGTTAGTTCGCGGTTGCCTTCAGCTTGTGCGATTCCACGCTGGCGTATCAGCTCGAGTGTTTCTGGAGACAGACGTCTCTTGGTGACTTTCGTACTCTGAGCTTTCATAGCGCTAGCGTGAAGATGTTGAATGAGCCGATCGTATTCTTCGTCGATGTTATCGACAACGGGGTGTTCCCAAGAGCCGACTAATGAATTGAATAAATCCCAGTTTACGGTGGTTCGGGAACTTCGGTTTTGGAGTTTAGCGGCTTTTTCTCCTTTCCTCGAGAAATAGAATCTTCCACAAAGGAGACGATGGTCTGATGTAGTGCTGCATTTTGGGATAACAGCGACATCGGTTAGGCAAAACCTTCTATTTACTATGATGTGGTCTATTTCATTATGATACTCTCCAATAGGAGACTCCCACATCCAGCATTGAGAATGGGGCTTCTGGAATAGCGAGTTAGCATGTCTTGGTCGCCATGATAAACTCAGACAGACGCTCACCCTGTTCGTTCCATTCTAACCCGTGGCACCCAATGTGACGTTCTTCTTGGTCCAATCTTGGCGTTAGAATCTCCAATTAAAACCCTTGAGGAATGTATGGTCTCCTCTGTGGAACTTCTCCAAGTCCATGCAGAACGCTTCGATTTCTTCTTCGTCATAGTTTGATGTCATCGTGTAGAGGACGAAAATTGTCAAAGCCGGTATTGATCCACATCTTCCTAATCGTAAACGTCCGATTCAGGTTGTAAGTTGTTCGAATGAATCGATGTTCATGGACAAACTTGTGTTGACGAAAACGCCGACGCCGCCGACTCCTCTACTGTAGCATGTTCCGAGGAACAGTTCTTCTCCGGTGTCATAGATGGCGTTGAATGGGTGGCGTCTTCTCGTTTCAGCCAGGCCGATGATATCGTACTTTATCCTTCTTGCTTGCATGAGCAAGTCTTCTATCGAGGACTCGGATGCAAGTGTAGGTGCATTGTAGGTACAGATCGTCACCATAGTTCTTTGTAATCCAGGCAACTTCCATTGGCCCTGAGATTTTAGCCGCCTCTCCGTACTCGTCCTACCCAACGCTGCCGAACTGGGGGCTCTTTCGGGGTCAGAGGAATGAGGCCTGTTTTTTTCTTTACTGTTTTAGCTTTTTGATATATACGTATGGCCAGGTGGGCTCTGAACGTGGAGGCTAGTTATAATCACGGGTAGCTTGCCAGGCTCTCCCTGAGTGAACATGGAGCTTATTTGTTGGAGGAGTTCCCTAACCGCCTGCCATATACATCCCAGTCACTTGATTACAGACTTTTGGCCGAATTGACCCGTAGGATACAATCCGCATAAGTGAGAACTCACCCACACACGCGTGCATGAATACGCCTCGAAAATACAGAAAGTATGTGCTAAATCAGCGCAGCAGAAACAGGAAGTCCATCCCCTGGATCCACTTGCGTCTCAGGGAAGCAAAGGTCGTTTTGATCCGCGATTAATCCACTATCCTCCACTTGACGCGCCACGTAGCCTCGCGACTAACTGGCTATCGGGATCCCTCATATGAGGAGGATCCGTGGAGTTGAAGGCTTACGGTACAAAAATTGTATACATGGCATACATACAAAATTGTATACATTGTATACATACATGTATAAATTGTATACAAATTTCCTTCTATGTGTTTAATAAGTTCTTGACTCTACAGGGGTACTTTATCGAACCGTAAATTAATTCGAATTGTGAAGAAATTGGCAGTGGATCACGCATTTTAACGTCAGTTTTTATCTCTCAATTTCGAACACGTACCTCATAGTCCATTAACTGAAACGATTTCACATTTTCCTGTATTCATGGATTACAATTGGCTGTTATGCATATCTTTGCTGTATCTTATGAGTAGACGAGTCCAGTGGATCCCATTTAGTGCGTCTATAGAGATCTACAATGCGACGACGCACAGATGAGGACACTCGACTCGAATCGTTACGATTCTGAAAAAGGAGGAAACGCCGAAACATTGCTCTGAAGAAGATATCGTAACAACCTCATGAATACAAAAAATGCTCACCACTTATGGCAAAGTAAAGCAAAAGCTGGTTTTCAGAGAAATTATTCCGTTAAATAACAGCTGAAATAACTTATTTGTTCGGCACGTGTTGCGAAGTCGTTAGAAGCACTCTGCAAAACATTGGTTCGATCCTGCGTCCCAGGCTCACGAAGCCTTCTATCCGTCCGAGGTCATCAAATTGGTCTAACTGACTCGTCTAGGAGGTTATTAGCACTGACTCAATACATCAATTGGCCACCTCGAGTCATTCTTAAGACCAGATATGCATTCAGCCACCTATAGAATGCTATGAATGGAAAAGAATACATGCCACATCCCTATAGGGTAGAACACTTTATCGTTCTTGTCGTTTCGTCGCCATATCACAAATCTGTTAGATGATTTTATGCCAATGTTTTACTTTTAAGTCAGTTCATGGTTTCTTATCGTCACAGGAGTCAAAAAGGCAAATTAAAAAACTCCAACAATTATGTCGAATCGAGAAATCGATGCTGAGCTACGGTCGTAGTCACCGATCATCATATGGTTACTGATCATATGGCACCAGATCAGATCCAAAACATTATTGATGGAGATGAAAGCATTGAAGGTGAAGGGATTCAACGACAATCTCTTGCCATCAACGACAGCCATGTGAAGAAGTAGAGTGTCAAAGCACATCCGCCAACCACTGTTCGAACATTTGTGAAGAAATAGGTGCAGATATTTTAAACAACTATTCCGGAGCATGTCGACAGAATGAACTACGTTCTGTTTTGCTTTCCTTCGCGCTGTGAAAATGGTCTCCTACAGCTTGTCTCTTAATCGGAATTTGGTATAAGAGATGAAAGAAGAAGGCGTTCGGCATTAAGGTATGCATCGTGCATTGGACGTCACTGAAGCATCATAGAGGTGAATGAATGCATATCCTGGCTATAGAACCACTTGCTTGTTGTTGTCAACGGTTCTTCTTTAGCAATGTCTTTCAATGGTTGTCAGTCCTTCCAGATGATACGTCTAAAATAATTTACTATGTGACCAAGCATACACGACCTTGGCATGAAGTGTCGAGAGGTTCCTCCTTCACAGTATTCGATTTGATGCGACTATGAACACTGACATCGCGACAACGACGAACCAGGGACCATCGACTCGGATCAGCGCGGCAATAAGGAGAGTGACGGTGCCTAAACGTTTGTTGAATAGAAGTTTTTGTGCTAGTCTTGTGTCAGATCAGTCGTGATCATATGGTCATTCTTGGCATGACTTAGTGAAACCAGTTTTTAAGATATTTCCGAAACGTGAAACGGATCAAGAAAATATGTCAGAGAGAAGTCTGGTACTAATTCGTGGAATCCTGAAAGTAAATGGAATTGTGAGCCTGGAACGTGAGATCGAACCAGCGACTGTGTTTATTGCAGGGCACCTCTAATCATTGCGCTGCACCCCCTATTGCATTATCGTATATTTTAAAAAATAGATTTGGTTAGAAAACTGATCAAATTTCAAGCACAGTTTAGCAGGGATGAAGCATCGGGGCACCTACTAGAATTTGCGCCAAAATAAAGTACTCAGGCACGCAAATGGGATAGGGTTTTAGTGGGTATCCATAACGACGAAATGTGAAAGACTACCAAGAAAGACGTAAGTTTACCTAGCCCATAAAGGGAAGTTTAGATTTATGAAGGCTTTTCTGCACTATATACTCGGAGAATTTGAGGCCCAGGGTAAGGAAGCAATCAGAGAAGCACCAGGAAAAGAAGTCCTACTCCTCATTGAAAAACCTACCAATCCACTGCACGATGTTATTAGAAACACTGTGTATCAACAACAATCAGAATAATGTTTCCTATCATGAAGCAAATTTGGGAAATCAGGACCTCCGTAGGACGACTAAATGATTATCTCTCACAACCATCACAACGAGCGTTGGGGAAGGTTTAATGATGTGGGACATATCGACACGAACATATCATCAACAACACAAAACATTTACAACCATAAGCACAGTACAGTGATCACCTAGTACAACAACACACTGTCATTAAAAGGAGCTCAAAGAATTCCTCCCATCTACAGGTAGAAAAGTTGTCGAGGCTTAATCTTCTTTAATTGTTTCATATTGTCCTCAAGTGCTTCCCGCTCCTGTGCTCT
This sequence comes from Angiostrongylus costaricensis, assembly GCA_900624975.1. Classification (NCBI taxonomy): domain Eukaryota; kingdom Metazoa; phylum Nematoda; class Chromadorea; order Rhabditida; family Metastrongylidae; genus Angiostrongylus; species Angiostrongylus costaricensis. The sequence continues at coordinate 60,263 of UYYA01003899.1, read as the reverse complement.
TCATGGGGATGTTTTTCGATGTGAGCTAGTCATTAATTTTGTCATCCCATCCTTTGCCAATAACAGCTCATTGAATCTCTAACTGCTGCTCTTCCAGTCTCCTGGGAACAAAATTCACTAAAATCTACAAATTTTCGTAAATAAGGCGTAAGTTTTCTTATTCTGTCAAGATGAAATTCCAATTCGCTGTAGCCCAAAAAAACTTTTTTCGATACCCTTCCTCGTGGAGGCTCGTATTTCGGACAACTAGACCTTGAACTAGTGGGATTTCGTTAAGTAGATCCGAATGCATTGTTGATGGTCCCAATGATGTGATTCACGTGCTGAGTCGAACACTTGAAAAACGATCTGTTCCGGGAAATTTAAGTTCTGAAAAATGAAGGAAAAGAATCTCAAAATGAACACAGGGTTTTAAGAAGTCTGTCCTATAGGTCCATCGAGTTGTCAAGCCCTCTGGTTACTAAAAATTTCGGGCATTTATCATAATACCAGCATCATCGTGAAAGTACCAACGCATCAAATTGGAGTGGAATATTCTACAATATCGATCCAATCAGAATACGGTACGCGATGATCGCTTCTACTTTAGGAATGCAAATGTTCTCCGTGCTGCTTAAATGTTGCTGCTCCACCCTCACGGTCTTCACCTCACTGTATTGTAAAAGCTGCTGTTATTCACTATACAGAAGCTTGTTAGCATTAATTCTCACTCTTTATGTTATCTGCGTACATATTTTAATTTGGTTATGCTGAACTTTAATTTTCAGAATAAAAGTTTAACATCCCAATTTTAGATTACTTTTGGGCAGGGATAAACTCGTTTACAAGAAATCAATGAAATCAAAAAAAATTCGAAGGAAGCGATCGATGCTTATCAATGGGAAGATAAAAACTTGTCTCACTTTGGCCACTGATTTGACGTTTTAACTTTTTCACATTCTAATTGTTTGAGCATTCCTAACTATTTGTTACATCTTTTTAAAGCGACAAGTTGTATGACAACATCTTGCTCAGGAAATCTTCAACAGTGAATTCAGTGACAAGCTGACTTTCGTAAGATTTGTAGGCTTCAGCAGCTTTGATTGTCACGATGGAGTAAATGCGCCTGCATTTACAACAGAGTGCAAGAATATTTATATTTCGATAGTCAATAGAGTTTGCCATAAGTCCAGAGGATCTTAGAGAAGCAGAATTATCTTCCGACCAGCAGAGTAAAATGGTAGGGCCATACAAGGACAGAAAGTAACAACGGACTAAAAACGCCTTTTTGGCGTCACCAAGTGCGGTGTACTGCAGGAAGACGGATGTCATGCCAAAATCAGTAGTGCCAAAATATACCGTAGAAGTGGTTTCCGCTGAGCCTCACTCATAAGCTACGCGAATGAATTCAGTGTTGGTGTACACTGCTTCAGTGACGCAAGAAACACCTACACCTAAGTCTGGGTCGAGTAATGTCGAGCTATTCACGGATCGCTGATGTGACTTGGGCATTCCCTTCCTGCTGCTGTGTTCGATGTGGGATACTTGTATCGCTGTGCAGCACGAAGTCAGTCGTATTTGCAGAGTTACACCTCGGAGTTAAACAATAACGATGCCTTCTTAGGACTCCGTAAATATTCTTTGTGAAAGCGATAACAAACAGGACATTCTACGGAAAGTTAAAGACAAGCGAATAGGCTGTGGTTTAATCACTGTCAACATTCATTCTCGTTCAATAATTGCGCTTTCCGCCGACTATTTTTATTCATGCCAGTGTAAAGTTCTCGACAGCAATTTCGGAAGTGCAGTTACGGTTATTTGAGAAATTAGTTAATTGAGTGGTTTGACGTCACAATGAGTCGCACAAGTGCTAATAGAAATTTCATTCGACACCTAAACTACTGGCTATGGAAAAGTTATTTCCCACTGCTTGAAGTCTCGAAAATAGCTCCAGTTTATTCCTAGGTCGTTACCTTTTTGGCTACTGGCTACTTTGTTGTGAAATCGTAATTGGAATTGGACGATTCCAGACAGTGGTTTCCCTTTGCCGAACATCCGGATGGAACGTCAAATGATTGGGTGACCTTTTTAAGAGGATACGACTCCCACTGTGTACATCTTAAACCAACACTAAGAAATACCAGCACCTTCAGTTGGCAGTTAAATCATTGATGTATGATGGAATAGATCAATCTCTAGTTTCATCATTTGACTAAAGGCTGTTGATGAAGATAAACAGAATGAGAGCACCCCACCAGTGAGGTAAAGCTTTGCAGCTATGTGAAAGCCAAAGATATTCTGAGATTGTTCTGAATCTCATATCTATTTTTAAAATTGGGTAGTGCAACTCTTGGAGTGAAACCAAAGTCCAGTGGGGATATTCACATCTGAAAGAAACTGCACACAGCATAAACACCTTATGGACACCGCTTCTTTCAATAAAGGTTATAGATTTGTCCTAAACCGTTTCGAGTTTGTTGAATTTCGATGTTCGTCTTAAGCAAAACATTAACTTCACCTACTTCCAGACAAGTTTTTCGAGAAAAACACTATCTCAGCTGCAGATCTGGGGCCTCTAGTTTTTTTGGAGAGGCTTTTATCTTCTACTTCTCGATCACACCCTTTCCACACTGATTACCTCCATTACTATCTGTTCCTTTGTCCACAAGAACTACATGCAAAAAGAAAAAACTGATGATTTGCCATTGACTTCTTCATGCTGAGCTTAACCACTACCTATATGATTAAAAATCCATTCTGCAAATCACACGTTAACCATCCATCAAATAGAAACAATCAGGTCTTCCCTCCCGTACTAAAATAGCTCAGAACTTTATCCGTTTCAATAAATCACGGTTGCAACTTAATTTATTGAAAAGTTAACAGCACTTGAAAAACAAGAGAGAATCTCTTGTCTGTTGAATGCATGGGTGATTCGTCCTCATTTGCTGCGAATGCTCCAGTACTCCTTCTATTTCTTTCCTTACAGTGGTCGTCCATCGATCGTCGTTTACGGTTGGAGAGATGTGGATCAATGCCGGCTTTGGCAATCTTCGTTGTTAACGCACCCCATCAAGCAGTGAGAAGGGCATGGGGAATTTCTACAGAGACGACCGTAGATTTTAAAAGTTGTCATTGGAAAATTTAACCCCAAGATTGGACGTAGAACAAACTCTGAAGAACGTTATATTGGAACTCAACTATTAGAACGCAACGAGCAGGATGACCAGCTGTCTGAGTTTATCATGACGACTATGAATCCATGGCAACTCACAATTCGAGATGCTCCAATTTCAACGGCGGACATGGAGCCGTCGCCTCCGCATAAGATTCTCTCCTACTTCTCCCGGAATGGAGGGATTGCTGCTAGGTTCAAAAGCGAATTCCCAATACCACCATGAACTCGGCTTTGTTTAGATCAAAAGTGTGCTTTTGGGAAGATGCAAGTAGTGGTAATATCGACAAGAAATACGGTCGGCTTATTCAGCACCTTTACGTTAGCGCTATGAAAACTGACACTTCGAGGGTCAGATCTGAAAGAGAGAAGAGCAGCGGTTATAACCGAATATTCACCACCTGGAAAAGGCGTTCCCAATACACAACGAAAAAACCAAATTATAAGACCAAGATTGTTGACTCCGAAACCCAAATTGACAGGCTATAGGTTCCAGAATTGTACTGGAGAAAATCATTCATGACTGCTACTCGGATCTCTTCAATAGCCACGTACTCCTGACCTCATATGAAATAAAGCAGGATGGATATAACGTCTCACCAGTTCTCCCTTCCCAAGCCCGAAATGCTGTTTTGTCGGTGAAGAATTGAACAACACCTGGACCGGACAGGATGAGATCTGAACAACTGAAAAACCTTCTGTCGGTCCACACAAACACACTTTCTGCTTGTTACACGTTACGTGACATAATGGAAGGCTTCAATTGATACCTTCACAACAACGGCAACTATCGGAAAATCTGCTTACTGTCTATCATCTACAGGTTTCGAAAAGGATTGAGTGCGATGGACCACATCCACACGGTAACACCGCTCATTGAAGTATCGCGAGAGTGCTAAGAACCGCTCTGTCTCACTTTCATCGATTTACACAAGGTTTTTGATTCAGTTGAGACAGAAGCAGTCATGCAAACCCTGGACAGCAAGGGAGGCTCTACTCAGTGTATAATGATTCTTCGTGAGGCTTGTAAAAATTTCACAGCTTAAATATCACCATTCTATAACGATATTAACATCGACGTCAAAAGAGTAATTAACCAGGGTGATATCATCTCGACAAAGTGGTTCAACGCCATCCCTTGGAATGTCATGATAACATTGGAAAGAGACAACAAGGGAGTGAAAAACGGTGATCATCTTCGCTTTCTTGATAACATCTTTCTTATAACACCTGGCATTAGCGAGGTGGAGGGATGGCTTGCCAACTTTGATACAGCCTGTGAAAAGGTTGGTCTTCGACTAAATCTCACGAAACGATGTACATGAGGAACGGATTGATTAAGTATGCCCCATTTACGCTCAACAGAACGAATATCTCAGGTTGCCCCGGTTAGCATATCTAAATCGGGAAATCAACATGATGAACGACGTAGCCGCAAAGGAGTAGGCTTGGAGAGCTTTCAAAAGCATCGAGGGTGCAGTGAAGAGAACAAAGAACACCCGACTCCGTGCCCAACTTCCAGTCCACGATTCTCCCTGCCTTACGTATGCGTCAGAAACGTGGTCGCTGCGTGAACAGGATGAAAGATCATTTAAAGTTATTGAATGTGCAGTCGAAAGTACGATGCTAGGAGCACCGCTCATCAGGCAAATTAAGGAGAGGATCCGTAACTTTGACTTATTTCAACGATGAAAGAAGAAAGACCTCGTTCAACACAGCAAATTGTCGAACGTAAGGTGTTCCGGCCACGTAACGCGTGTCAGCGGTAACCGGTGGTCAACATCTGCTGCTAACTGGATTTCCCACGATGTCAAACGCGCAGCAGAGAGATCACCAAAGCGATGGTCCGAGTTTATCAAGAAACCTCTGAAAGAAAGATATGATGCTTCCTAGAGTGATTAGTACCAACGGTGTTACCTTTTTACACAACGGGAGAAAATAAAGGCTTACTGCCATCCGCTCGAATCACTCTATAATCGTCTTAGCGAGAGGTGATGCAGCTGATCATGCAGTGAAGTGCAAAAGGCAGAGTGGTTAGAGACGCTCTGCAATGTGCGAATGGTCTCTGGTTTGGCTGGCCTCGGGCGCCAACCAACACAATTCTCCAGTGGCAGCCCAATATCTACGCTGAATCTCAGAAATGTCTAATTCAAGGCAATAAACGTGGTTAAAAAATAGTAACTCCCAAGTCCGACTTTCTATTAACATTAATCACATTAAACACATTTCATGAGCACATTACGCTTCCACGTGAATTTGGTGCGGTCGGTCTTTACGCGACATACTCAGTGGAAGACTCATCGAAAGCGGCTCTGAGGAAGGCGAAATCCGCCGGAACGTCAGCCTGAGCGTAAATAAAGAAATAAAATAGCACCTCGTGCTTGCTGAACAGAAGTAGAAAGATATATTAAAAAATAGTGTTGCAATCTGCACAGCATATTTCGACCTATCATATAAAGAAACCACTAAGTGCAACAATGCAAGGAAATGAATTTCTTATAATTTTCTTTCATTGAAAAGAAATTCTCGATTTGTACCATTTAGCTTTCGTAATAACACTGGAAAAGACTTTCAAATTAGGTGAAGCTTCCTGGTATGGTCTATTTCCAGGTTTCCAAGAAATCCACGAATCAAATCATTTTCAGTGAGCGCTTCTCGTGTGCTTTATATAACTCCGATTTCTGAACTTCACCGTATGAAAGAGTATTTAAATATTACCAGACATATCCAGCGAAATATTTTCTTATTCAAAAATCCGCCTCATAACCAAATGAACAACATAATTTAGGAATCTTAACCGTAGCGGAAGAAACCTACTAGCAACGCGAAAAACCTTCTGTGGATCCACAACGCTCGGTGAGTGGCTTTATTGAGGTGCTGAAGACCACGGGACTGATTCCTCGACCCTTTTGAAAAAAAGGCCTAATTAGTAAAGTATTACTGAAAAGAAAGTAGCGCTGGAGCTAGCCGGACTTTTCGTGAAAACGTGGCATTCACTGTTCACATTAAGTACCATTTATTAGAATTGATATCATCGTGGTAATTCTTGGGAAGGTAAGCTTAGTCCGGAACAAACGCATCGTTCGGAGATTTACGCTTACGAGTCGTCATTGTTTTTCACAATGTGATACTTTGCCAATACCCTTCCTGTCGGCCTTAGCACCGATTTTTCGATGACTCACAAAAACAGCCTCCTGCCATGACGGTGCATTTGTTTCGCCTCATTACTTCCTCTCGTAGGTGGTAATTGTTGAAAACTCACTTCGACACAACTGTTGACGGTAAACATGTATGAAGAACTATCAGTTACCACTTATATACGTAGTTATATAACAAAAAAGAAATGAGTAGCTCAGTGGCGGTGACCCCATTTATTACGCGGACGCGCGAACCTATCGGTTCGATTCCGCACGGAGCAGCAAACCTCTCATCCCTCTGATGACGGGAAATTAGACCATTATTGCTTGGGACAAGCTCACTCTAAGCCGGTAATGCTCTATCACGTTCATTCCAATACTTCAAGGAGAACTGACCTGGCCAGCACTAATCAGCATTCGCGACGACGACAAGAAAATCCTCGATCAGCAGACGAACCCAAGCCCGCAAATGTTCGAAGACCTTCATTGGTGATAATTTCTAGTGAACGAATCGAATGGAATAAGTGCAAGAACCTACACAGTATGCTACGTGCAGTGTCTTGCTATTTATTGAAAAAAATAAACATGTGGCCACATTAGATAGCGCACCATTGATGTGGCAGATTTTAGACGTTCTTATCTTCTGCGATTAAAGAAAAGAGTGAAACTAGTGGGACGGCGACGACTAGCAACGTTTCAAACGTGAGTGCACAATGACGGTGGTCGTGCACAGTGCTTCCGAATCTTCCTTTCGTGCACCCAGTCCGTCGGATGTGGCTGGATGACCGATTCGTTGGCGCATCGAGTACCGATGATCACTCTCACCCATTTACCGGTATATTTAATGACGCCACGCCTGATGAACGAACAGATTGTCGCCGTCATACCTGGCTACGGCAGCGGATGGCTCGGCTTCCGCTCTGGTACTCCGGCACTTATAGCCAATCACGTGCCGCATTCATGAAAGCAAATCCAGTTTGCTTTCCATATTCCGTCCTTTATATTCTTTTCGTAGTTTTTTAACCTCCGCGGATTGGAAGATTTGTGCTTCTGCACTTTCTTCGTGAAGAGAAAATTTTTGGTACCACAGGGCAAAGAATGTTTTAGTTTTTCATCACCACTTCATGTAGAAACGTTCCTGTTATTCGCCGTTTCGAGAGCTAATGTTGCGCATTAGGCTTTTCTAGTTCTAGAGAGAAAAGAAACTTCACACTGCTGATATGAGGCTCTTTACTTTCACTGTTGTTAGTGAGAAGATAACTATAGACGGTTCTACGGCTCGTGCCACTGCATAGGTCTTTGGGTTTCCCAGATCGAGGTGTTGGACTTTTCAGCGGGGTTGACTCTGAGTTGACGGTATCTTGTTTGAAGCGTATTTAGCTCACATTGTCGTTAGGTTAAATATTTCGCGATGATATGACTTTTTTTGGCGGCGCATCAAGAGATAATCGGACTAGTTACTAAATGGAACAACGATTCGTACATGGTTTGTTTTTATCGGTTGGAACAAAGAAAAACGAAAATATTGCACGTTCGTGAAGGGCATAACCAGAATTGGATTGAATAAGAACCTTTTTTTGAGCTTTTGAGAAGCGTGAATTTGAACGAGGATTGCTTGGTAGTTTTTCTTCTCTTACTTGATTTTGCCGAAACATATTACAATTTCTAATCCAAAAAACCTTATAGACTCGGAATTTGAAAAAATTCTAACGACTTTTCCACTACCCTTAGGGCGGTGGCGCACTGGTCGGAGATGCCCTGCAACACACACATGGAATCGATTCCCGCGCCCATGGCCTACCAAGCATTCCATCCCTCTGAGGTCGGCAAATTGGTACCAAAGCTGTCTGGCAGGATAGCAACACTGGTTCGATACATCGGTAGGACACCGCGAGTCATTGTAAAGGCCAGATATGCATTCAATCATCTCTAAACGATGCTTAATGAAGTCGAATGCATAGCGCATCCCTCAAGGTTTGATCAACGCCAAGAGCTTTATCCTTCATCCTTTATCCACTATTCCTTACTATCTTGGTTTGCACTATTTTCTGAGTGCTTCTTCTTTTATGTTTTTAAGTGAAAGAATCGAGGAATAAAATTCAAATAGAATTTTCAGATGTTCTTATTATGCAATGATTGCGTATCATCACTTGGTAAAATGTTCTAAAGTTTGTTAAGATTGTATAAGTTTTTCATTTGTCTATTGCGACTCATTTGAAACAACACGACCCATTCATGGGCTCACAAGTACCTAGAAGGATTCGAGTCCTTCAATCTCAGACAAATATATCTCATGTCAAAGTAAACTTTGTTAATGAAGCAAAGAACCATTAGAATCTGCAGATCTTCCCCAACAACGTACGATTCCTCTTTTTCGTTTCCGCACGATCCTGATTTCTTCGAGCCCACCCCTCCTCTTCCCAATTTTTTTTCGCTAAGTCTCATATTTTGGACAGTGACTTCACATGGGGCAGAGTACGATGGCATCCACTTTTGGCGACAACGACCGCGCTTGTGCCGGAATTGGCGCGAAAACTTCACCATATTCAAAACCCTATCGCGTTTGAATTAGAAAACTTCAAAATAGAAATAGCCGTTAAAATTACCCAATTACTATCAGATTGAAAAATACTGTAAAGTGGAAAAAGTGTCAAAATGTTTAAAATGCCCCAATGATGCTGAAATATGGACATAATTCGGAACCTCAGCTGGGCTTCGAATCCTCGAGTATCATTTCCTGGGTTCCATGTGTTGTCCACCACACTAATCGAGACCCTAACTTTATTTCCTTCTTAGCCATATCTTAACTCCATCGGTGATAATAGCAGCATAAAATTCCGACTAGTGCGATTTCGACTAAAACTTCTCCTTAACTGGGTTGAATGTCGATTTGTACACCCCAGAAAGTTCCCGTTGACTGGTGATTGCCGATGGAACCAATTTTTTGAGATTACGAACAACTGCGGGTCTCAGACTCGGACCGTCTGCTCTGATGAAGACGAAGACGTCGAAACGTTAGCCGAACAAACCTTATTATCAACCTCGTGTAAGCTTGACAATTTAAAAACATGGTGATGAAACTGTTGGGGTAAAAAGAATGGCTGAGAGAAAGGCAAAGCGAGGGCCTCAGTGATGTAGTGTGAAACACGTAAACCGCCTGAAAGGGTAATCGTGGGTTCGAAGCCGGCTTGGAGTCTGAGTTTTGCAGAAATCTCAGCATCATTGTGACCATATTCCACATAATACGCTGCCATGAAAGAAGAATAGGTAAAAAGTAAAACTGTGAACATCGTGATAAAAATACATAGAAATTATAGACAAAGCATAGCAAATTAAAACCACGTGCACATACCTACATGAGGGAAAATATGATACTAAATCTTCACTGAAATTTCGTTTTGTTGCAGAAACCTTGCCAGTTTTATCCACTAAAACATTGAGTAATTGTAGCGCTGTGGTTGAGAGCGTGCCATGCGGTACACACGTGGTCTTCGGTTCGATGCCTGCCACACCTAAGCGAACCAACCCTTCTATCTCTTCCGGTCCACAAACTGCTGCTGGACCTGTCTAGGATGGCAGAAACACTAACGTGATATATCATCGAGATTCCCGTAGGGGCAAACTATGCATTTATACACCTCTACGAAGGTTAACGAAATGAATCCATTGCGCATCCATAAGAGATAGGGCAGTCGGACGAAGTGACTTACAACGTCAACTTTTCTTTTGTGAAAGAAACCGCTTACGTGGTCGAGACAATATCGACATCAAAGAGCCGTGAAGTGTTTCACGAGAGTGCTACCACCTCTGTCTGTATCATCGTCGTACTAAAGAAGCGTCGATTTAAGCTTTTTCTGCAAACATTGAATTGCTGTGAAACTCGTCGAGAACTTGAAGAACTCTAAACTGACTTGCTACCTAAGTTAGTAGCGTCCTTTCGACTCCTAACGAGCCATCCACCGCTTTGCGACCTCATGGTGAACTGAAGAGCTTGTCTTGTCCAAATAGTGAATGTGCCAACGAAACGCGCTTTTACATTAAAATGTCTTGCATTGCACCGTAGTAGTGCCAGTTTCGTTTGATCTACATCTCTATTAAATTGTGCATTTCTAGTTTAGGCGTTTCCAATCACTGATGATATGATTCCGGCGTTATTAGTGCTACTGCAAATCTTTCCAAACACACATCTACAATCTTCTGAATGTCCTGAAAGTTTGGCCCCATCCCAACTGGGTAATTTTCATCTTCTTTTTTTAAAACAAAAGCACAAGTTTTTAGACAGGAAAAAATTGTTGGAATTTTGCATCCGATTGGATTTCTTTCTTACGAGTTCCACAGGACTTTTCAGACTAGATTCCTACTTTAGGGAAATACATAATCGTTTCCATACTATTGAATCTGCCGCTTTCAGTTGCTTGGAGTAAGTGATAGAAATGGAAAAATGTTCGTGTCGTGTGGTTCTTAAAAAGCGACGTGTTTTGACATAAAGGGATAAAGCTGAATTGCGTGGGAACATTAGTGGCTCACACAGGCTCTGCAGTGGAAACGGAAATCGCTGCAGAAGCTTCGGCAATCGACAGTCGATCAGACAGTTCAGGAATTGTGGTGGTGAGAATGTCTCACGGAGATCAGCGACTAGTTTCTCGACGTCCGCTCGGATGGTCAATTTTAGTCGGATATTCGCGCAATTATCCTACACGAATTCGAATTCAAAAAGTAAACGGTTTTAGTGAGTTAACCGAGCAAAACAGGAGGCTTATTGGAAATACTAGCCATAATCGACCTCCCACTCGTTCCTTTAGAAGTGGAGTATTTCTTTGTGCGTTGAAAAAATCACATTGACACTCACTTTCGTTGGCATAAGAACAGCATTAGGTAAGCCATTGCTGTGCTCAAATGGGAATGCTGCAAAGGTGCTTCAAAGCCAATGAAGTATTAGGCATGAAGTACTGAAGAAGAGCATCACAAGATTTACTTAGACATCAATCGTTTCGTGCACTTGACAGAGTGGGGTTTAAACGGTGAAATGGCAATGGAAGGTAAATACGATGGAGAAGATTCGACGGTAGTTAGCCATCAAGCGTTCTGGCGAGAGTGTCCCACGGAGATCACACTCTCCTTTATCGACATCCGTTCCGATGGTTGATTTTAGCTGGGCATCGTTACCATTATACTGCACCATTTCAAATTTTGGCAGGAAACAATTACAGCGAGTTATCGAGAATACCGTAGGTTAAGTGGAACAGGAAGCCATATGCGGCCCCAAGCTGGCTTCATTTGAAGTGGGCATTCATCGTGCGCCACTGGCAAAAGCTCGCATCGAACCTTATTTTCATTGTTGTAATGAACAGCAATAGTTGAGCCGTTCTTGTACGTAAATGGGAATGCTGCAAAGGTGTTTGAAAGCCAATAGAATATTAGATAGAAAATGCTGAAGAAGAGCATCACAAAATTTACTTAGACATCAATCGCTTTGTGCACTTAGCAAAGCCAAGTTTAAACCGTGAAGTGACGATGAGAAAAAATTGATCAAAAATAAACTGTGTTCAGCTGCCGTGACGGTGTGGACTCGTGAGTTCAACGGGTCATTCTTGTATCGGATCTCCGACAAAGACCTCTCTCATGAGGGTTACCACGGGTAAAGTGTTTTCGGAGGTTTCTATGCCTTTGTGTGCACGGTGTGCGTATGTCTGATTGCGTGCATGTGGGTGTCTCTATTTGTACACAGTTGTTTTTACAATGATCGGAAGGGCTCCTTTCGTCCGCTTCCCATATATGATATGAAAGTTCAGGTGCTTACGGCAAAATCAGTACGTTTTGGGCAAAGACAAAAGTGTGAGCACTGAGCTCTTAATTCACAATGAAAACTTCGAGTGTTAGATGACACCTGTCTTGCGCGTATCTGAGGTCATTTTTTAAGTAAATGAAAGCGAATGGGAGTGAATGAAGCTTTTCTTTTTACGTTTACTAAAAATACTTAGAGCTTTATTTATCTAGCACTCCAATTCAGAGGTACGATAGACCGCGAAGATGTGGCGGTGCTGTTAGCAAGATCTCCCGAACGGTGTACCTTTCGTCTTTGTACGCTTGCGTTGAGTACCAACGAAAGAATTAGCGATGGTGGGTGATCTCCATTTGATTATCGGGTGTTGATAACTCTATCTGAAACTTATTCTGGAGCAAATGGCTCCTCTCAGAAGTCGTCTCTCACCAAGAAAACGTTCTTGGCACTTCGAACGGCTTCACAAGCTTACACAACACTTTCTATTGCGCGCGGCGCCACGGCGACTGTGGCGCACAACGTCCAGTGTTCAGATTCACAAAAGGATCCGGCCTATCAGAAGGTACTCCTCAAGCATTACTAACAGTTTAACAGGAATAAAAAGTCAAACTGTAATGGTTATTTGTTGCATTTAAATGGCGCGACTACTATTGTCGTGTTTTTTTTTTTATTAATTCTTTAGTTCTGTCCACAAGGATTCTTCGTAAGTACAACAGAGAAAATAACAGCTCCCATATAGAAAGTCTCTTTGTTATTCTGCTAGGAAGGAGGGTTTTCTAACCAATTCATTGATGTGCATGGCACGTGTTTGAGGAATCATCAAAGCCCATCGCGTTTTCGCTTTTATCCTATATTCCAGTGCATGCGTACACATTCGATCCCAAGACGTCGTTTCCCCACTATTCTAGGGAAGCAGAAGCTTTCTGCTATGGTTGGGTAGGCAACGGATCGATAGTGCATACGATGTCTAACGGCAGCACCTGTTTGCCGTTGAACTCTATAGCGAACGGAAAGGTTTGATTGCTGAGTTATTTAAAGAGGGCTCTGTATAGCTCGATAGAGATTTATGGCACAAAGTTTGAATTCTACTGTATGAATTTGATGAATCTCGATGGAGCGCAGTGTGGCTTGCGACATCAATGAACTTCAATACTAGATACTATACTTCAATATCAATAGAACTAGCTGAGAGACAGGCAAAACGAAAGACCCGGATGGTGTGGTGGTGAAGTGCGCTACTACCCGGAAAGGACAATAATGCGCGTTCGTTCCCCACCGCATGCACCTGCGCTCCGGAGTTTTGCAAATATCTCAGCATTATATACGAGTTATATTTCAATACTAGACTCCCATAATCATTTGATTGAGTACCATTTGAAACATACGAGGCTATTTAAAGGCTAAATTTCCAACAATATGAGTAAGTGTGATCAATTTGAGAAAAAATTCGAATGAAAGGTTCGTTTCCTGAGAAACCGGGTTGGATTCTTCTCAACACGAAGGCTCAGACATAAGTCATAAATGACTCATTTCTATCAAATTTAGGCAAGCATGGCTTGGCTTCTATGAAACTTTATTTACCAAACCAAAAATTATCAAAGCCCAAAATTCTTCCCAATGAAGTAATCTCACATCATTGTGCGAAAAAGAAATTATAGCTTTTTTACCGATGGCGAACATATTTCTTCGACTTTTTTTTTGTCAAAACTCTTATTTCGAACAGCGAAGTGATTCGGCAAGAGTGGCTTTTTCTATGAAATCATTGTTGCCCTCTCATTTCGTCACTGACATTTTCAGCAGCACGCCTGCCCTAAAAGAATCTAAATTTTTTTACCTTGGACTGAAAATTTTTTCACAACCATGAAAATTTGGCCCTGGTTTCCAGCCTCTTTCAATTTGGGTTTTAAACAAATTCGAGGATAAAGCAAAACTTAGGAAAACTACTCGCGTCATTCTGGTAGTGAAGCAAAGCCTTTTCCACAAAGAGATCAAGTTGTCATCTTCTCGGTTACATTAGTTCTGGAAAATGCTTGGTAGCCGGCATCGCTTCCAATGTACTCGTATCGATAATTGAAGTGATCAAATGTATACTTTCTTCATGAACCCATTATTACGATAATCTCTCCATGAAGGCAAAACTCGAATAAAAATGACTGTTGTGGTATTTGAATTAGGCTATAAAATTCCCCATTACATCGACAAACCCATCTGGAACATTCCACTTGTGGTGTCCGTTCACTATACCACAAATGTTATTTGATGTGTCTCAGATAAGCTACTCGAGTTCGACTTCGAGCATCTATTCGATTGGTACGACGGCCACTCTGGAATGTGACGAAGGTTACGTGAACGGCGGTGAAAGCTCGCTTCTGTGCGTCAATTCGGGATGGTATCCGGCTAGTGGACTTGGTTACTGCGTGGAACAAAATAGTAAGTGAAGCAGAACACTTGACAACAAATGGAAAAGAAGGGTTTGTAAAACAAGGAAGCAGAAACAAAAAAAAGGTGATTATAGGAAGAGCGGGTAATGTAGATGTGGTCATTTTTAGACTCTTTGGTGCACTCTGATACATCACTGTCAGTTTCATCGTCTTCCATGGAATGCGCAGCATTGGGCAGGATAAGGAATGGCCAGCTGACTTATAGTGGTCTTGCGAAAGGAGGTTTGTTGAACGTCTTTTTAGTCAAACACTGAACAGAATCGCATAGGTGTTGCAGTGGACGGCTAGACCAGCGGCCACTAATTAGTTGTCAACTACAGATAGCAAGTTCGGCTGCGAACTGTAAGACCTAAGTTTTACTTGAATTGTTCAGTAATTTGAGGTGAACTTTGTGCACACATTCTTAATAAATTCTAGTATCGGACCAGTAAGTTGAAAAAATTCTCGGATAAATATGGTCCGATGATTGTACAAGAAGATTTTATTGTAGGTCGCTTTCCGCAAGGCACACACGCCACCGTAGCTTGCGACATTGGCTACAGCCTATTTGGATCGGCGGATAGTGTTTGTAAAGAGGGGAAGTGGAATCGAAAACACGGTGTCTGTTATTCGAAGCTCGATCCCATATGTCCAACACTGCAACCTCCAGCTTCTGGAAAGGTAAGATAATATCTGAAAAAGTAGCTGAGCAGAGCATTACAGAGCGGCGCTAGAGGCTGGAGGAGCAGCATGTGGAAAAACCGTCTGAGAATAATACACGCATGGTCATTGGTTCTACCCCATAACATGCCAAGCATACTTCCAGCACGAAGACTCTTGTGAATAACGGATGTAAGGCACAACGAAGCAACTATAAACTGCGATCTGTACAATATGCGATCAGTGACCATGCAAATTGAAAAAAATTTATAAAAAAAATAACTCGACCTGGCCAAGAAATCAATAGAGCAGATAAAAACTGTGATTTTGAACGTAAAACTAAGTTAGGATCGCATTAAAAACGATATCAAGAGGGTTCAAAAACACGACTGTTCTTCAGATCAGCTACAGCACCTTGGGACCCTACACACCGTCGACGACAGCGACGATGAGTTGCGAGTTCGGACTGAGCGTCTTGGGGGCGTCGACGCTGCGCTGCACTGTGGATGGGTGGCTTCCAGCTGAAGGGTTCGGAGTGTGTCGAGTGGTGAGGAGTTCTTCAAGAAATGCTTTTCGATATGACTACTCCTCATATATTTTAAGCTATGCTTTTCGATATTCTTATCAAAGAAAGATCTGTCGTTGAATATTTGAGTCTTGGAAAAGATCCCTTCGTTGGTTTTTCAGAGATTATCGAAAGAGCAAAGAACATTTTTTGTCCTATCTCGGTGCATTCTGCTAGCATAGGACGGGTTCCAGTAATCACTTGTTATTTTGTGGAATGATTGAATCGTTTGAAATGTTCTTTAATATCAACTAAAAGTTATTTGCAATTGCAGTTAGTCGTAGATGTCGTCAAGTACACTGAAGTTCTGGCTTCAAGGGTTAAGCTAATTTGTGCGGCTTAGCGATTTAGCGTCCTTGAAATGTTCCTTCTTTGATGCACAATCTCACTGAAGATTTGTTGGAAAGGTATAAAGACTTTCGGGAACGGACGGTGTGTTGCTTCATCAAATTTCAGATATTATTGACCAATGGCGCCGAATCTTATGATTTAATTTCGTCTTATTTGAATAGGACACGCTATAACGGGTTTCGGATGGAACATCTCCTAAATGAAAAATATTGAATAAATTCTTCTGGGACCGATGCACTGTGATTCTTTCCTGCAAACTCATACCACACTCACACTTCTTAGCTCTACACATTCCGACACCGGTGGAGAAAATCTCACTTCTTCACTCGCTTTTAGGTTTGAAATGCGAGCTTTAACAAAATCTAAAGTAAAGGGTCCAGGAAATCAGGATTTTTTCTTAGTTGAATAATTAATCTTTCATGTCGTGGTTAAAAATCTGGGAGCTTTAGGGATTTATTTCACCAAACAAAGTTTGTTGCGACCTGAGATATGTTGCTTCAAATTTGAAACAAGATTTTCAGGCATATGAATCATATGTAACTCATGATGAACCTTGTATTTTAAATTGGGTTTTAAATCCTTAGTTTTTTTTATTTCCTGCCTTATAATCTTCACGGCAGCGTATTATGCGGAATCAACCACAACGAAACATTGCAATTTCGACTGCAGCCTCAGCGTAAATGGGGTCAGTGCCAATGTGGGCTCCTCACATCAGTCCCTTTGACGGCTAATTGCCGATATCACTGGTAGATAGAAAACTAGCGGAGAGAAACGCAGACCAAGGGCCTTCGAGCCGCAGTGTGTAGTGCGCGAGCCCCGGAAAGGGAAACGTGGTTCAGTCTGGCCCGTGGTCTAAGTTTTGTGAATATTTCATCATTGTTGTGGTTGAGTGTTGAATAATCGGCCATAATTGAGTATGAAAAGGCTACTAAATTTGCGATTACTGTAAAGCAAGTACTTTTCTCATTTTTTTCCCAATTCTAGCCTTCAACCAGGTATTTTCAGCCGTCTCGTGTGAAGCGACAGGTTTGTTGAACACTTCCCTTCGATGGCTCTCTAACGGCTTACCAATTCTTTTTCTTTCTAACCAACACACCTTACAAATACTCTCTTTACAAATTAACCATTGTTTCTTCAACTAACTATAATCAACATTTTGTGATTCATGCGACAACAGATGTCTTAGTTTAGGAGACTGCTGGCCTCGGATGTCTTCCAGTCGTGGTGATCGGCGGCACGCCATCCTACATTCAGTCTAATCTACAGTTACCCTACTCATCTGGGACATCGGTGTTTATCGTGTGTAATGTAGGCTACACTCCTCAAGGTAGCATGTCGGCACTGTGTCAGAATGGTGTTTGGACACCGACTTTGGGTGAGAATTTCACATCAGTCGCCAGGTCCTCTGCAAAATGCACAAAATGTCATTAGTGATTAATTAATTGTTTAGTGCTCTGTTGTATGAGTCTAACACGCACACTTTTTTTTCAAGAAAGGTCGAAGTACATAAGGCTTTAATTCCAACACTCACCTTCAGCCGGACTGCGTAAGAACAATTCGTGTCGACTACTACGGAAATGCCATCGATTCCTGTTACTTGTTCTGCATTGTGTATGAAAACGTGACCCAAAGACTTGTTAATTACTAAATATAGGGACGAAGAATTATTTTCGACATTTGAATCTTTTCGTCGCTTTTCAGGTACCTGTGTTCTTTCTCCGGGTGCAGTACCAGGTAAGAATCTTGTTTGTTTGTTTGTTTATAAAATAGATTTATTCTTTCGATAGCCGATCTTCGTCTGTGAATTCTGCTATTTGAAAGTGATACGGGAAAATTCGTGGACGTTATGAAATCAAAAGCACTGCAAAACTAACAACATTGGGTTGAGACATTCTTCGAGTGGTTCGTCCCGTCATCACACCGTTTCACTACTTTGTCACGCTCTTCATGCAGCGTCCACAGATCTGTTTCTCTTTTTGTACACGACAATAGCATTCTCCAGAATCCATAAGCTGTCGAAGAATCGTTTTGGAACGGTGTGGTCTTGACGAACTTTACCATTGCTGTTGTAAATTGCTTTCAACAGTACCGCTAGATTAGTTGGTGCAGTGGAATATAGGACTTCGAAAAACTATAGGACTGTCAGTGTTCGGCAGAGAATAATCACTAACTCGAAGTAAAATGTTCGACATCCCACGAGTTTGCCACGCGGAACTTTTTGGCATAGGCACGGAGAACATTCTCAAGCTTGGGTCACAACTGTTTATAGCAATAACAACAATACAATATGCACAATCTGACGATGGCTAGTTGAGGAAATGGACACGTGCGAACTTGAGATAAGGATGAGTGAAACACTTAAAAGTAGTTGGGCGAAACAATGGAACACTGGAGCGCGCGATGAGGCACCGGAATGTGGAGACACTGGAGCACTGGGGCTGGGACTGGCTTGATGACAAGTAGTGCTCCTTATATTCCTTCTGTAATGGGTAGGGCATTGAGAAAGGAAACAAAAGGCATGTTCAACGTTATCACGTTAGCGCTATGAATACTGAATGTTCGAAAGTCACCAAGAGACATCTATCTCCAGAAACACTTGAGTTGTAATCTCGCGGGCCGTAGGCGTGCGTCCGAAGTTGCAAAGCTGTGCATTATTGGGATAAAAGATCTTAAAGATAGAGGCAACAGTAATGTCTAAAGCTTCAGAGGGTGGAAAGATTATTGATATGTCCACAAGAATACCAACTATCGCACTAAGATAACGGCACTCTGAAGCGCAAATGCAACATTGGCGGTTTCCAGAAAGAAAACGTGAAAGTCATGCATGACTACCGCTCTGATCTCTTCAATAGCCTAGTCGTTTTACCTTGATATGAAGTTGAGGTGAACGAATATGTCGCCACATCGCTTCTCCTTTCCTTTCGGAACATTCTGTATCCTCTCGTTAATGAAAAGTTGAACAACACCTATTCCTGAAAGCATTGGGAACCGGACGTCTGGAAAATCTTCTGTCACTCCTCATCAGCACGCAGACTCTTCTCTTTACACATTACCAGTCAGAATATAAGGTCCAAATTCAATAAAATGCACAAATAAGGTCGTGCATTTACAGCTATCAGCGGGAACGTCGTGCCAAAATTGGAGTGGGACAACATGGAGTAAAAGTCGATAATCGGCCTTTTTAGCTCTGCTGATAACATTGTTCTTATAACAGTAAGCATTAACCAAGCGGAGAGAATGTTAGTCGACTTCAACAACGCTGTGAAAAGATTGGTCTTCTCTTAAACTCACGAAAACCATGTTTATTAATAGCGGTTTTGGATTTGTTTCTAGTGCACCATTCACGCTTAACGGAATAAATATCTCGGAACTCCAGTCGTTTATGTTAGAGTGGTCGACATGATAAAGGATTTAACTCTAAAGTTGAGTAATAGGAAGATAGCGGCCTGTAGAGATTTGAAGAGCACCGGCGAAATAGAGAAGAGGACTGAGATAACTAATATCCGTCAATCTGTCATCCATTGTTCTCATTATGTGGTTATCTCATCCGTTTCGCTGTAGACGCTGTACTCTTTTAAAACGTGAAAATGGGATAGGTTCAAAAGATCGAAGCATTCGAAGATTTCAAAGATTCCCCACTCTGGTTATGTGTGCCGGGTACCTTCGAGGAAACATCGTTCAAGAGGGTATAGGTGGGACACAAAATTTCCGATGAGGTTGAAGCATCAGACCAATTATTACATAATAGAGCGATGGAGGTAAAGGTGAATCAAAATCACAAGGGCTAAAATTTGGGTAGGTTAATTGACTAGAAATTCCATGGAGAAGTCCGAACGTGACCTATACTACTACTCCTCTCTTGTATAACTCCTTAGTGTCATACTCCATGATAACTGAGCACTGAAGACACAAGTACAGGTGGTCTATGCACTAACGGGACCATCCAGACCAATTTGTTCACAATCGCACTATAGATTTGTACTTCATGCACTGTCTTCTTCCGATTTCTGTGCAACACTAGTTCATGCTCTGGGTGTCCAATCGACCGATTTCATTGCTCACCATAAGGAGTTCTTATATAAAACGAATTCACTCTTTAGTCGATGAGTGATGACAAAACTGCATTCATTAGATTGGGTGCAAATCTTTTAGTGAACAAAGGTTACGAAAACAAGCACACGGCATTCCAGACTTCGATGTTCCTGTAAACGCTTTCGACGAGGTCCATTTATCGATAAGGCTGGTTGAATACACCTTGCTCAACTGGTTATCCTTCATGCAAAACATGATATGGTCACCGCTGTAAACGACTGCTGAAATAAACTCTATAAAAAATGAGGCAGTGATCACGATCTTTTCATTCACTCTTCTTAGGGAGGAACACGCGCGATATCTTTTGCTAGTCAGGAATCCCTTTCTTTAGGAGATAAATTGTTGTATGAAATCCAAGAAAAGTACGTCACTTTTGATTCCGAGCTCTAGGGAGGTTGATTGTTGCATCCGGACTTGAAACTATTTGCGTCCGTCCTAATGCTTTCCATCGCATTTGAACCTTACATGAAAGAATCCGTTGCCACCTTTTTCCAGCGAATTTTCGAGTTCAGGGCAGGTGCTATCAGACTGGAAACGGCTTCAGAAAACAATTTTGGTAAGAAAGTTGATTTTCAGGAATGGATGGACCAGAGCCAAATAGTATTCTCTCATGTGGAAATCCGACGGTAGCAAATGGGATGGTCACCTACAGCTGGGGAACGCCAGAAGAGGTCAGTTAGGGAACGGAAATCTAGCTGGGAAGAGGGAATGTCGTCTGTTACTACTATGGCGGGCTACAAAGAAAAATTAGATCGTTGCTGTAAAATACCGCATTGTAAATCACTCACTGAAAATATGTTATTGTTAAGTATTATTATAGTGTTTGAAACAACACTCCCTCTAATTAATGCTCTACAACGACCAGTCTGGTAACGATCGCTTCATGATAAGGACTTCTTGTTCTGGTTTATTTTACAAGACCAAAAAAGATGTTCGTTTAGCCTCTCAAGCAATCGGGAACGGTGGCGTTGCTGTCGTGCAATCTCGGTTTTGTCCCCGTCGGATCAACAACCTCGACCTGTCAGAACGGAATTTGGATGCCGGCGCTTGGCATATGCACTGCTGAAGGTCTTCCTGAATCAATTGCTTTTGTTTATTTGAAAATGAACTGTTGAAATAGCTCACCATGGTTGAGTTGCTAAAAGTAACGCAGAGGTTGGGAATTTTTTCGAATACCGTAGGCACAACGCTTTACACCTGTGATTAGAACAAGTATATTGCGATAAGAGTGATTATAGCTATTACAAATAGAGTGAGTGAGAGTCTAGTCGTACGTGGAAATTGAATCGTTGAGAGCATCGCTGCGCTTTTACCAGCGAAGCCCTTCATTCCGATGGGGTTGTTTGATTACCAACGCCCTCGTATGATAGATTAAACCCTAATTTTTTTCGCTCAAAAGTTCTTATAGTTCAAACAAGTGTTACTTAATTTAACATTGTCAAAGATTGAGCACTAATCGGTGGTTGTTCACTTTGGGAACATGCTTTCAGGTGCTTCGACGCTCAGCTGCCCTGCTATGTTACCGGCGCTTGGTGGTACCATTTCCTACTCAAGTGGCAGCACTTTAGGTCCCTTCGAATCAGGCACAATGGCCATACTGAGATGTAACAAAGGTTTACCCACTGGTAAGGCGAACATTCAAGTTTTTATGTTGTTCGTTGGATTATCATGAACAATTCAGGAGCTTCCGTAAGCACTTGTTTAAATGGTCAGTGGTCACCTCCTACAGTAGGAACGTGCTCCCTTGATCCAGGTGAATCAGTCCATTTATTCCGTCCTTATAATATAAGTGGAACCACGCAGATTTTTTAATCGAATTTTATTTTCGTGTCACCTGGCCATCGGAGATGCTTAAAAAACATATTTTGATTGAAGTACACTGCTACAGCTAACTATTTAACCAAGTCTGGCTTGTTTTCAGATGTACCAGGCGACGGCGACCCATGCGCAGGCATTGTTACGCCGGTTGGTGGCATGCTTGTCTACTCGTCGGGTGGTGTTATTGGACCTTTCCCGTCGGGCACCCGTGTATCAATGCAATGCAACATAGGATCGCCATCAGGTACTGTTGAAACCTTGATTGTAGCGATCTTTTTTGTCAAGCACCTGTTGATCAACAAAACACCGTAATTCTATATCTTATCACCCCAGTTATCAAATTTAAAGGCTTCTTCAAACTTTTGAGACGAAATATTTGAAAAGACACAATTGTGCTGCCTTTATTTACCTTTACCAGGTGCGTATGGCGCAGCGGTAGGAGGCGCCCTGCAACACACGTGGAATCGATACCCGTGCCCATGGCCCACCAAGCCTTCCATCCCTCCGGGGTCGGCAAATTGGTACCAGACTTGTCTGGGAAAGTAACAGCACTGGCTCGATACATCGGTAGGCCACCGTGAGTCATTGTAAAGGCCAGATATGCATTCAATCGCCTCCAACGATGCTTAATGAAGTCGAATGCATGACGCATCTCTCAGGGATTGATCAATGCCGAGAGATTTATCCATTTTATTGCACTGCCTTGGAAATGAAACAACTGTTTATGTGTTCCTCTCCTACCGGCTGGTGAGTAGGCAGAGAAATCGAAACATTCTCTACTAGAAAAATCGATTTCTCTTTTTATAGGCGCCACGTCAGCGATTTGCACGAATGGCCGGTGGAATCCACAGTCACTTGGCACCTGTTCTTCAACTGAAGGCACTGAAATTTGCTTCGTTAAACACAAAATTCTTGCAAATTTTCCAAACCTTTGCGGGGGCGAGGCAACAAGGGAAGGATCATAAGTATGAGCAAATTTTTGGGACAGAGGAGGGATAACTAGTGTAGAATTTTGTCACGTTCAGTTCACGTCTTCAAAAGACGCATAAGGACATAAGTTGTTGCGGAAATAATTTCTCATTTTTAACGGCACATTTGGAATGGTATAACTTGCGAACTAACTTGTAAGCTCAACAATTTAAACCGAGGTATAACTTGGCTCAAGACTAATCAAGACAAGAATCATTAGATTCTTCTAGCTCTGTCAACAAGTCACAGAAGTATTCCGGTAGTGGAAAATTATATCTTCTCGAAGCGACGAATTCCTCAAAGGCTTTTTCAACGGGAGCTTGGTTGCTGAAGAATTTTTCATAGAATTCGTTTTCAAGGTGCTCGAAAAGGATGTAGTCTGTTCTGAGGATGCACGCTGGATAAGGGAGACTTTGTGGCCCGATTCAACAAACTTCTACATCTCTAGCTGTTCAAAGTGTGGTTGAGCGCTCCCATGCTAGTGGATTGGAACTTTTCTGTCAAGCGATGGTGGACGAAGCGCCACAACTATTTTCGTATATCGTGAATTATTGCTACGGTTGTAGGACATCAGCTGTCATTGCCTTTTTTGTGCAGATTTGGTTGTGGGAGATGTATGGGAGTTTCTTCTCACCCTAAACACTGCACTGAACTCAAGCTTATTCAATTTTCACAACAAATCATAAACCCTTCCAGAAATCTATACTCTTTTTCTACTCTTTATATTTTTGTTTAGCAAACACGAGGTGTTATTGTTTCTTTGTTTATGAGCAATCTGACGTTTCGGCGGTTTTCGCTTTCCTCAGAGCCTGGAAAGGTCAAGTTGACTGCAATCTACACGGCCAAACGTCTCCATAACCAAACAGAGGAAATGCTGAACCAAAATTTCAATTACATTGCACACAGAGTCTTTGCACACTCACCTCTTTCTATGAGTCTTCCATTACATATGTCAGGCGAAGACCAACCGCTGTCTTATTAATGGCTTTGTCTTTTCTTTGTCTTTTCTCTACGGCTCAGTTGGCATGCCGGCACCAATTTACCGCTTGTTTTTATTTCTTCCATGTCTTTCAAATGGGAATCGGTATCTCAGTGGTTATCTCTAAGTTCCTCTGCAACTATGGAATAGTTTTTTTTCGGACCAGCTTCGATTGCCTTCAGATGGCCGTCGTCATCTGCTAATAGGTGTCGTTGACCATATTCCTCTTCAAGACGAATCTTTTCTGTGCAAAATTTTCCGAGCAATCAGTGGATTATGCGTCTAGGAACCCTTCCATATCCTGTGATGCTTTGTTGATATGATGAGCGACTTCCGTTGTTGAACGACCAAGTTCTAAACATGAAGCAAAACAATATGAATCTGTTGATTCGAAACATCATTCCAGCTCTACCCTAAAATCGTTATGAGTTGGATGTCAGAAGAACTATTACGCGAGAAGCAGTTATAGAGAACCAACAGGTTCAAAATGGTGCATAAAAACAATAGGTAAAAGTGTCCCTTGTAAAATCTACCACTATATTGAATAGCGATGAAAAGGGTTCTTTACACCAACTCAATCAATTGTCATACCTTATTTTCTGCCTATTATAATTTCGCGGCAGGGTAATAAGCGAAATACAACCACAACGTTGCTGAGATATTTGCATAACTCTGGACCGCAGGTGTCTATGATGGGGAACGCACGCGCTATTGTCCTTTCCGGGGAGTAACGCGTTCACCGCCACACCATGCGGGTCCTTTGTTTCGCCTGTCTCTCAGCTATTTCGATCGATCTTTGCCACAACAATCACCCGTCAGCGGGATTGATCTGGGGCGCCCAAATCGGCATAGAACCCAGTTAAGCTGCGGCTGTAGTTGAAATCACAATGTTATACCTTTTATAGTTGAAATCACAATGTTATACCTTTTATAGCCGCAGCTTAACTGGGTTCTATGCCGATTTGGGCGCCCCAGATCAATCCCGCTGACGG
>UYYA01003899.1:0-35280 GCA_900624975.1 Angiostrongylus costaricensis | reverse complement strand
GTTAAGCTGCGGCTGAATAGCTGAGAGACAGGCGAAACAAAGGACCCGCATGGTGTGGTGGTGAACGCGTTACTCACCGGAAAGGCCAATAGCGCGTTCGTTCCCCACCATAGACACCTGCCGTCCAGAGTTTTGCAAATATCTCAGCAACGTTGTCAATGAATTGTGTTTATCTAATTAACTTACATGAAGGAAGATCTAAACAGAACGTTTTAGAAATCTTTGAAAAAAGGTTTTAACAACTTTAGGTCAGTCATGCAATGCTCTGACAACACCATTAGGCGCCTCACTTAGCTACTCAACCGGCAACTCGCTTGGCCCATTTACTCCAGGAACAATCGTGACAATGACGTGTATCATTGGTTCACCTCTAGGTACTCCATTAAAACTTGAAGGACATATTTCAGATAACAGCTCGGATTTCTTGTGTTCTTGATGAGTTGAGACAAGACCGACCTCACCAACGAACCAAAATGGACCAGTTCTAATGACGACGGGATGTCGGCTATTGTGCAGTGGACGTTGCACAGCCATGATCACGTTCACTCAGAAAGAACGAAAACATTCAATAATCAAACACTCACAGAGAGAACTTCTGAAAAAACCTCAATCCTCTACAGGTGCTACGTCGGCATCGTGTTTTAACGGTCAGTGGTTCCCACCCGCACTCGGCACCTGTAACTCGGATAGTGGTGAGATCTATTAATGATAATTTCTTACTTGATACTTGAACGGCTCGTCCTCACTAGTTATGAGGGCCCCAGCATATTCTCCATTTTCAGAGATTTGCTGGCTAGGCTATTGTGGTTCCCTGGAATCCCGAGGTTAGCCTGGCCAAAGTCTGACCTAGGTCCTCACCACCACAGGCAGTCGCAGCTCCTGTGGATCAGAGAGAGATTTGCCACCATGCGACTTTGATACCAAGACGGTGGTGGATCCTGGTAATTAGCTCACTTACAGCTTAGGAGACCCTGCCAGGTGACGAATCCCCCGCTGTACATCGCGGGCCGACACCCAGGAGCACCTCCTTGCCACGATGAGGTGGTAAACCGTTGGGAGGTTATTAATGATATTTCTACAAATGTTCAACCTTCTAGGATTCACCACCTTATTTGAGGAGTACGTGTGAAACGTGAAAAAGAAAACTTTCATACCTCTAAAACCTTATTTACAGAATTCAAGAACCGACATTTCACAAAAGTGAGCTGTTTGAAAACTTTGCAACTAATATAATTATTATATTAGTAGCCAATACATTAATATATCAATATATCAATGATAATGAATATATCAATAACTAATATATTGCTATGTTAGTGCGTCAACAATCATTGTCTTGCTTCGTTCAAATAAAAAATTGATGTGCTGATGTGCAAGGTTTCTAAATAAATTACTTTAGTAGGGCTTACGTGTCCGGAGCTGGTCGTTCCTTCTGGAGGAGCGGTGACGATGACAAACAGCGGCTTGGCTGGTCGAGCTACGCAGGGAACAATCGCCATTCTCAGATGCCCTCTCGGTGTACAAG
Organism: Angiostrongylus costaricensis; assembly: GCA_900624975.1. Classification (NCBI taxonomy): domain Eukaryota; kingdom Metazoa; phylum Nematoda; class Chromadorea; order Rhabditida; family Metastrongylidae; genus Angiostrongylus; species Angiostrongylus costaricensis. Next base: position 33,755 of record UYYA01003899.1, on the reverse strand, counting down.
GCAAATTTTAACGACATATAGCTGAGATCTCGCGATTTCAAGTCAAAACTCCTCACATCTAGTGGGCTAACTGCAATATGAAAGGCGATGAACAAATAACTGGACTGAGTCCTCGTATTTTCAGCTTCATGCTAAACTTTTGACGCTGGAGATGCCGTGGAGTTATAATGTTATAGAAACACAATGTTTACTTTTTTATTTACTGCCTACTACAATTTTCACGGTAGGGCATTAAGCGAAATCAACCACAACTTTGCCGGAATACTCACAAAACTTGGACCCTGGGCCAGAAAAAAAACTACCTGAGAGAAATGCAGAACAAGGACCTCCATGGCGCAGTGTGCAATGGAGCCCCGCAAAAGCCCCAGCCCCAATCGTGGTTCTATCAGGCCCGGGTCTAAGTTTTGCGAATACCTCATCATCGTTGTGGTTGATTACAGGAACAGCTCATGCTAGGAACAACTAGCAATTTATTTTATACATCCGACACTAAAACAAATTGTACGGTGCTTGGTAGCTGTTAACTAAACAGTGCTTTCTACGATCTCGACAACGAAGTGTGCTGCTAGAATTATACCCTCACGAAATTTCTTTGGATTTCTCACCTTTTTTGGAGTGCAAGGTGTCTCCAAAGAATCCAATCCAAAGAAACCTACTGATTATTGGCTCCGAGGTTCAGAGGAAGTCGGTTTAGTACAGTGGTGTTTCCTTACTAAATTTCTTTCCACTCTGTTCTCTGAATTGTCAGTCATTTTAGAAATTTGCAGAAATTCTTTTGTTTTCTTGCAACAAAGAAAAAACACTGAAACGGAACAAAAGTCAATCTTGTTGGACACTTTGTCGTAGATGAGATGTGATCTGTATACGCTAGCCAGTTCACTGTATTAGAGGAGTGTTCGCAACACAGGCAAAACAATGAAATTCATATCTACAATAAGCATGATTAGAAAATAATCCGCTACGGAGGGCGTATGTGGCGCAGTAGTTACACGTACCATGCAGTGCACATTGGGTCACCAGTTCCTCGGCCCTGGGCAAACAAACCCCTGGATCTCACCGGGTCGGAAAATTGGTAGAGAGACCTGTCTGGGTGGATAGCGCCGCCGATTTGATACTTCAGTAGGCCACTGCGAGTCATTGTAGAGGGCAGTAATGCAGTCAGTCACTTCTAACGTTACTTGATGAAGTCGGATCCATGGAGCATCCTTCAGCGATTAATCAATGCCAAACGCCTTATCCTTCACACTTTAACCGACCACATTCCTGTTGCCATTCAACAAATTATTCACATGCTTAAATACCTACTTTGGAATGAGTGAGTAATTCTTGAGGCGGCTCTCTGCTGCATCAGTTCTGTTTTTGGTGTTCGCCAGTTGTTACCAGATAAGTGAACAATCTACCAAGTTAAAGTCACAAATTTCCGTTTTATTGGTAATTTTGAGCAAGTTACTCGATAGGCGACATAGTGCAAGTTTCAAATTAGTGGGTGGCACAGCCTTACTCATAATCTTGCTCTGTGGGTGCATCCAGTAACACCTTGTTTCTCCAGATTCGACGTGTTTCTTTCCTTTATATCTACTTATGTGTTATTGACATCCTTATGCATACTTACGTAGTTCAAGTCATTAGATGATTAAGCAGATTACCGATGACGAAGATAGGGTTTGAAGGGTAAATGGGGACTTGGAAAAATAGTTAGAAAATGGTTTATCACAAAAAATACGACATAGATGCCTTTTATTCAGTGTTGTACGAGTACTTTTTAAGCAATTTATTCAAGGGACGGCGAGTGCAGTGTGTACTAATGGACAATGGGCGCCATCGCAACTCGGTACTTGTATAGGCTTCCCTGGAAATGGAGGAAGTGCGTTTTTGTTTTACACATAAATAAAGTTCCAATAGTTGGAAAAAGCTTCTATTGTTTTGCAAGATATACTACTGATTTCAGCGTCAACCTGCCCAGCGGTGGCGACACCTTTAGGGGCCATCTTGTCATACTCAAACTTGGCACTACTGGGACCATTTCCTGAAGGCACCACCGTGACAGCCAGATGCCTTAATGGAGCGGCAGTCATAGGTGGGAAATTGTATGAAATCGAGTTAAACACAGTGTATGAAGTGAAATGTGAAGTGAGAAAAGGGTGTATAGCAGGGTAAGTTTTTTACTTGCTGTTGGTAGCTCGGTTAAAGAAGAGGAGCCATTATAGAAGAGAGATTGTAGAAATATATGCCTTGCGTGGCTTGTGGCTATGGGCTGTGGCCGCTCCGAAGTCGAACTTGGCCAATTAAGCCTTTATTGCGCGATGTCACCATAAAGAAGCTAAAAGAGTAGTAGTATCATCTCTATGCAACGATATTTTAAGGACAGCAAGGTAACATGACGAAATGGGAAGGATGACTGCCAGCTGGACGGAATGCCTCAACAATTGAGAGTGACCTTTATACAGGACCTAGGCAGCGTTGGAGTCATCACTTTTGCAAGCGATTTATGGCGCGATCATACCATATTACTGAAACTGTCTCATTTGAGAAATGTTTTTGAACACTACTACTAAGCGTTTATTGGTCAACCTATCGACTGCCCTTGTCATATGTCATAGAGTGTCGTCATTCCAATGTTTCGAGAATGTTTCAAATTGGCATTGATTCCATAGTAGTTTTTCTATCTTGCCACAAAACAATTAAAAGGATAAAAAGCATAAAGCTTACGGCGTTGATCAATCCCTGAGGGATGCGCCATGCATTCAACTTCATTAAGCATCGTTGGAGGTGATTGAATGCAGATTTGAACTTCACAGTAACTCGCGGTGACCTACCACTGTATCGAGCCAGTATTGCTATCCTTCCTGACAGGTGTAGTACCAATTTGCAGACCCCTGAGAGATGGAAGGTTTGGTAGGCCATGGGCGATCGATTCCACGTGTGTGTTGCAGGGTGCCTCCGACCACTGCGCCACACGTGGAAAAAAATTACTGGTGATTAAATACCGTTCGTACGCTCGATAGTAGGAAAGAATTGGTACTGTCAATATTGTCCACTGTTGCACACCAGTGCCTACTTCAATAGGAGTTTTCACAAGGCGATAGTCTGTGATATAGAAAAACGACGACCATTCTTAACCATCCTTTAGCCAACCTCTTGTGTAAACACTTTTCTGAGAGCTCTTTAAAATAGATTCTATTCTATATATACTATCAAGGCATTACTGAATCGTCAGTGTAAAAACCACCTTCATCAGCTGTGATTCTATAACCCACCAAGTGACTCCATGTGAGATTAAAGTCTCCTTTCGTCTCTGTCACATGAAGTTACGCAAAAACTTCTGCCCGGCTCCGGTCCAGTTTCTAGTTGTTTGATAATTGGCCTTTTAGATAATTTGACGTATAAGATACAATGAGTGTACATAAGGAACATGCATGGATAAATGGATTTCAATGAAAAGTAGAAATCAATTCACGCAGTAAGGACATGCGGTAATTCCCCCAACTGAATCCAATTCCATATCTGTACAAACACTGTACTTTTTTCGGCCTTCATCGGCACTTAACCGTCTGTGTACTATCGTTGGACACTTCATATGACATATAGCCTAAGCGGTTGGAAGGAGTTAGTGAAAGAAAGACCTGTGAACTGTAGAGGAACTATGTCCTATTTGCATTGTTACTTTCATGTTTGATTTAGTACAGTTTTTCTATTCTATTGACTACTTCCTTATTTGATTTAGCACCTAATAGTCTTTAAAAGAGATTATATCAAGTCGTGGTTTAATTCGGTCAAGTTTGTGCGTGTGATGCAGTGGTCGGAAGCGCCCTGCAACGCACACGTAGAACCAATCCCCGCACCCATGGCCCACCAAGCCTTCCATCGCTCCGAGGTCGCCAAATTGGTACCAAACTTGTGTGGGAGGATAGCAGCACTGGCTTGACACATCGGTTAGCCATCGCACATCATTGTAGGGGCTAGATATGCATTCAGTTACCTCCAAACTATGCTTAGTGAATTCGAATGCATGGCGCCCCTCAAGGATTAGTCATCCGAGAGCCTTATGCTTTATTCTTTTAGTAGTCTTTTAGGAGTAAGCACAGCTAAATGTACAAGTAGCCAATGGGTGCCTTCTACTCTAGGCACATGTCCTTCATCTGGAAGTGAGTCTGGTAAGCTACTTCGCCCTTTAGGAAACATTTTCTTCCCATAATGCTTCTTTGCTGGTGGTTACAGGACTTCCGTGCCCATCAATTGAGCAAACTGGTGGTACTGTGGACTACAGTGACGGTCAACTCTCAACAAGTCATCCATCCGGAGCTACCGCTACTTTGTTTTGTAATAGCGGAATTCCCCTAGGTTTGTCTAGTCGCATGGCAACCGCCTACGTAAGCACTAGTGCCCTTTGTCACAGGTAGTGATCAGAGAAACTTTACGTGTCATTACGAAAAAAGGGATTCCAAACGACACTTATGAAGATGGCTTTTGCAGAGATAGAAAATGTATTCTAAATGTCTTATAAAGCGGTTTCACTTCACAAAATGTTAGCAAGGCATTAATGTACCTAAGTTGTATTCCTCGGAGTAAATTTATGCTGAACACGCCATTGTGGTGGAATTACATCCAGATCACTTTTCAGATACACACCAGTTTCTATTCTTCTACATTTTAGAATTTCAACGGGCTCTTTTTGATTTTTTTATGTTTCACAATAGAGCTAGTATCATTGCAATCCTCTTCGTCGCCGAATGGATCAAGCGTACACAATCTTCACTCATTTCAATAAATTTACGCTTGCTCAAGAAGTACAAGAACAATCACAATTTTCGTACAGGACTGTTGTTATTTCATTCTCTGCTTTTAAAAAGTGGCATTTAGACAATTTTATGCTCAGATATCTGCGGGATCTGCCGTAGCAGTGAGGAATAGCGCGACTTGCTTGTTGAACTCTCCCAGAGTTCATAAAGGACATAATAGGGCCGATCCTTAATCTCTCAAATAGGTGGGCGGCAGCAAACTAGGAAGTGTAGGTTGATTTTGCGCAGTAGACGACCCAAATTGGGACTTCTGTGTTCTCAGATTTGATTCAGTCCTGTCCATGTTTAACACCCTACGCATCCCTTGATATGATCTGGAGTTCCCGCATAGCGTTATGTGTAGCCGCCACAAGATGTTCTACTTGGGAGAGGTCTCTGCAGAGGTAGTACAATGTAATAGTTGAAAAACTCAATGTTTTTAAAGTTCATATCCGATTTGTAGCAAGTTCTGTTATTGTTCTGACAAGATATGAATGTTAAGAAAATCTGGTGTTCTCTAGATTTCACTAAAGCTGCCATTATGTCATAACAACGGGTTGAAGTATTTTTAAAGTTTAATAAAAAAAAGTTTAAAGCACTTTCAGTTTCTTTACGAGCTATATTAAGCTGTTTGTTAGTCCAAGAAAAATAAATCAAATGCAAAAGCTGCCATTTGAATCGCAATGACAGTCACTAGTGAGTAAGAGAAAGCAAGAAGGAGCTGTTAATATTGTCGACGATTGAGAAAAAGCTATAGTTTAGCAATTAAAGAAATATTCCTTAGGTGCTTCGTCATCCACTTGCCAGAACGGGCAGTGGGCTCCGCTGCTTGGAAGCTGTCCTAACTCCGGCGGTATTCAGTGTACCCTCCCTCCTGCTCTACCAATTGGAGCTACTGTCACCTATTCCTCCGGTAACATGTTTGGCCCATGGAATTCAGGTAGGTTCTTCTCTAATATTGGAATTTTTCCGGAAGATATTAAGAAAATGTTCAGGAACAGTAGCCACAATGGTGTGCCTACTCGCTCAGACTGTGGTCGGCTCCACAACATCGATATGCAATAACGGGGTATGGTCACCGCTAGGAACGTGTTCATCTTCAGGTACTGATTGGTGCTTTAATAGTCGCTTTCAAACATTTTCCGAATAATTGTCCAGAATTTTTGAGTATGAAGCTCTTTGCCTAAAATCTTCCGTTCTAAAGAACTAGAATCATTTTACGACATCAGCTTCGCAATGCCACAAAAAAGTTTCAGCTTGTTAAAAAGTCTACTACCATACGACGTCCGAAATACGTCACTGGAGCGTACTATTTCTTGCGCTTTTTGGTACATATTTGACTTATTTGTATTTTGCTAGTAATTCTAGGTTTTATGTCTTCTACGCATCCTCTTAGTTTTTCGTGTTATTTTCGCATGCTTCTAGTACGCTTTAAACCCTAGCCTGTTGTGAAAAAGACCTCTTTGTATGAGCGAAAATCTACTGACGTCGGACTCCAAGTGTTAAGTGCATAATGTGTATGTTCATATGAACGTTTAAGCAAAATTCATTGGTACTTATCAGACAAAGTCCATGAATTTCTTGTGAATTCTTGTGCGGGTGCATGCTCGATCTGTTGCATGAGTCCTTGTCTTGACACTCATGTACCTTTCGTGGTTCCCCTTCCAGGAACGGAGTTCCCGTGCTATCTCGGATTGCTCGAACCGCTGAACGGCTCCATCAGTTACACGAGCTCAAAGCTGCCGTATCCGCCCGGTACTATCGCAACACTGACGTGTAAAGTCGGCTACATGGTGTCCGGAGCAGCGACATCTGTATGCGTCAATGGCTCCTTCACTACCATCGGCACATGTAACGCTCTGTGATTCGTTCTCTCAGTTAGCTGTGTTTATTGTTAGTTTTCATTCAACCCAGTGCACGTTCCAACCAGGTTTTGCCTGTTTGCCCGAGATTTGTTTTATTTTTTTTTTTACATTAATTTCAGAGTTTCATTGTTCAAAAGCAGTAATGTCACCTTTTACAACCGATTTTGGTCAAAACTGGCTGTATAACAACTAAAAAAGATGTTTTTCTTCAATAAGCAGACACGAGGTTCCCCTTCAGAAAGTTATCGCCCATGTATTGCTCTGTGCTGCTGCTATCCATCAACTAACTTAAATACTTACAACAAATAAACGGCTCTGAGGAAGGCGAAACAGCCGAAACGTCAGCTGTTGTATCCTAATAAATCCTGTAATAACAACCTCGTGTCTGCTTATTGAAGAAAAACATACCAATCAGTGCCGAGGTTAACAGAAGGTCAGTCATGGCAACTGAAAAAGAGTTCCGTTTTTATCGTTCTTGTTAAGAAAAAACGTCATTCCCTTGAAGTTTTTGAGCTTCTAAAATGAAAAAACACGAACTTCGTGCCACTCATAGGACGCCAAACTTAAAGCTCTAAAGCTCTCAGCTGTGATCAATCCCTGAGGGATGCGCCATACATCCGACTTCATTAAGCATCGTTGGAGGTGATTGAATGCATATCTGGCCTTTACAATAACTCGCCGTGACCTATCGATTTGTCGAGCCAGTGCTGCTATCCTCACAGACAAGTCTGGTACTAATTTGCCTACCCCAGAGGGGTGGAAGGCTTGGTGGGCCATGTGCGTGGCGATCGATTCCACGTGTGCGTACAGTGCGCCTCCGACCACTGCGCCGCACGCCAGGCCAGGACAACGTAATGCACAAGTGGATCTTTTTAATCGCATTCTGCCAATACAACACTTGCCAACGGCACTTTCTATTCGGCATGTTGTTCCTCACCCACTGATATATTGAACTTCGTAAACTAAGGAATACTTTCATACACTTCACAACAGATGTATGACACATCTCTTAATATTTAATGACGAGCCAATGGATGAGAGTGAACATTATCGTCCTGGTTACTTTGGTGGCAGTGGTTTGTTTTAGTTTGAGCTTTTCGGGTAAGAATACTAATTTCTTGTCTTGCCTGACTTTACTGGCGGAATAAACGGACAGTTTCGTGGTGCATTTGGACGGGTACCACCTAGTATCCCACTTGGGCAGTGCAATCACTGTCACATAGTCAACCATGCAGAAAGTAGTATGTATGCGCTCATAAAACTCATGAAAATATACCCATGAAGGTAGAACTAGACACCACTGCTCTCCTTTTGTTAAAATCACAATTTTAACTTATTATTTACTGCTTACTCTTTTTAACGACAGGGTATATTGCGAAGTATAACTTCAATGATGCTGAGATATTTACAAAACTCCGGAGCGCAGGTGTTTGCGGTGGGGAACGAACGCTCTGTTACCCTTTTCGGGGACTAATGCGTTCACCACCACTCCACGAGTCTCCTTCGTTTCGCTCGTGTCTCAGCTATTCCTATCGATCAGTGCCATCAACAATTCCCCGTCAACGGGATTGATCTGTGGAGCCCACACCGCCATTGAACCCAGTTAAGCTAAGGCTGTAGTTATAATCACAGTTTTAACTTATTATTTACTCCCTACTCTTTTTAATGGCAGGATATATTGCGAAATATAACTTCAACGATGCTTAGATATTTGCAAAACTCCAAAATAAAACAGTAAATAATAAGTTAAAATTGTGAATATAACTACAGCTTGAGCTTAACTGGGTTCATTGCCGGTTTGCGCTCCCCAGATCAATTCCGCTGACAGGTGATTGCTGATGGCGCTGATGGATAGAAATAGATGAGAGACAGGAGAAACGAAAGGGCCGCATGGTGTGGTGGTGAACGCGTTAACCCTTGGAAAGGGTAGTAGCGCGTTTATTCCCCACCGTAGACACTTGCGGTCTGGGGTTTTGCAAATATCCCAATATCATTGAAGTTAAGAAGTTTACTCTCATTTGCTCCCAATGATCCATTTTTTCCAGCTAGCGTGGCTTAAGGTAAGGAAAGAAGATGTTTTAAGCTATAAAATTAATCGAAGACCATAAGTGTAGAGCTTTGCTACATTGTGAAGCAAAGTAGGCGAAAAACCATTTAAAAGTGCAAGATTTGAGAATACACACAAGTCAATATGTCTCAACTGGACAAGCATTTGTATTCTGAGCTGTGCATAACGCATTTGACCAAAGATCGATCCCATACGTCGTGTTTGAAAGTGACTCTAGTACAATAGAAAGCACAGGAAGTGTACTTAGTGATTTGTAAGGTCTTCTGCTTCTATTACGCCCGATTTTAATAATTATATGAGTCCGCTGCTTTAGACCTTAGCGATAATACAAAGGACAATGAACAAACGTCGAGAAGTTGAATAAGGATCAAGAACTATATGTTACTGAATTATACATAAGATATGGAAATATTATAGGATCGCAAATAGGTTGTGTGGGGAAAAAATATCTGTTATTTTGCTAACAGGAGTGAGAATAGGGTTCTTGAAAGGTTAAAAGCGAACCCAACTCAAGAACTCGACACCGCAGTCGACCGTTCCAACTTTTCAGGACATCACGACAGCATCCAAACCATGAAACTGCAAAGGGAGCTTTCCCGGAGTTAAATACGCTATACATCATCGTCAGTATACGAATTGATTCAGGTGGTGGCGGTAGATTACGATGCGGAAGGATGTCGTCACCTCAGAACGGCGTTGTCTTTTATTCATCTTCGGGAGATGACGGCTATTATAGATCGGTAAGCACTGTGCTTGAGCCTCACAAGAATATGTAAATAACACAAATTGTTCACAATAGCAAAGTTATCACGACAGCAAAGCTTAGATGAAAAGTAAAAGATAAAACGTTCAGCGTTGATTAGTCTCTTACGCACGAGCCCTGTTTTCGATTCCTTCTTCCATTCATAGCATTGTTGGGACGAGTGGATTTATACTTGATCTAGAAAATAACTTCCTATGGCATACCGATGTATCATTTAGTGTTTCTATTTCTAAGACAAATGTCCTACCAATTTTCCAACCCCAAAGAGATAGAGAGCTTCCCTTGTTTAAGACACATGATCAAACCAAGGATCATGCGTCTATAGCGGGGCACTTCTAACCATTGCGGCCTGCCTGCTCACAAAAGGCACAGCGGATTTGTAACAAAGATCGTATGAAGCTCTGGAAAAACATTAGGGAGTTCAATATTAAACTAAAAACGAAAGAGATATAGGGTACAATCAAGCAGCATTCCCTTAATTGGACTGAAACAAAGTGGATTTTGTTGTAAAAGTTACAAAATTCACTAAATAAATAGCTAAGGTCGTGCGAAGATTTTTATTAATAAGACAGGAATGTAAGGGCATTTGGTGTCGAACGAGCGGTTTTGTGAGCTCTTTCAGGGCACGACAGTAACACTTGTATGCAATCTTGGTTACCAAGCTTCCAGCGCCACAACAGCTGTCTGCCAAGGAATGTTTTGGTCTCCATCGGAGCTAGGCCAATGTATATCAGTGATAAATCCAGGTCAGTTCCACCGAACGTGGTTGTGTGCTTATATGTTGCTCCAAGTCTCCTACATAGTCGAATATAAGCTATTTATGCGAATCTGACCTAAAACAAAATCAATGGCAAAAGACATTTGGATGGTGTCGCTCGATTCTCTAAAAATCCCTGCCAGCTTTCCGATTCCTGTCACGCGTTTCGTTCATTGCACGAAATCTCGATGCATTCAACATGACGTTGCTGACGCAAGGTGTTTTAGGGGACACAACGAAGCAGTGCCTGACTGGCGTTCCGTTCGTCGTTAACGGTGTCATCAGTTACAGCAATGTACGTTTATTATCTACATGAATTTGGTCTTTTTCTTGTCCTTGCTTTTAATTTAATCCATTTTTTGCAAGAACAACGACTGCTTTCAACTTTAAACCAACGTATCTCAGCTCAGATTGCACCTCAATTTTTACTTATTTTGCACAATCCGACATCGAATGTTTCCCGCCTTCCACCACTTCCTACATTCAACTCGTCTCCTTGCATCTGCCATCCACGAAAGCATCCGGATTTGCGTGAGGGTTCGGCTGCAGCTTAGGGATTTTTTCGTCTCCGTTGTGAATGCCGTTGAGTGTTGAGCGATCTCCCTCGAATCCTTGGATAGCCACAGTAGGACGTTCCCAGAACTTCACAGGCGGGCCTCATCTTCTGTGGATAAAAGAAGCGAGTTGATCCCAAGAAACTCTGGCACCACTTCACAGACCCCGAACGGATTGGAAACTTGTTGGAGTTGGTGCGTAGTAGAACCGGAGCCGTGCTGGTATTGACTAACGTGCCAACGGCTGCACTAAAAGGGCCTCATACATTTGAAATAGTTGGGATAAAAACTGTTTGAATCTACAGACCTGTGTCTAAGAAGTGTATGTTATTTTATTCGCCAGAGTGCAATTCTGGTTTTCTTCAGCCGATAGTATATATTTCCTCCACTTTGTTGCTTCAAGGCTTATATTTCGAACACGAAAACAATTGAGTGCTCCGCAATGTTTTGCTTCTTGTTTCTGTGTCTGCCGCTGCCCAGCTTTCCCACTTAGTTCGAGGTTCTTCTAAAACATGTTGAAGCTGAAAGGACATTTTAAAGGGATTGTAGGTGCGCTTAAGCCGATAGAATAATGTCTCAGGGATGAATCTGCACAGTAGGCAACTCCTCAAATACTCGAGAGATAATCGTCAGTTTTCAAAGAACCAATTTCGGGCATTACATGTTTAGAACGTGCTACTTCCATATACAGTGACTTTCGCACATGCTTTTGACGTTTTTAATACAGTGCTTCAAACATTCAATCCATTTATTTCAACGTACAGAAAAATCGAAACTTGATCCCTGTCAGAGCGATTGCTCATGCCATGCGAGGTTCTTCAGCAAGTAGTAATTTTTTTCTGCAGTTGTTTAAAAGATGGAACATTTTGTTCAGGACAAGCAGTTAGGGCCATGGCAGCAGGGTTCTACAGCGACGTTGTTTTGCAATAATGGATACCTGGCATCAGGTTTCACTTAAGATCTTGCTATTTCGTTGTATTTTTGCCTAATTGTTGCACTCAGATGTTAAAAGAACAATAGGAATTCTATATGGAGTCGGGATGTAAAGCATTTCAATTTTATCAGTAAAGTGCAAAAATGCGGGTCACATGCTATTGAGCAGAAGATTGGTTGTTTAAAACAAATGTCTTCTTCTTGTTATCTTTCACGTGGAACGTTCTTTTCGTTCTTTTGGAGTGGAGATTTGATGATAGGAACCGTGCTGAAAGTTGTTTAGATAGCCCCGTATTGGCATAACGCGTGTGGGAAGAATGTTGGTGATATATGTGGAAATAAGCGATATCATTCAAGCAGTGGAAGGCTAAAGGATGAAGCTCTCGGAGTTGATCAGTCTCTGACGGATCAGCCATGAGTTCAACTTCATCAAGCATCATTAATCGTTGGGATTGACTGAATGCATATCTGGCCTATAAAACGACTCGCGGTGGCCTACCGATGTGTCGAGTCAGTGCTGCTATCCTCCCAGATAGGCCTGGTACCATTTTGCCTACCCCGAATAGATGGAAGGTAAGGTGGGCTTGGGACCCTAGATCGATCCCATGTGTATTGCACGGCGCCTCTAACCACTACGCTAGATCCACCCCTTCAAGCAATAGTGGGTAATTTCTATTCCTTCTATGTCATAAGCTAGCAGCGTTGGTGTAAACTGTGGTGATGTTAGGAATTTTCTTGTTTCTTTTCTTATGACATGGTTGCTCTTCGTTTTCGTTTTCAATGCCACAGAAGTGCGTTTTATTGAAGTTTTGGGATGGCACGTGCGCGAAGCCAACTTCTGGCCCTTGACGAAGAACGTAGCGCAGTGATTGAGAACTCGCTCGATACGCTAACCTATCAAAAATCCCTCTTGGTTCTGTACTCTTACTTGGCAAATTGGTACCAAACTCGTCTTGGAGGGTAGCAGCGCTAGCTCGATACATCGGTATGCCACCGCGAGACATTTTCAAGGCCAGATGTGCATTCAATCACCTCTAAACGATGGTTAGTGAAGTTCAATGCATGGGGTGTTCCTAAGGGATTGATCAGCGCTAAGAGCCTTATCCTTTATCCTTTCCTGCTACTGAATGACTTGGTATTTGACCCCAGTTAAGATGTTTGCATTTGTTTGTATTTATGTACGGGTGTGTGCATGTATGTACGTATGTATTTGTGGTGTGTTTGTAGCGTGGCGTGGGTGTGTGTGTGAGTGTGTGAATGTAGGGGTGCGTGGGTGTTTGTGTGCTTCTTTTCGATTTTCTATAATTTATGCATTTTAATGTGAATGTTAATCTATAATTTATAACGTGGAAAATTATGAACTGCCGTACAATTCCGATTCCTCAGGAGCGATTATGAGCACGTGCATGGGGAATGGCCGATGGCTTCCGGAGACGCTGGGTCAGTGCGTATTCACCAGCACTTCTCCGCTTGCTTGTGATGCCTTGCCATTCATCATCGGTGGTACGGTGAGAAGGTTTAGCTCTAGTCGCTTGTTTAGCGCGTGTCAGTTTTTCTTCTATTCACTCAAATCTGATGTGTGCCTTATTGTATGGCTATAAAGTCGAAAATTCGTATTCCTTGTAAAGAGTGGCTCGTTGATAACAGATCTGAGAGGTGGGGACATTTCTAAAGATTACAATTCTTTATGGTTTACAGGTAACGTACAGCAATCCAAGGCTTCCTCCTTACCCCCAAGGAACAACTGCTACGTTGAACTGCGCGCCTGGTTACACACTTTCCGGATTCAACACGATGGTTTGCCTAGGAGGCAAATGGTCTCCAGGCAAGTTTACCGTCAGGTTTCATTGAGACAAGTGTCACAAGCAAAAGCAATGCAACCGGTATTCGCTCTCGAGCTCTGACAGGAATGGCATTCTTGTGAAACCTAGGGAGGAAGGGTATTTTTCAACCAACTCAAGAAAATACGAGCAGCTAGCGTAAGATGTTTAAGATAAACGTCTGGAAAAACTTGAAATCGAGTAATAGTGCGAGAACTGACTATGGTCGGCTTCGTTGTGACAGTATTCTTCCTAAAGTACTTGGCTGTCTGTTAGCAATAACTTTGGCAGTTCAGTCATGAGGCGCACTATGCACTTGATTTCGCAAACCTTCTACTATGCTAAGCCTTGTTGTTGGTATTATGTACCATGCCAACCCAGCTGATGATGAGTGCATTCTGTGCATCCCAGCCTACTTAAATAGCCGCATACAAGTCCGAACATTGTTGTAAGAAGAAGAATAACGGCGATGGTAAACCTAGGTTAATTGCCACCTGGTCTAGAGAGAAAGACGGGTGACTGCTGATGGCACTGATCGATAGAACTAGTGGAGAGACAGGCGAAACGAAGGACCCACATGGTGTGATGGTGAACGCACTACTCCCCGGAAAGGACAATAGCGCGTTCGTTCCCCACCGCATACACCTGCGGTCTGGAGCTTTGCAAACATCTCAACATCGTTCTAGTTGAGCCACACATAATACCCTACATTGAAGAATTGTAATAAGCAGTAAATGAAGAAGTTAACATTATTTGAAGAAAATTTTTCCAAGCCAAGTTTTTCAACGCGGCACGCATCGACCTATTTGTTAAAAAGGCAAAGGTAATATGAGTGCTTCCATATTTGCAACTCTAATCGAATAGTTAAGGTCTCGGTGGCTGCAAGCCGAGTTGGTTACAACGTCGTACTTTCAACGATGTTGTTGGACCAGAAAACCAGGGGTTATTTTGTGAAGCGCCAGCAGCACCAGCTTTCGGAGAGGTATCAATATTCCATTGATATTTACCACACTCTTCGTTTAAGACTTTTGATCCAGATAAGCGTAGTAAATAAAATCTGTCCCACTTCCACATCGCCACTACTTCATACGACGGGACACGAATAGAGCAGTGGCTAGATGCGCCATGTAATGCACAAATATTCATTCGCTTAATCCTTCCGGGTTCATCAAATTTCTGCCAGACTTATTTGAGAAGACAAAAAAACAGACTTGAATCATCGCTAGTATTTGCATTCAGCTACCTCCACGACGCTTAATATGAATGAATGATGCAATCCCTAAAAGGTTGATCAACGCCGAACATGTTAACCTTTGCCTTTTATGCCTGTGGTCTACAAGAAGTTATTTGGTTTCTATTAAACGTATAAAAAGCATTAGAAAAAAAGCATAGAACCGTAAGCTTCAGATGCGCTACTGAAATTACTAGTAACGAGGTAATTCATTACAGATCACTTTCTCCAACACTTCTAGCCCCAGCGGTTTCGTATCAGGGACAACGGCGACGCTCCGGTGCAGCTTTGGTAGATCGATAACCGGTCCCTCATTTTCTATATGCTCTCAAGGCATGTTCCGACCAGTTCTTGGACAATGCACAAATGACAAGCAAAGTGTGTTGCCCTTCACTGGAGTGTGTCTGCCCTTGTCGGCTCCCACCAACGGCCGAGTGCGTTTTTCCAACGAAAATTGTGTCGAAGCTCCTAAATGAAGGAGAGATAATCAGTAGCGTTTTTTTGTAGATTACGTATATTCAACCGAGACGGCAAGACAAGATCGAAATCGGCACCACTGCTCTTCTGTACTGCTTGGAATCGTTCGCCGTGACCGGACAGGCGACGGTGGTCTGCACTAAAAACGGCTGGCGGCCTGCCACCGGACTTGGGCAATGCGATTCAACGAATAGCATCAGTGCTTCACTCAGAGTCTGACATATCATGTTTGTTGTAAAAATCGTTCTCGTTTAGATGTGCTATTTGTCTATTTGTTCTTCATGCTTTACCTACATACTGTGAATAGCTAACTGCTGTGTCACTGATATGACTGCCATGAAGTTCCTTGTTGCCGGTGACGTCAGATCACCCCTAAACATATCCGTTTTTAGCAAGTAAAGGATTTGAATGTGGAAAGAACTCCAAGAAGTCAACATCGACAGGAGGTTTTTCAGCGAAGTTTAGCCGCAGGTGTTTGCGGTGGGGAACGATCGCGCTATTGTTCTTTCCGGGGGGTAACGCGTTCACCACCACATCATGCAAGTCCTTCGTTTCCCCTGTCTCTCAGCTAGTTCTATCGACCTTCAGCAATTACCCGTCAGCGGGATTGATCTGGTAAGCCCACATCGGCAACGAACCCAGTTAAGCTGAGGCTGTAGTTATAATCACAATTTTAAGTTATTATTTACTGTGTACTCTTTTAATGGCAGGGTATATTGCGAAATATAACTCTAATGATGCTGAGATAGTTGCAAAACTCCGGATTGCAGGTGTCTACGGTTAAAATTGTGATTATAACCACAGCCTCAGATAGACTGTATCCGAACTCATGCAATCACTGTCTCTACCGTTAAGGCAAATTATGCAGTTTCTCGTTGTACACAGACTGTCATGTAGGCGGTGGCGAACTAGCTGGCGTCTTAGAGTATCGGATGGTATTTCTATCACTGTTGCAGAATTCTCTAGACCGGCCCTTATTAAGCAACGTCTTATTGCTGCACTTATTTCGTTTGAAATAAGGGGCAAGAAGAATGGAGCCTTGTTTTCGCTAGAATTATCGCTCTGGGGCGTAGGATTTCCTCAATGCCTACGCCGAGAAGCTACAGTTTCGTAACCATTTGAAATGGCTATTTGGCGCGCCAGTTTTGAGGATTCTTCCCTCTGCTCTCTACCTGTGCACACGCTGATGGCGGTTCGAAACATATTTCTTATAAGCGCACTTTTGCTGTGTGAGGAGCGAGAGGACAGGTAATGAACGATTCATATATGCTTACTGTTTGGCTGTCGATACCATTTTGTGATCAAGCCGTTTTCGGATAGGTTAATTTGAACGTTTAGAAATGGAAGCCAGTTTTCTTTCGGTTTGTCACGGGTGAATTTTATGTACTCCGACTGTTCGTTCAATAATTCAAAGCATTTGTCCATCTCTTCTTGTGTGGAGCAGATGACAAAACAATCATCTATGTGTCTACAGTAGTGATTGCATGAGTTCGGGTACAGTCTATCTGATCTCTTGTAAAACGTGCGGGGAGAATACGTTGACGAAACGGGCAGACCGCTCTGAGTCCGCATAAAAGAACACCTAGTCGGTAAATCTAAATTAAAACCAAACACTCCACTAGGCGCGCATAGGATGCAGGAACACAACGGAGAAGATTTTGAAGTAGGAGTCACTATACTCCCACAGGAATCCAAGGCATCAGCGCGTAAAAGTCTTGAAGCGTTTTGGATCAATTCGAGAAATTCAAAAATGAACCACGAGGAGGAGTGTCTTGTCATCACGCGTGACCTGGCGCCACACCTCAGGCTAATCCAATGACCTGACACAGGCACAGTCCTCGCTCATGTATTACTCTGTGCGGCTGCTATCCATCAACTAACTTAAATACTTACAACAAATAAACGGTAGGTGTTTAAATGAAGCTGTTTCTTATGCGAATACAAATTTATTTGTTAAGCTTTATCTGCCGGGGTTATGAAAGTGTTTGGCTGGGTAGATCGCACCTCAATTTAACCTTTGCAGGTCTTTATTTCATTCAAACCTCTCTGTGCAAAGTCGATTAATATCTCTTAGGATCTACTTTTCATTGAATATAGCAATGCCACCCAAAGTGCTCAAACTATTTTTGGAGGCCCAGCTTCGTCTATGAGCTTGAGATGATGTCCATCAATTGCCGATGTGTAACTACAACTTCCTAAATTACGAATACTCATGCCTTCGCTTAGAAGCATTTGTACTAACCGCGGAATTCACAAGCACATCCCTGATCCATCGTTTCAAACATTTCGGCTTACTAGCTTCACTTCACTTTAAGTCTAAATTTCAGCCTATATAGCATGGGTATTTTATTCTGATGACTCACAGTTTAGAGCAGCCTAAAATTACCGTGAGCTAAGTCTCAAAAAAGTTTTAGATGGAGAGTTTCTAACACAAAGTAGGCTACGAGACGTCAAAAAGAAGAAATCTAAGCAAGGCATGACTGATAAATACATTTGCAAGTTTCACCGTGATGGAATCGCCATTGCTTTTTCATCAAACTGTGCATTGGAGAAACAAAGTTATGTGCATCAGTTATTTCGATGGCGACCAGAAGAGCGAGTACAGGATGTTACTATGTCTTCTTTCTACCAAATTAACGAAACTCTTCCCGCCCTACTTCTCACCATCCTTCCTTCAGACCGAATCGCAACGGAAGTCCAAGGCAATCAGGATATTTAAGAAACAAGGATTTTTTATGAGCTAGGCTTCAAATTTACAACAAAAATCTCGCTATTTTATAGAGAACTCATTATTGAAGTGAAGAGAGGACATCGACATTGTGGCAGAAACTTCTAGCTGCTTTCTCGGAAAGGTAAATGGAACGTAATTACTAGAATATTTCAGTTCTGCTCATATGGGTCGAAAAAATCATATGTTTTTAGCTCGAGTACTGAGTAAGTGGAAGCAAATGCCACAACGAGCTTACAAGGGCATCAAAAATACAACGAAAAGGGAGAAGAATACCCACCTACGTGCTTAACCCGAGACCCCGCTCCCTTTAACAAATTAACATTCGCCTCAAAATGTGAACGCTCATGAAGCAAGAAGAAAGTGAGTTTGGTGTTTTTCATTAGAGCCATGCCATAGGCGAATAGGATGTCGAAAGCACATACGTCCGACCACCCCTCGGCAATCACCGCAAAAGCCCTTTAAGGAGTCGTAACTATCTTCGTGCTATTTAAAGCAGCATTTAAGGTTAAAAGGGATAAAGCTTTCGGCGTTGATCAATTCCTGATGGAGGCTCCTTGCATTCGACTTCACTAAGCATCGTTTAGAGGTGAGTGAATGCATAGCTGGCCTTTACAATGACTCGCGGTGGCCTATCGATGTATCGAGTCAGTGCTGCTCTCCTCTCAGACAAGTCTGGTACCAATTTGCTGATCCCAGAGTGATAAGAGGCTTGGTGAGCCTTGGAGGCAGGGATCCAGGTGTATTGCACGGCGTCTCCGACCACTGCGCCACTAGTTACCAATGTAATCCACAAATTAGGTCCCGCTGTTCTATGTGTTATACGCTGAACCTCCCTGCCTATCATCCAGGGAAGCACTAGTTGTAACTTACCGGTTGTTCTCGCCTAATAAGATACAATGATGAGGGGAAAAGTGCCATATCCATCGATTTTTTTGTTATCGCAATCACAGTTGCTCCAATATATAAAAGCCGGTTCGTTCTAGTAAAGTGCATTTACTCGTGTTAGCCGCTTCAAGAGCACATGTACAGTCCACAGCTTCCTACACGTGGAAAAGATTTCTATCGTTCGGCTTTTCTTAATTTTTGCCCTTCTGCTCCACAATTGTTTTATAGTTATTTATTTATTTAAGTTCAAGGCAGCCGTGATGCCACTCTCTCCATACGTGAAATCCTGTTCTTGACCATTATGTGTGGATTTGTCGTTTTCAATTTGCAATCAGCTTATAGTAAAGTTAGAACGCACAGTTTTTTCTCATAAGTTACTTGTCCTCTATATGGGTCACCTTCCAGTTCTTCCTTCCAGTCTTTCCTTAACGCAATCACGGTCGTGCCGGCGGTTTTACTCACCTTGAGAATACTTGTTACAAACAACGATGATAGCTCGATCAGCGTTGTGAGTCCACATTATACTACAGTCAGTGAGGGTTTCATCTTCAGCCCCTTAACTGTTTTAGGCCACCGTTGCAATGCTCTGGATCTACTACGGCACAGGAGTAATCTGTGAAGCACTTATTGGTCCCGAAGACAGGTCAACTTGTTTCCAAGTTGTTAAGTCGTCACGTAGGAATAACATCAATATCACTTGTTTAGCTTGCTGGTAGTTCAGCTGGTGCTGGTCTGTGCTCTTGGCGTGATTGCCTATCGTGGAAGTGGAACTGGTGAAGCCGAGAACAACGATGTCTGCACTTTCCTTACTGGCTCTTACAGTGTAATGCAACACACGCTGGTGCGATCGAGCGGAATTTGCAATAGTTTACAATTACTGTTATTATAACAAGTTGAGGATGTGATAGTGGTAATGGATATCCTGAGGGATACACGTATACTCCTTGGTTCGACATTGCGCTCTGGACTAGCCATGCATCTTTTTCTTCCGTGGTCAACAAATTGTTAACATCTTGTGTAGGAAGGTAAAAGCACTGACTTAATAGATAGCTAGACCTCCGTACGTCATTGAATGGTCCAAATATGAATTCAGCCACCTCTACGATGTAACGAAGGGATTCGAATGCACGGCGTATTACTAAGAGATGGATCAAAGTACGGTATTTTGAGGATTTTTCAAGAGTCGGTGTGGACTTTAACGTTTAGCATGGACCTGCCATTTAAGGGGACTCTAGTCTTTAGCTTGGAACTGCCATCGAAGGGGAATTTAATGTTAAGCTTGGAATTACCATCGAAATAAGAGTGCATTTCATCATTTGCTAGAGTCCATATTACTAGAGTAATGTTCGTCTGATGCATTGAGTGCGGGCGACTACCAGATCGTAGCAACAGAATTTAGTTTTACTAGTTCTCACCTTCCATATAACTTGTTATTATTAATAATAGACTTTCAGCCAGCAAAAAAATACCGACAGAGAACACCTAGAGTTCAAAGGACCCAGAGCAGCGTCGACCTGACTTCCAGTACGGCGTATGGGTTTGATCCAGTAGATACTGATGTGAGTTTATCCACATTCCTTTGGTGGAGCATTTTCTAGTCAACATTTGTTCGAAGAAGTCGGGAAATTTTCCTCAAGTTGACATGATTTCTGAATATTTACCATCACACTTCTATGGAAGTTTCTTTTTCTTCCGCTCGTCGACAACTTCCTATGCGGTCACGCCCGTGGAAAATCCATATGAAAGGGTCGAGATGGCGTAAGACCACCTTGCAGGGACTTTCTCCGAGTTCATTCTTCTTCTATCCTAAAAACGCTCTTTCATTCAGGTCCATTTATTTTCGTTTTTTTTCGGCTGATAATACAGTCCTCAGCTGTTCCACATAGAATGTGCTGTTCGCTTTGGCAATGTATAGGTTAGTTTCAAAGATTTAGGCTGCAATATCCGAATAGAAAAGGGCGCGTGTGGCGCAGTGGTCGGAGGCGCCCTGTAACACACACGTGGAATCGATCACATCGCCCATGGCCCATGAAGCTTTCCATTCTTCCGGGGTAGGCAGATTGCAGCCAGACTTGTCTGGGAGGATAGCAGCAGCGGCTCCATACATTGGTAGGCCACAACGAGTCATTTTAAAGGCCAGATATGCATTCAGTCACGTCCAAACGATACTTTATGAAGTGCAGTGACTGGAGCATCGCTCATGAATTGATCAACGCCAAGACTTTATCCTTTTATCTGAATAGAGGTGAAATGAACCAAAAAATCTTTAGAGGATTCCTCTATGGATTGTCAACTCGGTACATTCGCTTTGACGCAGAGGAATTCTCGGCCCACTTCTCGACGGTTTGCCGTATCCTGACAAAAACCGCTAGTATCGAACCGATGCTAGCTACTTGCTCGGTTGGCGGACCCGATCAACTGATCGCGCACTACTTTTTCAGTATTTCTCTTGGTAGCTTGTTGTACTAGTCTTAGTACGGATTTAGCTCTTTGTCATTCTGCACATAGAGTCATGTGCGATGTACTGCACTCGAACAATTGCTGTGTTGCCATTTTGAAGACCTCTACGTATTCTAAGATGTCTAAGGTACGACCCTCTCGGTTTTTCGAAACACATTATGACTCGGGTTAAATATATATATATGTATAAATATATAAACCTGGTTGTTTTCTAGAAGGCACGGATCAAGGAGAAGATTTTCTTGGTTGGATGCCAAAAGTCACCAAGTCCTACAAAAATTTCATTTCCAGTGTGCTTCACGAGTACTTTGCATCAAATTTAGAAATCACTTTTTACCTGCGTCGCTACCAATACCAACACAGCCATAGAAATGTATCTGAGCGAAGCTGAGACGGCGATTCCAAAATTCTCACCTGCTGAAAATGGCTACGACGTGAGTGCAGTCGTCTTGTGTTGTATCAATGATCCGTTTTCTACTTTTCCTTTCAGGGCTTGGAATCGGCAATTGAAAATTTGCTTGCAAGCGACTACGGAGGTCTGGTCACCAACCCTCCGAGAGCGGTGCGTTTTTGCGATACTTACACTGAGTTGCAATTACTTTTTTATTTACTGTCTACTACAATTTATGGTATTATGCAAAATCAACCATATTCGCGTAACTTGGACCCGGAGCCAGATCGAACCACGATATCCCTTTCCAGGTCTCGCGCATTACATACTGCGCCACGGAGGCCTTTGCTCTGCGTTTCTCTCAGATAGTTTTCTATCTAAGAGTGTCATCAGCAATCACCCGTCAACGAGATTGATCTGGAAAACCCATGGGAAGGGAAATCGTGGTTTGACCTTTGCGAATCCACGTTTTGCGAATATCTGAGCATCGTCGTAGTTGATTTACCGACTTGGTTTCTACGACTGTGTAGTTTAATGGGAGCAGCGCAGTGGATATTGGCTAACAGGTTCTTTTTTCTTTTTTTCATAGACAGGAAGAGTTTTTTCCCAAAAGCGCTGTAACACAACAAAGTATGAACAAGGAATCGTTAGAAAATGGAAGTTCTGGTTTTCCCTCAGTAGTATCCTTAACTGCTATCACTCCTACTGCTACTGTTACTATTATTTTCATAATCACTGTTATTGGATAACCAATGCTTTCCGAGAAAATAACTCCCCTCATTCATGTAAATATCACGGCTTGAAACCAAGCTGTTTCGAACGAAAATTTCAAGGGCTCTAAACGTCTTCATGAGACGTTATTTTACAGGTTTTCTACCGCAAATTCAACCGCTAGCCAATTAAGCTTGCACTACTAGTAATAAATGATTAGTCTGTCCTATTGCTTTCTATTTCCTACCCCTATTTTCTATGGAATATGTATAGTACAGTGGTTAAAGGCGTCCTGTAGTACACATTGGATCGACCTGGTGCCCCAGTTTCATCAAGCCTTCCATCCCTTTGGGATCATCAGATTGATACCACACTTGTCTGGGAAGCACTGACTCGATATGTCGATAGGTCACCGCGAGTCGACGTATAAGCCAGTTATGCATTCAATCACCTTTAACGATGTTTAACCTAATGAGGTCGAATGCATGGGGTATCTCTCAGATAAACGCTGGGAGCTTTTTCTATCCTCGTCAAAGCAAGAGGGTTGTTCCTGGATGTCGAACCACATTTCACACATTGCGTTCATCCATTGATATCATAGAAAAGTCCGCTTAGGTGAGACCTTCGATATTGTCATCTATTTCTATCGGAAAACTTAGCAAGTCGTGGTCGCCTTTTCGTCAGGAGCAATTAATGTGAAGAAGGATATGATGCACTTTGCACGATTCTAGTGAACGGAGGCCTTTGAGAGGTACTAGCGAACAACAGGGAAGCATAGAAATTGTATCCAATAACCTCTCGATCTTTGAAGGGAAAGTGCCTATAAGGAGAAGTGATCAACTTAAGTCAAACGTATGAGCGCGCATTTAACGAGTACTGTTTAGATTCATTTCAATCGTCGTAAAGATGTGCAAACTGTCTCAATCACCAACAGCTCCAGGCATGATCTAAAGTGGAGAGTGAATGTAATCTTTCTCTTCATATTGGTTTTTCGATATGACGATAAATCATGTAAATGGCATCAGTTTAAGGCAAACGCCATTTACAAGATCAGAGCCTATCCGCATCACGGAGTTCTACGACGGGGAGCAATGACAAAGATCAAAATAGTCCTGAATGGCAACGGTGTTGTATGGCCCGATACTGACAGTCCAGTGGACAAGGTAGGCAATAGAATTCACCATCTACTCTAGAGTTACAAGGTGTAGTGCACCCTTCTTCAACAAAAGTAGCTTCCACTGCGGCAGACGAATGGTTGTTAGCCCTTTGAAGCATTCATTTGCATCAAAACAGCTGTCGTGCATTGAAAAATGTGACGACAACTGACCTACCACAGAATAAATCTATGTGGTGTAAGAAAAAGCATGATGACTATGTGGTTTCAAAGCGTTTACGCTATTCTTAATTGAATTCTTCGAGTTCTGTGTGTTAAGATGATTCCCTAGATGAACGGACCTTCCAATTCCTCAGTGACACTTACCGTATAAAAAAGGATAAAAATAAAGGATAAAGCTCTAGGCGTTGATCAGTCCCTGAGGGATGCACCATGCATTCGACTTCATTAAGCATCGTTTGGAGGTGATAGAATGCTTACCTGGCCTTTATAATGACTCGTGGTGGCTTACCGATATATCGAGCCAGTGCTGTTATCTTCCCAGACAAGTTTGGTACCAATTTGCCGACTCTGAAGGAATGGAGGGCTTGGTGCGCCATGGGCGCGGGGATTAATTCCACGTGTGTGTCGCAGGGTGCCTCCAACCACTGTGTCACACGCACACACCGTATTCATTTGAAAAAGTTTGTCCAAGATATTAACTGCTTTCGACCCATATACAGGGTCTCGTGTCGATTAACTACTCACTAAGGCACCGTCTGATACTCTATGTTTTCGTCGTGGACCCAAAGCACTCTGAAGAACATCGATCCGATTACGGTGCAAGATCCGACTTTTATTGCGAAGAGCAGTAGATCTGCTGTTCTGTGGAAATTAAGGACAGAAGGGAACTAATAAGGCCAACCTTTTTATTGTTTCCTTAATTCATACAGCATCAAGCCTAATCAGAGACCCGCTGCAGTAACATGGATCGCCGTCCTCCTGGAATAATCTCTTTCCATTCCATGATGTATGGAAACTCTCCCTAGTGAAGAATTGTGAAAGTCCTCGTGTGGCTATCTCAGCTTTCCAGGGAATCATGCTGGAGCGGCATTGACCATGTCAATTAGGAGAAAATTCAAAGGTCTTCAAATTGCCAATCAATCCATACACGAGACCAACCACCTCAATGAGTAACTGCTGCAAGACTTCGAAACGAATGAGAGAGGTGCTGGCATCCACACGACAATTGAAGACAGATCGTCTACGTATTTAAGTGTTCAATCAAAACATTAGTATTAATAAGAATAACTGACAGCGACAGCACTTATACAAATAACCAGTAGCATTAGCATTAACGAAATTAATTGATAACAATATTTTACATTAAGGCAAGATTTCGTTAAGCAACCTCGCCGTTCAAACGACATGATACTATGTTCTCTGTCAGTCTACGACTTTGTTTTGAATGCTCCATAAGTAAGAAACTGTTAAGGAGAAGTGTCAGCAGGAAACTGAAACATTCAGAGGATTTTCTTAGTATTTTTTCAGGTCCCTTTTTGTCTACAAACTCATTCTACTCTGGCTGCTATTACAATTTCGAAGCCGGAAACTCGTTACCAAAAACTTAGTTTCAGCTCGCCATCGACTACAAGCCCACGAGCGAGTCGACAAAGCAATGCGAAGAACATCGAATCGGCCACGCCATTGAGAATCGTCATCTCCTTGACATTTTCTACCATTTCTAAGTCTGGATCTCGTACTTGTCGGCGTCGATTTGAACGTCCTTAGGTGTTCCTAATTATTAGCGATTACTAAATGATTGTGAATTACTTCACTAGTCGACTTCGAACAACGGTGTTTTGCTGCCCGTGCGATTTTTTTCACTCACCTGAAAGACACTTATAACATTCATTCATAAGCTTCTTTTGAGTTTCGTCAACATCCATCGTCTGTTCACAGTTTCTTCTAGCAATAGAATTCGACTCAGCAATGTGCTACGCTATTTCCAGTGATAAATATTTGGTCGTGATCGACACCCTCTCATATCTCAGCTGAGTAAATTAGCTTAGCAATGGCCCCAGTGGAAACGCGACTGCTGCTTATTCTACTGATTTTTCTGCGAGGTCTGTACTGACATTTCCATTGTTCGAAGCAAATTCGTTGTTCAGTCCTTTTGCTTGTGATGTCCACGATCACACCAGTGCAAAGATCCACTCGTTGGATATCAAACGATAACAGTTTGCTTGCTTTCGTAAACCGATTTTCATCTCACCTCTATATGAATACCGAGTACATTATTCCATTGGTAAGCTACACGAAGTTCGTACAAAGCCCTCATGTTGGCCAGGGTCTAAAACGTGTTCGCTTTCTTCAAATCCGGAACGATTCCACTCGATTCTCCACAAGTGTTTATTGATAATTCTGTTGTCTTTGTAAAAAAAAAAATCAAAAGTACTATTAATGGACAACCACCCACTGAGGAACCTTTCTGTACAGAAAGACACTGCTCAGTGAAATACAACTACTGGGATGTTGACATATGCGCAAAACTCGGAGCCTCACATGAGCTTCGGACCCGCGATTTCTCTTTTCATGGGGTAGCATGCAATCCACTGCACCAAACGAACCACTTTCTTTGCCTTTTTCTGGGACAGTTTAAATTCTAACGGTACTATCAGGTAAGCACAAATCGACATTGGACCCAGTTAAACTGAAAAAGCGAAAAAAGCTGAGGTACAGGCAAGACAAAGGCCTCGGTTTGTGTGATGGGTTGCATGTGACCCCTGGGAAAGTGTAATCGCGGATTCAAAATTCACATAAGGCTTCGGGTTTTCCTAATATCTCATCATCCTTGTTTGGCTGTATTTCGCATAACACCCTGCCGTGAAAAAAGAATAGGCAGTAAATAAAATGTTAGATATCGCCGAGGGAATTTACTTGGTTCGAGCGGTCTTCTACTCTAGTGGATTCGACGCAATGCGATTAAAGGCGCAAGGACGTCGGCTATGGATAATAGACTCCGATTACTCCGGCTCTGAAGAAGGTGAACATGTCGTAATGTTAGTCGAGTGAAGCCCTCCTAGCAGTTCATCAATGAAACAACAGATTGATAGTGTATCGATTTTTTGATAAAAATGCTTTCAAAGACATAAAATTAGGGTTAGCTTGGAGCGGAATTCTCATTTTCATTGTAAATCATTTGGCTTAGCCTTGCTCTGATAGAGTTCTGATAAAAATCAGTTTTTATTCGATACTCGATTGAAAACCTCTGAATTTCGTTGGCTCAGTGTATTTCTACGTGTTCTGCTCTCAGCACTTGATTTGATCTGATTTTATTACGATCTAGGAATAAGCGGGATGGCAGGTATGGAGAACGACTGGCACTAAGCTTTGCTTTTGCCTCTGTCAAAGATGGATGCACCAGTAGTCTAAATCCGGCCACTACCCTATTGAAGATACTGAACTAACAGCCAGAGTATAAATTTCACCAGAGGGAAACCAGAAAAAGACTGGCTTCTATTTTTGAACATTCAAACCAACCTTTCAAAAACAGCTACATGAGATCAGGAGACAGTCTTGAACTTGCCACTGTACTATGAACCAGTAACTCCTCGAGAAAGATTTAGAGGAAAAACCACGCCGCCAAACGATATACCTAGCGAGGGTAAGGTACCGATTATTCTGTTCATCATTTCAAATGAAAGTCTGGAAATTTTGGTAGCAGTGATTGAAATATCAGCTAACACTTTAAAACGTCAGCTAGTTCGCACTTATTTGTGTAACCGTCTATTCTTCACACTTGACATTTGGCGAAATACAACCACAACGCTGCTGAGATATTTTGCAAAACTCTGGACCACAGCTGTCCAAGGTGGGGAACGAACGCGCTATGCGGGTCTTTCGTTTCGCCGGTCTCTCAGCTAGTTCTATCGATCAGCGCCATCAACAATCACCCGTCAAAAGGATTGATCTGGGGAGCCCATATCGGCATTGAACCCAATTAAGCTGAGGCTGTAGTTGAAATCACGTTTTTATTTTCTGCCTACTACAAAACGAAGGATCTGCATGGTGTGGTGGTGAACACGTTACTCCCCGAAAGCAACTTTAATGACGCTGAGATATTTGCAAAACTCCGGACCGCAGGTGTCTGCGGTGAGGAACGAGCGCGCTATTGTCCTTTCCGGGGAGTAACGCGTTCACCACCACACCATGCGGGCCCTTCGTTTCGCTTTTCTCTCAGATAGTTCTATCGATCTTTTACCTTTAGTAATCGCCTGTCAGACGGATATTTCAGCAACGTTGTGGTTTTATTTCGCTTAGTACCCTGCCGTAAAAATTTTAGTAGGCAGAAAATAAAAGGAAAAACTTGACACTTGATTGGCCCGTCCTCACTGGTTGTGCGGGCCCCAACATAATCTCCATTTTTTTCGGAGTTCTGTTGGCCTAACCACTGTGGCTACCTGGAATCCCGAGGCCAGCCTGGCCAAAGTCTGCCCCAGGTCTTCGCCACAACGGGCAGTCGCAGACCTTGTAGATCAGAGGGAGATTTGCCACCATGCAACTTTGATACCAGGACGGTGGCGGATCCTGGTATTGGTATTGGTTTACTCTTAGCTAGGCTTCCTGATGGAAATGCAGGGCTCCTTCTCAACTTGGGAGACCCTGCCGGTGGGAAGAATCCCCGCGCTGTACATAGCAGCCTGACACCCAGGAACACCCCCAGCCACGATGAGGCGGTAAACCGTTGGAAGGAACCGTTTATTCACAACTGCGTAATTTGCTCTAATGGCAAAGACGACGGCTGCATGAGTTCGGGTACAGTTTGTCTGATCTCTTGCAAAGCTTGACGAATACATCGCGAAACGGGTAGAGCAATCCGTATCCGTGTAAAAGAACATCTAGTCGGTAAGCGTAAAGTTAAACAAAGTACTCCGCCAGGGACGCATAGGATACAGACACATAACGAATAAGATTTTGAAGTAGAAATGAACATCCTTGCACTCGAAACTAAAACCTCAGCGCACAAAGCCCTCCAAGCATCCTGGATTCCAGGAATCCGAAAATCAACCGCAAGGAGAGGTGCCGTGTCATCAAGCATAATCCCACAGAGTATTTAAGACTGATATTTTAATGAGATAGAGGCGCATATTGCATACATGTGAACTCCGTTCGGTTGGTCGCCACATGAAATACTTAGTGAAAGACATAGAAAGTGGTGAGTGTTTAAAGAAGCTGCATTGTTTCGAATGCGATTGACATCTAGGCTTTGTGGTTCCTTCCTTTGAAGTTATAGAGGTTTTGGTTACTAGATTTTACAGTCAATTTGACCTGTCCAGGCTCTAAAGAAAACGAAATCCGCCGAAACGGGAGCTTTTGTAGATAAACAAATAGTATCGTGAAACCAGAGGGCGGAAAACACAGAGGTAGTTGTCGGTCATTATGAGCACGGTGATAGTTCGTTCTGACCCCAGGCTCACCAAGCCTCTCATCCCTCCGGAGTCGGGAAAATGGTACCGGACTCGTCCTGGAAAAAATCACTCTCTGCAATCCAATTGGACACGCTTCAATCCGTTATCTCACGACTCCAGGAAGAATCGACTCGACCAGCCTTCTACGACATTCAAGATGAATGAAAATCCTCATGCAACAACCGAAGAAACGCGTAAAGGTGGAAAGATCTTCATGGGCAATGAGTGCGAGGAAACGAAGCGAACGTGAGAATTGCTAGGATCCACACAGTAGGCGAGAAGACGGGTTGTATAAAACAAACAGAAAAGTAAGTAGTGACAACCCCTTTGTGTACTTATGAAAAAAAAGAATTACTTATCAGTGCCGAGATTAAGAGTAAGGTGGTGTTGGGAATATTAAATCTGCGTTTTTATGCTTCCATAGAAGTCTGCTAAGGGTGCAGGGCTTACTTAGAGCAGGGAGCGGGATAAAACGGAAGGTCAATCCTGTATTTCGTGGCACTTGTAACCACTGCACAGCACGCATCCCTACCTGAATTAAAGTACAACAACAACAAAACACAAATATCGTTGAGTGGAAATTATGTCTTGAAACATCTTGAAGGAGATCCATAATAATAGCCTTCCAGTAGTAAAGATGTCTTCCAAACATTTCCATCAAGTCAAAGGCGCGAGGCTCAAAAAAAGTCTGCAACCGCTATGGCGGTAGTTTCAATTTCACAATTTACAAGAAATTTCTGGAGACGATACTACGCAAAACATTACAGTACTAAAGTCCTGCATAGGCTTGCGTAATCAACTTACACCATGAGATTTCGCAGCCCATTTCCATTTTTCAGGGTAGAATGAGTAAGTACGTTTGAGCAAAGTCACCTTGCTTGTCTTTACTTCCTTGATAACACATAACCATAAAATTCTTAATTAAGAAAAGAGTTATGAGACAAAACTTAGAATGTGAAGAACATTCTTCGAAGTGCAGAACACAAAGATGTTTCAGTACTGTGTTTTGACTTGCGCTATCTGCGGAACAAGGAGCACATGAGTGCCACGACGACTACTACAGACTCTCCCAACTGTTCGTGGACAGAGTGGGAGGAGGTCAGTAAAATTTACCCGCTCCACAGTCTTCATTTGCACCCAGAGAAAATTTGTTAAATTGGGTGTTTCTTTGGCAAGTACTTCATGGTGATGATGAATTGGACGTCGTCAGAAAGCTGGAAGTTCACCATGAAGCACAACATTTCATCGCTACCTTCTTGCCTTCTGCATGGCAGAATTTCTAAGCGAAAATTATTAAAGACTTTCTCTGAGTCATAATGACCTTAACTGCCTATGATGAAGAGAGTTGCACACTTCCGTCCACTTTTCTTAAGGCTTGCAGTACCAAAGAACTCAACCAACAAGAGCTTTGACCTGTTGAGTTTTGAAAAATGCGAATACGTGAGATCCAACTAAGCTTAGATAGACATAGCCCACTTTAGAACTCATCGTTTCAAGAAATGAAGAATAGGAAACTATTAGAGGAACGACATGAAACAGGTATATAAAAGGTAAGACATAGACATGTAGTGGAACGATCGATCTACCCTAACCATCTTAATTTTAGTCGTTCATAGATTAGTACGTCATTGGTGTAGTCTTTCCTTTTAAATGTCCTCTTCTAGGAAAAAAAACTCATTGTAATGTCCCAAATCGATTCCCACCTTCGATTTTTGACATTGCTTGATTTGATCTCCTCCTTCGGTGTTTGTACTCCCTATTTTCTTCATTTTTGTTCCAGAGCTTTGTTTCAGTATTTTGGATTGATCGCTGTGGTGGTCGACGTTGTCGGTTTGTCCTCGTTGGGAGTTCGTTGTGCCCCGTTCATGCCAATGATTGACCCGGTTTCACGTTGGTCAAGCTTGCGATGGGGGCCGACGAAAGTGTTATCATGCAAGGGCGGTACTTTAACTCTTTTGGTTGATTCCCGTTCATGTAAAACCACTGTTTCGTACATGGTTAGGCTTTAATCATATTGTTCGACTCTAGCAACACCTAGATGAGCATGCCATGAGGTCCAATAAAATTAAGTTTCGCAACTAAGTGGCCAAAGTTTCAACTGTGCGGGAAAATCTCAGAGGCATAAAAGCGTGCCAAATTTTGGAAGACTTATGACGACTTGTTGAAGCTGACGCACGAACGCACACTAACATCCAAAACTCGATTGAGGAATTGATGATGTAGGCGCATAATGTGCAAAAAACGAACCCAATGAGTAGCTGAGTAGCGCTTTGGAGACCGTGGCTAGAAAGTGTGATGTTTTTCGGGCAATTCGAGGAATTCGGGTCCCTCTCTGATGACCGTCAGGATGACTTTCGTGAAAAGAATATCGAACATTCCCAGCAAGTGCAGATCTCCAGCAATAACGAGATCTACGAAGGAACGATTTCCTACAGGAGTTTTACCAGGTCCCACTCTGCTAATTCCATTCTAAAACTGCTTAAAGAATCGTTTTTGTTGTTCCAGTAGGTGAGATATAGTGTGGTCAATTGTCTTCGTACGGAGCACAAAACAAAGTGTTGTACTCGTAATGTTTCCTCCGTTTTTGCCTTACCTTCTTGTTCCGGCTTCAGAATCTCCTTCCCTTGATATCAACAGAGATTCTCCACTCTGCTACTCTGCCAATGTGATTTATTACCGATCATTCCATGGAACCGCAGCTGACCGCATGATTTATTTTCAACCGTAAGTTTTTCAGGAAACAAACGACGGCAGAGAATAGTCTAAATGTTTTCATTGGGGTTCCATTCTCTATATTCTCGTTCTTTTGCCGTTTCTATTTCTGCATGAAAATGCCGTTAACATAAGTTGTAGATTTGTAGATTGACTTCCTCATGAGGGTTAGTAGTTCTTCGTTACGAATGATTTCCTTGTAGAAAACGTATCAGGTTTCTTTCACACTACTAACCTTCAATGGTAAAGAGTACCAGTTATGGCATTTGATTTCTTCTCATAGGGAGAGGCAAAGCGTGCAATAGGAAACTGGAGCGACACAATTTCATGACCATAGACGACCTGAACAACAAATGGATGTGCGACGAACCGAGCGCAACACCATTGAACGCAGAAACCTCACCTAATTTGCCCCCCCCCCCCCTTCATCACGTGTCACGTGATAGCCTTCTTGTTAATAGTTTTCTGGAAGGCGATAACAACTGTCTGATGTGGTCCACGTAGAAGAACATGAACGTCTAATGAGACTGATCCGGCGTCGGGTGTACATAATCAGAAGCACTCTTCACGGCGTGTCGTGGACGCAACGGTGCTTTCCAGAACAAGAGATATCTTTCGTTTTAACGTTTTTGGTGGTGATCGAGACGTTGAATCCCAAGACAGAAGGTGTCGGGGCTTCACGTGGTTTTCACCATAACCCTGCGCTTGTGAATGAGGATGAGTTTTGCCGTTTCTTGACTTGCTTTATTACACGACGATAGGTGATTTCTTTGACGCCAACGAATATTAAGATTGGTAAACGAACAGTCGGAGACGCTTTCGAAAAAGCAGTTTTAACCCGACATCTCTAACGGTACACGAATGGCCCACTTTGTTGTGAAATCATTGTCGGTCTCTCCTTTTCCAATCGCCTTAATATTTAGTTCTCCTCTATCTTTTTAGTAAAAATCATGGTCTACTTTTGATGAATATTAAAGAACCCGAAGGGAAAGGCGTTCAGCGTTAATGAATCCCTAGAAGATGCGCCCAGAAACTCGTCTCGTACAAGTGACTCAATGCATATTTGGGCTACACAGTGACTTAAGATGGCCTACCGATGTGCCACGTCTGTTTTTTTTATCGTCCCACATAAGTCTGGCAATTGTGTGACTTCGAGGGAGACAACGCTTGCTGAGCGCGGGGCACTGAATCCAACCAGCGACCGATGAACATGTTCAAAATTCCTCAGAGCTCATGTTTTCAATAAACTAATATTGGTTGTATTATAGATTCTCTCGTGTAATAGGGATTGTGGATCTTGTGGCTCAAGAGTTCTGCGAAGGAATTGCCCTAATGGATGCTCTTGCAGGTAAGCAAGTGCATCAGTAGAGCTTCCAGTAGAGTTTTCTGTTAGCCAACAAGGAAGACAGAGATTTCCACCCATTTAGAAGTCCTTGTAGATGAGGTTCATGCCAATAGTTCTATTTCTACACTAACGAAGAAGAAGACAACCGAGGAATGAGGCTGCTAAACAGATTTTGTCGCCGTGTGAAACCTTTCCTATAAGAAACAGTTTCACATTGCTTCATACCAAATAAGAGAGATGAATAACTCGAAAGACCGACTTTCTATGAACCTCGGCATAGATAGTTGATATATTTATTTATATGATCTTATAAACTGATCTTCTTAAGCTGACGCGAGGTTGGTACAGATCTTCGTTGTCGTTGTCGTTGTCGTTGTTTTTGATGTTATTGATCGATGGCTGACGTTTCGGCGACTTCGCCTTCCTCAGAGCCTGGACGTACTTTATGTTAGAATACTTTTTATTATTCGGTGGAAAAGAAGGTTAAAGTATTAATGAAGATCAAACTTTCAAATAGACGCCATATTGAACAGAAAGGTCACTCACCGTGATGTTACGTGCGGGACTGGCCGACACGTAGTTTACGCGAGCAAGACACGCCCCGGGGTTAAAATATCATTTTGAAATAGGGCGCCAGGTCACGCGTGATAGTGAGGCATTCGTCCTTCCGGTTCATCTTTGGATTTTTGAAATTTATCCAAAACGCCTCA
>UYYA01003898.1:99484-259357 GCA_900624975.1 Angiostrongylus costaricensis | reverse complement strand
GAACGCGTTACTCCCCGGAAAGGATAATAGCGCGTTCGTTCCCCACCATAGACACCTGCGGTCCAGAGTTTTGCAAATATCTCAGCAACGTTGTGGTTGTATTTCGCTTAGTAACCTGCCATGAAAATTATAGAAGGCAGAAAACAAAACGTTAAACATTGTGATTTCAACTACAGCCATAGCTTAACTGGGTTCTATGCCGATTTGCGCTCCCCAGATCAACCCCGCTGACGGGTGATTGCTGTGGCAAAAAGATCGATAGAAATAGCTGAGAGACGTGCGAAACAAAGGACCCGCATGGTGTGGTGGTGAACGCGTTACTCCCCGGAAAGGATAATAGCGCGTTCGTTCCCCACCATAGACACCTGCGGTCCAGAGTTTTGCAAATATCTCAGCAACGTTGTGGTTGTATTTCGCTTAGTAACCTGCCATGAAAATTATAGAAGGCAGAAAACAAAACGTTAAACATGGTAAATAAAAAGTTGACATTCTTATAAAAGTAGTATCCTCTGGTCAGAAGTGCGACATATCTGATTTTGAATGGAAACTTTAACGTATTGTAGCTTCCTTTAGCTTTAACCTTCATCAAGTAAAATTAAACTCACAATGTAGTCACTTTTTATTTACTGCCTATTCTTTTTCGTGGCAGGGTACATTTGTAAATATCTAAGCATCATTGTAGCTAAAATAGAACTCTCGACAATCAATGCAATTTTCCCAATGTGTGGGGTTTCCCTCCGCACATAAGTTCGCACTTATGAGCTTCAATACAGTTGTTGACAGACTTTTTGATCACTTTGCTATCCGCGTTCGTTTCCTCACGAACGAAGCTATGTAATGAGTACGTTATCACCCACGGACGAGAGAATGAACGAGAAAAGGTGAAAGAAGCAGTTGTTCTTCAAGTTGCCCAGCTTCTGAACCACTTGCTGTGAAGCGTGGTGGCGCTCATTGTCCTGAAGTAGATTTGATCCCTTTCAACTAACCAAGCCAGTCGCCAATATCGTGTTTCCTGTGGTACAACGTACCGATTTCATGACGACTATGGCTTTTATGTTTTTGCAGTTTTGTTGATATTCAAGAACTTCCAGTGAGTCACCATCAAATGATTACCGTAATCTCTTCTTATAGGATGTTGACCTTGAGAAGTTTCTTCGCGATTCATTATTGTCCAACCTTACGCAAAACATGGTCGCCTGTTCCTGAATCCAATTTCCTCGTACATAACAAGGTTGTAAAGAACGGACTTTTCTTGCTGCAAAAATGGAGTGCAGAGCAGACTTCATAGCGACGATCTCTTAGGCATTCGTTCAATTTAGCTCACCTCCACTTTTCGAACACTTCTTCCAAGTTTCTATTTCAGTTGCGATTTCCCGAAACAGTTCTTGTACTTTACGCCAAGTTTTTCTGTAGGATCCGAAACCAATGCCAGTGGATTAACTTGAACTAACATTTTTGTTTATTGTCCGTGGCACCAAGTCATCCCTCACCTTCATCACCTTGAAAGCTCTCATATTCATCACGAAGCTTTTGAAGCAAAACCCTTTACTACGGTTCTCAAACTAAGTACAATTTTAAGTGCTAACAGTTTCATGGCTCTGCATTCAGATTGTAAGTCCAGTTTCTAAAAAGTGCACGAATTTTTTAAAATTTCTTTCTTTCTCCTGTTCAAACTCATTGTTTGAACGTCAAACTGGTTTGTTTATAGAATGAGTAGCTAGATGAACGCACTCAAAGAAAAACAGAAGAACAAAACACACCTGAACGCGGCGGCAGCTTAGGTGGCCTTCCGCGACTGTCGGTCATTTAGGATCTGTAAAGAAAGACCAATAACTTTTAACGCACGAAGCAAAATGCACGTTAAAGCCGAAGTTTTCAGCTAAAAAAGCCATAAAAGGGTAATAACGAAAAACAGAGATGGTGGAACATTAATGAAATCGAGAAAAAAAAATTATTGAGCTCCCGTAAACACAATGTCCGCTTTTAAACAGGTGCTATGAAATATGAACGAATTGATTTAAACAAAACTTTGTCTCTCAAAACAAGAACCCTTTGCAATAAAATGTAAGCTTACTATTCCAATATAAAGTGCCCGTGTGGCGCAGTGGTCGGAGGCGCCCTCCAGCATGGAATCGATCCTCGCCCCCATGGCCCACCAAGCCTTCCATCTCTCCGGAGTCGACAAATCGCTACCACTCTTGTTTGGGATGATAGCGGCGATACTCGATACGTCGGTAGGCTACCGCAAGTCATTGCTAAGGCCATATATGCATTCAATCACCTCTGACGATGCTTGATGAAGTCGAATGCATGGCACATCCCTCAGGGATTGACCAACGCCCAGAGATTTATCCTTTTCATTTTTGTTCCAATACAGAGGAATTCGGAGCTTTTGAAAAAGATACAGTCGTCGAAAACATTTCTACGGCTCTTTAGTTGCAGTGGATTTTTTTAAACGTAGAAAACATAATAAGGAACAATTAATATCGGTATAGAGTAACAACATAGGACATCGACACTTGCTAGGAAATCATTTCCTCTTCAAGCAACATTCAAAGCGACCAAAATTGTAACTATTTTTGCGTAAAACGATCAATGCTGTGACAGAGAATTTAGGTGACAATTTAAGGACACGCTTAGGTGATTACAACGGAAAAATCCATAACTGAAATGCTCTCTTTCTCTAAAACTTGTACGGCTGCGGTTTGAGAGAAACAAAAGGACTGGATGGAAATGCATTTTGCTACTTACTTGATACTTGAACGGCCCGTCATCACTAGTTGTGCGGGTCCCAGCATAATCACCACCTTTCGGAGATTTGCTGGTTAAGCCATTGTCGTTCCCTGGAATCCCGAGGTCAGCCTGGCCAAAGTCCGCCCAGGTCTTCACCACCACAGGCAGCCGCAGCTCTTGTGAATCAGAGGGAGATTTGCCACCAAGAGACTTTGATACCAGGATAGTGGTGGATCCTGGTATTGGTTTACTCTTAGTTAGACTTCCTGATGGAAACACCGGACTCCTCAGCTTGGGAGACCTTGCCAGGGAGAAGAATCCCAACGCTGTACATCGTCCGATACTCAGGAACACCTTCCAGCCACGATGAGGAGGTAAACTGTTGGGAGGAATGCATTTTGTAATGGACGAAAATAAGGATATTATAGCATATAGGATATATCATATCATAGGATATCGCGGACCGTGGGTGCTCAATACAACGACCCTATCTTTCTTTGGGTCTAAGTAGTGCTTGTCGGGCTCATTTCGGATTATGTTGAGGACCACACTAGTTAGTGAACGCATTCTTTTAACAGTAATGCGTGTTAATTTGCCCACCACCGCACTCTGGACCACCGGAATTAGCGCCAGCGCAGAGTAGAAATATACAAAACCCGATAAAGGGCGAATTCAAGTAGCATGGATGAGGGCGCGTGTAGTGCAGTGGTCAGAGGTGACCTGCAGTTCACACAGAGTCACTAGATCAATCCCACCCATCAGGCTAAGCAAGCACCTCATCCTTTCACCGTCATAAAATTAGTGTGAGACTTATCTGGGAGAATAAAGAACACTTACTAATAGATTGGTAACCAACTGCAGGTTCTACATTCTACAGATCAAATATGCATTCGATCACCTGTGAAATGCTAGGAATTGAGTTCAATACATTGCGTATCAACGCCAAACACATGCAAATATTGAAAAATCCCCATATACAAAGATTTCTTACAGGAGAAAACAAGAGGAGATGTAAAGGAGTTTCAGAGATAGGAGTATATAACTATTCATTTATATGCCTTAAGGAAACGTAAGATATTTATTTAACGATTCAGCTAAATGCTTTTCATAATATTACCTTTCTATTTGCTGCCTACTACAGTTTTTATGGCAAGGTAGTACAACCAAAATGGTGCTGAGATACTTGCAAAACTCCGAACCGCAGGCGTCTGCGATGGGGAACGAACGCGCTATTACGCTTTCAAGAGACTAACGCGTTCATCACCACACCATGCGGGTCCTTCATTTCGCCTGTCTCTCAGCTAGTTCCATCGATCACTGCCATCAGCAATCACCCGTCAACGGGATAATCATAGATTACCCACATTGGAAACCATCGGACTTCATTTGACAATAAGCAGCAGAGATCAAAAGAAGGCATATAAATGAATAGTTATATACTATTATACATTATACTTCCACGTGATTTCTGTGCGGTTGGTCTCTACGTGACATACTTAGTGGAAACCTCATAGGAAGCGGCTCTGAGGAAGGCGAAATCCGCCGAAACGTCAGCTTAATCGTGAACAAAGAATAATAACACCTCGCGTTTGCTCAACAAAAATACGAAGTAAATGAATAGTGTACATAAATATAAGGAAATGAACCGATATTTTGTCATTTAATACATAAAACACCTCATTCCAGGGAGTACGGTAGGCATAACTTAGAGCCTGCCCCAGGTGGAACACGACTGCGGCAAATGGTCAAAGCGAAATCAAGTTGGAATTATTAGTTTATCACGCAATACCTGCAATACCATATGTAAAAACATGCGATGGCCTAACGATGTATCAAATTAGTGTTTTTATCACTGCAGACGGGTTCTGTACAAACTCGCCGATTCCCGAGAGATGCGGGTTTGGTAAGGCGGAAATGCATGGTAGTAGCGACGAGCAACTGTGTTTTCAGTGACATACCACGCTCATGTGCATTGTTATTCAATGAGGAATCATCAGCTCCCAGAGATAAGAAAGTGTTTTGGGCTAAAGAATTGCGAAAAACTAAAAAGGATATTGAAATTTTATGCTCTCACTGGATATTGCACCGAGAAATACCCTGACTTTCCGTGAAGACAGAACGTTTTAATGTGTGCAAGCAACTACTGTTACGGTCATCCATCATAGATACGGATTATGCTTCATCTCAATGTGACGAAGACCACGTGTTTCTACCAAATTAGGGAATAATTTGGCCGAAATTTCTGATGACTATCTCAGAACTGCGAAACTCTCCTAGCAATTATCACTGACACCTCGTCCACTAAACTACGCTGTCTCAAACGGTGATAGTATGACGATCAAACTTCACGTCAAGTGAAGATCTAACGATTCCTGACAAGCGCAAGGAATCCAAGACACGAGCTGTAAGAGGAATAATGCCTTCTGATTTCTTTTCATTGACAAAATGAAGCTTATCTGCAAACGAAACGAGACAACCGTTAGTGGATGTGACAATCGATGAGAAAGCACTGACAGGCCTAATGGATCTACCAGAACAATTTTTGTACTATATTTTCTTAGATGATCTACGAAAACATTGATTAGTGAAACCAAGGTTAAAGAAAAGTCGGTTCCTGCAATTTTTGCACAGACCTATAACTACTAGGATTGTAAGTTATAAGCCATTATCACTGATGATATTTGTTTAGGCAATGACTTCAAAGTGTGTCTTTCCGCATTTATTCAAGTCCGCTTTTCCCAAGTTTTTACTTCGAAATCTCTAGTGATGGTCCCCATAATGATATAATATCGGAAATTAGTAAGGTGTCCTGACCTCAACGTAGCTAGAGGAATACAAGAAGTGATGGAAGCAATCAAAATTGGAGGTGCGGTTCTAGCTGTCAGTACATTCAATTTTAACCGTTTAAACATCGACAGCTCCTGTTTCAGTCACCTACGGCCGCCTCAGACAGAGTGCTGAAAGTGCACACTATCATCTGGTCGTCACTTTGACAACATATTCCAGGCCCAAGGGAATCCTTTTTTCCAGCTGATAGTAAAGCGAGCCCATTTCGAATTTCAATTGAAGTGCAATTAGTGATACTGACCTCCTTTAACGCATACTGGACCAGGTGTACCGACATACACATATCCGTTAAGTTATTCACAGAGCAAAGTCAATTCTACAACTATGTTAAGTTGTTAAATTCGCAAGTTTTCTGGTTACCGAAAACAATCAGGTGCCACTGGGAAACAGGAATCTCCCCTTTGTGGGGAAGAGAACTCCAATTTTTCCTAGAAATTCGCCTTTTCTCATTTCCAATCGTAATGATGGATCGTGACTATCGCATAGGATGGGAAGATTTAAGAAACATCTCAATACATTCACCGTTTTCTCGTGACGAAGTCACGACAGTCGTCAACCATATACGATTCTGAGCGGATGTTCTTCCTTGGTGGAAGACAAGTGAAAAAAGCGGTGGGTTGCTGAGATATTTGCAAAACTCCGGACCGCAGGTGTCTGCGGGTGATTGCTGATGGCAAAAGATCAATAGAACTAGCTGAAAGACAGGCGGAACGAAGGACCCGCATGGTGTGGTGGTGAACGCGTTACGTGTTCGTTCCCCACCGCAGACACCTGCGGTCCGGAATTTTGCAAATATCTCAGCATCATCGAAGTTATATTTCGCAATATATATATATATACCCTGCCATTAAAAAGAGTAGGCAGCAAATAATAAATTAAAATTATCTCAATACACTCAACATAAGTAGAAATATCCTTCCAAATTCTGAAAGCAACATGTTTCGCAATTGGAATAGAGTAGAATCCAGCATATATTAGCAATGAGCAAAGCAAAGTCCCCTCTATAAGCTGCTGGTGTTCTCATATCCACAAATCCTCTAGGTATAGAAAATTTATCGTTCAATGTCGAAAACACTTGCACTGTCGTGTTTACAATTGTGGACGAGTTCATCGTTTTCTTCGGATTTCCGTGAGATAAACAAGTTGTACATGCGTTAATGAAGCAGGCACAGACGGATTACCACTCGGCAAGGTTGCGAGGATTTCGTCTCGGCCAACAGCTTAGTGGAAAAGTGCAGTTCTGTTACTCGTGATCTAAACGGGTGCGTGATGAAATTCAGTCCCTATCCCATTATGGTTGTTTAAAGGCGGAATTCACAACGCAATGGCATTTCAATATGAAGAGCAGTTCTGTGTACCGATCAATATTTATTTTACTCCTTGCCACTCAATTAAGCAAAAGCTTTTCAATTCGTTGATTTCAACTAGTTTCTGATGAATTACGGCTTAAAATTAGAATTTAAGTCGAGTCCTTTTCGACAAAGACGTCAAGTGGCAGGAAGCGCTTATATACGGGAAAAGCATAACTGTAGGTTCTACGCAAGCGAAGTTTTTCTCAGTAATCTCCTTGTTGGTGAAGGAGCCGCCAAGTGGCTAATTTTGCATCCCAACAGAAGACAAGGTGCTCGTTCGACTCCCTCCCCAGCACTCTCCTTCAATCCACGCGGGAACGCCTTGGCTTGACTCTTATCTTCGAGTTTGCTGGAAGAATCGAAAGAACCAGCAATCTAGGATATTCCTAAAGAAAAGGAAATCCTCAAGCGGCAGCAAACAAAATGCGATGCGCTCTAAGACCTTTGTGAACAATGAATGCGAGGAATACGCATCGAATGCAAGTGCTGGGATTCGCGTAGTAGATCTGATAACGAGTCAGTCATGTAATAGATAATGTGGATGTAATCTTCTTGGAGAAAACTAGGAGGAAATGATGGTAAAATAATAACTTAGAGATGGCTCTATGGTAGAGGATAATCGTGGACGGGTACAAAACAAGTATTCAGATCAATACTTAGAGCTAAGGGAAGCCACTGAAAAGAGTAAAGAGATGAGTACGCCGCCTTTGGTCTCATAACTTTCTATACTAAAGAATGACGAACAACTACAAGAAGTATTCATTTTGCCAGACTTATGAGGTCGATTCAACAAAACCTTAAATGCGATAAAGGCAAAGAAATTTAATGATGATGAATGAGAAAATATAAGGAAACACGGAAAAATTATTCCACAGGAGAACAGAGGAGTGTGTTTGGAGTAGTTCAGAAGCTCGGAAATTTCTAGTTCAGCTGCTACCGTACTTTAGCGGACATAAACGAGATCTCAATGCTTTTGTTTGCCCTTTTAATTCCCATGTCGACGACCATGTACATCAACTCCAAGCAGTCGTAGACAGCATAAATGGGATAAGCATCTCAGAATGAGCGTTAATTGGCCATCCCATCACAATTCTCCAATAAGCCACCATTTTTTTTAGATTTCGTTTCAAGAGTTCACGGCGCCGTCATTCCTCAATTTAGCTTACCCTTGGTCCCTTACTTTGCCGAGACACTCTGACCGTCTACACCCTGCCTTTCGAAAGCCGAATATGGGTGACAAGAAACGTAAATGATACCTGTGAGTCGATGAGGTAGGATGATAAAGCTCTTGTTGTTGACCAATTCCTAAGGCAAAAGCCATACATTCGACTTCGTCAAGCATCGTTAGAGGTGATTGAATGCTTATCTGACCCATACAATAATACGTGGTGACCTATTGGTGTATCGAGTTAGTGCTCTTATCCTCCTGGACAGTTCTGGTACCAATATGCCGACCCCGAAATGATCG
Organism: Angiostrongylus costaricensis; assembly: GCA_900624975.1. Taxonomy (NCBI): domain Eukaryota; kingdom Metazoa; phylum Nematoda; class Chromadorea; order Rhabditida; family Metastrongylidae; genus Angiostrongylus; species Angiostrongylus costaricensis. The sequence goes on along the minus strand of UYYA01003898.1, from coordinate 250,957 downwards.
ATGCTTCGGTTGGAACAGACGTGAGATCGAACCAAAGACCATTTGTATCCTCTACACCTCACGGCACCTCTAACCACTTCATTACTGCAGTGCACGACCTCCGAACAAAGTGGATATATTAAAGATATCTTTGAAATCTATGCATTAATGACATAGAGTACCGAAACAGACAACAAAATGGTAAGTTGCTGGTAATTCATGCTTTCAAAATCAGTTCTATTTTCTTGTGCACCGATTCGATGTCGAAGGCAAACCCATAAAACCTTTAAGGATGTCTAGCCTACAATAATTTCCAGGATCGAAACATGTCAATATCTCAGCTTTTCGGATTATCCATAAGCTAGAGACATTCAGTGGATACTCATGTATCATTTCATATAACATTAATATATTCACTAAATATTAAATAAGAAGCGTCTTCGATTCGTACGCAGGCAATGCCAACGACGTGTTGATCCTGTAAGACCGATGATGCAGACTCGGTGAAACTTCTTACTGCAGCGAATGGTTAGTATTTAATGATGACCGATGTATAAGATACCAATTTCGAGCAAATCCGAGGCATATTCAAAAAAGTCCAAGCACAGAGTGAAGAACACTAATGGTATGGCTGGCCCTAATTACTAAAGATTTCGTAAATCCTTGAAGAAATACTGCAACGAAAAAAACATCTACTTCATGGGTTATCCAGTTAGTCATTTGTCAAAAAGATACAGAATACAAGGATACAACCACAGACTTCAGGTAGCGTGATTTGAGCGCTATAGCATGAACATTAATATATTCGTGACTACATCCTTTTCCGCTCCACGCAACGAACTGCTAGCACTGAACTCATGGTCCGAAACTCGGAAACGTCCTTCAGAGGAAACATGTCTCAGAACCTTTTAGAACTCTCTTCATCATCAACAGCCTTCTACGTTAATTGTATCGATACAATGGGCAAGGAATCGCCTCAGAGCTCGTGAGGAAGGAAAAACTCGTCCCAGGAACTCTCCTTCTGTAAATTTTAATGCGCCGGAAACTTCTTTTTTAATACCACAATAGGTATAATAAAGGTGTTAGTGATTTAAAAGGGAAAGATGCTATTGCAAATGCTTGGGCGAAAACATAGGGTGACAAAGGATGCATGCATTTATTTCAATGCATATGTTCGCAAGACGTAACCTAGTATATTTTCACGGCTATAAACAGTAGTGGATTGATTTTCTTTGATCCGTTCTCTAAAGCAATTTGAGAGGAATTTCGTTTGCCGCTGTTGCTATCGATTCCAGCTTTTTACTGCTACTAAGAGGTGCTTGTGCTAGACAGCTGTCGGCTCCTTAGCAAGATGTTTTTCAATGGATACCTTATTTATAGTTAGAGCAATTGAGAGAGGAAAAGCGACTGTAAGAAGCAAGCCAAGGGTTTGTACCCAGAAATGCACCTAGCTAGAAAGATATTATTAAAGAATTAACACCATAATAGATAAGATGACAAAAACACGATGCCTCCTTCTCGACAAGATAGAAATTTAGGGAGGAAGAACAGTAAATTCGAAAACGTTGCATTTCGAAATTTTTTTTGACTCAGAGATTGGCGACTTCGGAACTTTAGAATGCCAAAAATTATCCGGCAACATAAGAAAGAGCTTCAGAAAATAAAGAATAATATGTTCTTTTGGGGCACGTGTGGCGCAGTGGTTGGAGGCGCTCTGCAATACATATCGATCCTCGCGCCAATGGCCCAAGAAGCCTTCCATTCCTCAGGGGTTGACAAATTGGTACCAGACTTGTCGAGGAGGATAGCAGCATTGACTCGATACATCGGTAGGCCACCGCGAGTCAGTATAAAGGCCAGGTATGCATTCAATCATCTCCAAACGATGTTTAATGAACTCGAATGTATGGCGTATCCCACAGGGATTGATCAACACCGAGAGCTTTATCCTTTTTTATGTTCTTTTGATAACTGAAGATAGACAGATGGAGATCGACATTAAAAAAGGTCGCTAACTGAGAAAATGAGAGCAATACAGAATAAAAGCATTTCGTGGAATTTCCAATAACCTAGCTGCGTACTGGGCAGTGGTTAAAGCCATCCAGAAAAAAAAGGCGTCATTATTTCGATTCCGAGACCTGGGCCACAGAACATGATAGGGAAAGCTGGTGTTAAACTAGTATAAAAAGATAAAGAAAAACTGCCTTGATACAGCGGTAGGCCATTGCAAGTGTCATTATGTAGTCCAAATGTCCATTCAATCACCTCCACAATGCTTAATGAGGTTGGATGCATGTTGCAATCCCTCAGAGATTGATCGATATCAAATTCTCCACACTTTTGTTTTTCAATCGGAGAATTTATGGTAGCAAAGAGGAAAAAGAAGAAGGATATCGTTGATTAATCTCATTAGGTGCAATGTGTTGATGGTGAACGCGGTATTAATGCCAGAGGAATGCGTACGAGTGAAGCCAGCTTTTTTTCGGGTGTTTTCAGAGAAACTTCCAAGGTGGAAAGATATGGTGGGAAAATCGACTAACGGTTTCCTAGGAGATTAGCACAAGCGATTTTTTCTTTTTCATTGCCGTTCAGCATTTACATTACGTCACGAACGTGCAAGTGCAAGCGATTTGAAGAAATTGATCTGCTAGAGAGACCACGGTATTTTTTACAGAACATACTGAAACCTACGACGGTGGAGACAGCGTGCACCTTAACATCTTCATGCAAAACCTCAAGCCGTTGTCATGCAGAAGACAACGGCTGTATGAGCATGACATTATACTTCCACGTGATTTCTGTGCGGTTGGTCTCTACGTGACATACTTAGTGGAAACCTCATAGAAAGCGGCTCTGAAGAAGGCGAAATTCGCCGAAACGTCAGCTTAATCGTGAACAAAGAATAGTAACACCTCGTGTTTGCTCAACAAAAATACGAAGAAAATCATTACATTCACTCTTTTTCAAAATGCTCTTCAGGCTTGACGATTCTCCGATCTACTGAATTAGTTTCTAAAAAAATTTAATTTTCCAGCATAGAATAAGCCCTTTTGAAAGCTTGTTGTAAAATGAACTATATGAAGACGAATCGAACGTATTCGTAGCCCTGAAGACTCACACTGACGTAATCAGGATTCGGGAGTGAACATAGTTTCATAGCTGAAATGATGAAATGATGAAATGATACAGGAAAAAGGATTAAGTCCTTGGGGCTGATTGATCCCTGAGCGAAGCATCTTGCATTCGGCTCAATTAAGCACAATGGAGATAACTAAATTCATGCTAAGCTCATACCGCAAAAATTTGTGGGGCCTCACCGACGTATTAAGTTAGTGTTTATCTCTTCCCATGCAAGTCTCGCACCAATCCGGCGATCTCGGAGGAATTGCAGGAATGGATGAGCTTGCAATGAGCCGCGTACAAACAAAGACGATATGTGTATTACACGGTTACTCCTAACACAGCGCCAAATGTGCCCTGACAAAACGATCAAGACAAGAAAAACCAATAGGAAATCATAGATTTTTCGTCCTCGATGAGAGTTGCGAGCTTCTTAACCAGATCATAAGTTTTTGGCGTATTTTCTCCCTGAACAAAACATATTGAATGGAGTCAGGGAACCCACGATTGAAATGAACGATGTTCAGCTATAAAAGGACGAATTTCCCATAGTCTTTCCTCGAAATCGGAAAATTCAAGGGGTCATAGGTAGCACAACGAAATAACAACTTTCCCAAAAACAGCGAAGAAGTTTAACATATTCCTGATAAAAGGATAAAATAAAGGATAAAGCTTTCGGCGTTAATCAATCCATGAGGGATGCGCCAGGCATTCGACTTTACTAAGCATCGTTGGAGGTGATTGAATGCGTATCTAGCCTTTACAACGACTCGCGCTGGCCTACCGATGTATCGAGCCAGTGCTGCTATCCACCCAAACAAGTCTGGTACGAATTTTCCGACCCCGGACGGATGAGAGGCTTGGTAAGCCACGGGCGTGGGGATCAATCAATCTCACGTGTGTGTCGCATGGCGCCTCCGATCACTGCGCCACACGCGCCCTTAACATATTGCTGATATGTTTGTAAATATTTTCCACTTAAAACCTAATTATATGCAATAAGGGAGCTGAATGCGAAGTACAGAAGCCACATGACAAACCTTCCATTCACAATTTTGATTAGTGAAAATATGAAAAATGAAAAAGACTTTGATAAATTGTGAAGCCTTCCAAAAGAAAATGAAGAGAAGAAAAAGAAGGAAGATATAGAAAAAAGAATGAGACGAGGAGATTAATGAAAGATGTTAATTGAATTGGACTCATACCAGACAGCCCTCCTCCGACCTAATACCTACCAGCATCAACAGGTGAAAACGTCTTAGAAAAGCATGGCGTTGTCGAATCTTAGGTGTTTCATAAAAACGATAAAAATGCAACCATTAGCTTTTCTGATCAGAATTTTTCAGATTAACGTACTTCATAGAGCAAGTTCGTAAAGCTGAAGAAAATCACAATTTTAAAAAAAAGCGAAATAAAGACGGATGTGGAAAACAGCGGCGACAACAACAATAACAACAGCAACAACAACAACGACAACGACAACGAAAATAACAACAGCAACTGCAACAACAAGAACAATGAACCAGTTTCAAACGGCACATATGAGAAATGAAGAACTAACACTGGGAATGGAATATTGATTGATTTCAATTAATTCTGCTGGCATTCATTTCATTTTCATTCAAACACTTTCACAACACGTTAATTCGCTTGTATCGACAACTCTTAATGAAATGAGTGCATTTTCATTAGGATATGAGATTAAAATGCAATCTAGCACGAAAAATCTTACAGAAACTTAGGCGAAAAGAGAAAGAACTGAAAGTGACAAAAAGTGAACGAGGTTCATTTGTCTTCAGTAAGAAGCTGCTAGCGGGGGATTAACATTTAGCGCCAACTGCATGAAGTCAAAAACGAAGGAGAACTAGCTGCGTACAAGGAGGACAAAACGAGATATCCTGAAAATAAATTGACCCACGATTGACTCGCGAGATTTCTTTTTGTTGTGTGAAGCATCCACTTCCTCACCTCTTCCTTACGAAAACGATTGATTCATTTGTGGATCGGAAATATCAACTGGATCATCTCGATTACAAACTGTTGGTAAAGACACGAAAACACAATTCTTTTTCGATTGCGATTTCGACTACAGCTTCAGCTTAACTGGTTTCGTTACCGATTTGGGCTCCCTAGATCAATCCCGTTGAAGGATGATTACTAATGGAGCTGATCGACAAAACTAGCTGAGAGACAAGCGAAACGAAGGACCCGCATGGTGTGCTGGTGAACGCGGTAGCCCACGGAAAGGGTAATAGAGCATTCGTTGCTTACCGTAGTAGACATCTGCGGTCCAGAGTTTTGCAAATATCTCAGCATTATAGAAGTTATACTTTGCAAAATACCCTGTCATTAAAAGGGGTAAGCAATAAATAAAAAGGTTAAGATCATGAGTAGGTTAACCTCCCTCTGGTGCACAAAGGGTAGCTGAGATATGTGCAAACCGCATGGTGTGGTGGTGAACGCGTTAGCCCCCGGAATGGGTAGCAGCGCGTTTGCTGCCCATCGCAGACACCTGTGGTCCGGAGCTTTGCAAATATCTCAACACTGTTGTGGGTCTATTACACAATTCCTTTTTTCGTAAAGAGTTCAGAAAAACCAAAAATAAACCACAAACTCGTTTACAGCTGTATTTTTGCGAGGCTCAACGTCTTGAACTCCAAACGGTTGACGATCGCAAACATTTCGAAACAATCTGATGAAAAACAAGTTTTGCTTCCTTACAAATTTCGAGGAAGTCACGGAGAAAAAACTGCGCTCAAAGTCAAAAAACGGAGAGGAAAATTCACGAAAAGTACGTGGTTAGACTGATATCATCGTGAAAGGTTTTTTAACCAATCTAGTGAAATTTCTACTAGAACAGTGTACAGGCAACTTTTTCCTTACAAGAAAGACACTAAAGGGCAATCGCGAGTTCCGATCTGGCCTGGGGTCCAAGTTTTGCAAAGACTTCAGCATCACTGTGGCTGTATTACACATAATACCCTGTCGTAAAGAAACAATAGACAGGAAACAAAAAGTTAAGCTCTTCTCTTTCTTAGAGGTCAAATTTGCTCTGACGAACTGCAACGTTACAATGAGGCTGATGAGTCGAACCAATCATCTGCACAGGAAAATAACGCAGAACGAGCTTCGTTGCAAACCAGATGTGGCATCGGAAACCGCATGTTTCCAGAATTTCTGGAAGGCTTCGGGAAAGTAAAGAAAACGGCCGAAAGTCTCAAAGCCATGCATAACGGAAAAAAAGAGACAGAATGGTCGACGTCGTTCAAACGTAAGAAGTGCGTCACGCATTGGACTCCATTTGGATTTTAGTCCATAAAGATGATTTTATGCTTATCTGGACTACACAGTGATCAGGTCAGTGCTTCTATCGTCCTCAACAACTCTTTTATTAATCTGCCGAACCCGTAAGACTGGAATCCTTAGTTTACCTGAGATGAGGGTTCGAACCAAATATCACGTGCGTATCGGAGAGCACCTCTAATCACTCAGCTACACGCGCCTCTAAAAAAAAACAAAGTTAAACAAAAGACGTTGATAATTAGCTGATAGTGTTTTGCAGAATACAGACAATTCATCGGAAGAAAAACGTAATGTTTACAATCTAATCGGATAGGCAAATAGCAGAAGAAACACCACCGCTGCTGTGTCCGACGGTGAAATCGATACGAGTGAAAACAACGGAGACTTCGATAAAATAAAACGACCTCTGAGAAAACGAATATATTTAATGGGGAACACCAGCAAAAGGCAATCCTGTTTATGTGAGAATTAAGGAAGGAAGGATTTACTGGTAGGTCGATTCCTTCTGTTTTCTCCAGCCTTCGTTTTCCATTTGTCACCTTGACCCAATCCTTCCCTATCTCTCCTTTGCACTCGATTTACCGCGCACATAACTACATTCTTCACAGAAAATGGTTACGAAGCGTAAAAAGCCGGAATCAAGAACCTACACACATCCCTTTGTTTGCCACTTCTCGCCCTTTTCCCCTTTCTCCTATTTTCTCTCTCTCTCTCTCTCTCTTTCTATTCGCCACAGCTTATCGCTCCTCTTCACGGACAGGTTTCATTTTCATATCACAAAACCTTATATGAATAGGAGAAAAGAGCCATGAAATGAACTGCAATTCGTTTTCTTCTCCTATCTCTCCTTCCCTCGCTTGGTCGTATTTCCCATAAACCATAACATTAGTGGAAGTGCTCTCTTAGACGTATCTTCTCTCTCTTTACCTTTCTTCCTTCCCTTTTTCAAGACGTTCATCTTTTTTTAACCGTCGTCTCTATGTTTTTCAATCCACCTCTTCCACATTCCTTTCTTCCTGTCTTCTTCTCACTTGCCCATTGTTTCTCACCCCTCTCGCTCCTTCGCCCTCTCTCTCTCTCTCTCCATCGTTCTCTCATTTGCCTTTTATTTTTTCTCTTTCACATCATCAGTCTCATTCTCAGCGCATCGCATTTCGGGTGTAAACGTGCAGAAATACAGAACAGAAATGAGCAGAACAACAACCACGTAAAAATCGATCTGAAACCCATGCCACGAGAGGGGCGGGGCTTAGACGCAAATAGGACGTGTTTATTTCTCTCACGAACTTAGACTATCACACAACTGTAAACACCGGCTGAGAACTACACAGTGAAGATGTTTAGTTCCGTTTTACTCCAATCGACTTAACAGTAAACAGTTTCAATGGGTTTTATTTGATTGGGAAAAGAGTTCTGGTGGTAAAAGAACGTCCTTAAGACCTCCATAATCGCCCATCCCCAAAACAACAAAAAGTAATCCCCATCCAAAACAATAAAGAATAATAAAAATCACCAAAATGATCGTATTCTATTTCTATTCACGTGTTCACCTGAAGTGCATACATGTTCTGACGAGAATTTTGAAAACGGCGGGAATGTTCGCCGCTGCGGACCTAAGTTTGTCGCAGATTGATGGCGGCAAAGTTAAAAGAAACAAGCGGCATGGTCGTTACAGAACAAGAAGAAAGAAAAGAAAAGACCCATGGACGAAAACTTAACGGCTACCCTTTCGTGACGAGGTATCAAGAAATCCAGAATATCTGGTTAGTTCATGGAGAGACACGAGCCAATGAACGCCAATAGGAAATGATGACTGATGGTTCGGTCGGTAAGCCGACGAACGAACGACGGCAGAGGTGGCACGACGACGAAAATGGAAGAAAAAAGAAGCACAAAAACACGGTGACTGGAGGAAAATCAATAACAAGATTAATTCCAGAGTTTGGGAGCGGACGACGGGTGGTAGCAGCAGGATAGCAGCATTCTCGAGCCAGCCAGCAGGACAAAAACACTGTCGGCAGTGGACGCCGATGATGAAATTGCCTCCTCTCTCTCTCTCCCTCCTTCATCTCATTTCTGCGCATTCGATGTTGCTTGAGAAATCATAGATATCGTCAGATGAATAGAGTTCTATTATAGTGATGCGAACGACGAAAGAAAGTACTCATTCTGAGGACGGAAGAACTGAAAAGATAGAAGAACTATGAATGCTCCAATGATGAACATGGGAGGAACGAAATTTTGACAAGAACGACAGTACCCAAATTAGATGAAACGGTGAATACTGCAAGACCGAGCAAGGACACGGATCGCTTACAGTATCCGACAAAACTGAAAGAATTGACAAAATCAACTGAGCAAGAAAATCAGTTCTATTGAAGAAAAATGGAATAAAAATAGGAGGAAAAAGATTGAAGCATACAAAGTGCGAGAAGGAGAGTGAGGAATACAAGGAATTGGATAGGCGAAAATAAAACAAAGAACAGAGATAGAAGGTAAATGGGTGGATGAATAGAAGAAGACGATAAGGATGAATAGATAAATTGAAGGTGAAAAGATGAAAAAAGATCATATAGCTTAGAAGGATGATTACATCACCGCAATTTCAAAGTGGTCAGTTTTGCCCTTGCAAAAACAAAGGATTGCTGATTGGAGTAGTGGAACTTTTTGTCCCGTCAAGCAACTAGCTACATTATACATATACGTATACGTATACATATACATATACAAATACATATACATATACATATACACATGCACATACACATACATATACGTACGTATATGTACACGTATACATATACATATAAACATGTATACACATGTATATACATATACATAGACATATAAATACGCACATACATGTACATATACACATATATGCATATGCATATACATATACATATACGTATACATATATATGTATACATATTCGTATACGTATACATATACATGTACATATAAATACATATATTTATTTACATATACATGATGTCGGCAGTAAAATAAAATATTCATTAAAAAATTATCCACAAATCCTTCATATGCCAGTGAAAGAGACCACTGGAAAGCGTTATCTTAGTGATGCCACTCAGTAGCAATAAGCAAAACTCTGGTTCAATCTCTCCTCGAGTCAACCAAAGTCTCTGTTCTCCCGAAGTGCGGAAATTGGAACTAAACTTGTCCAAGAAGCTCGTTATATTTTTCTGTTATGAAAACTATCACAATATCGGAAGATTTCGGAAAGGGTCTGCTACGAACCAACACAAAAATCCGAAGACTATCTTGGATGATTGATGGGAAGAAACAAATCAAATGAGAGAAGTATTGAGACCTCTGCAATATGTAATATTGGGTCTGGTAAGCAAAGTAGAGCAGAGAATCGAGAGATATTAAAATGAAAGCAAGAAAACAATTAGTGGAATTTAGAACACCAAGCAATGTCCGTTGAAGGGAATCCCTTTATTCTTCGTTTTGGACTCTTTTTTTAGTGAAAACTCCGCCAATTCTTCCTTTCCAGTTTAAAAGAAAGATAAACAGCTCGTAGAAGGAGCACTAATCAAAGAGTGATCGAAATAGTAGCAATAATAACCCCATAAGGACATATTTTTGCCGTTGTCCTATTTTATTTGCATCCAGTGGGTGCAATGATATCACGCGCTAGTTTTCATAAATTAACAATGCTAGTAGAAGAGACAAATGTTTTTGCTCACTCTTCAAAAGTAGAGGGATATTAGTGAGAAAAAAATATACAAAGTATGGAACTCGTTTCCATGAAATCCAATCAATGACCGGAAATCAGAGCCGGATGCCTTGGCAGCTGTGGCGATGGCGGAGGCGGCAACGGCCACAACGATGGCGACGAGGACCTCGAAACCACAAAAATACCATGTGGACGCTCAGCAGCGGTTTTTATCCCAGATTTGCCGATGAGAAGAAGGCACTAAGTCGATTTGGAACTGGGAAGAGGAAAAGAAGAAAAATATTTGGATCCAGAATGGTTTTGAATGTGACTTTCTGGATAATCAGAGACCGGCACGCAACGCAATCCTTCCACCGTCACAGTATTACATTTGAGAAAATAATGCACCAGTCATGATAAGAGTGACGTTATCAAATCTTCCAAGGAAGAATGCCTGACAGGGCACTTTTTCTACGGATTTTGCAGGAGGAATATCCAAAGAGTCATGAGAAACGAAAGAGCAGAACACAGAAAGAAACCTATAGAAGTCAAATCAACCTATAATGTTGTGCTTACAGGTTATATTAAAATCGTTTAAGTTGATGACATGAACTGATTTCATTGTTACTAGTAAATTCATTCATTGCTTGACTAAACGAAGAACTTACCGATGAGTTGAAAGTGGATTCTTTCGATAGAATGGTCAGCTGAAGCCAAACGATGAACAAGCCAACAATTTATCGTCAGTAGACCGACTTCCTATGAAAAACAACAAACTTCTAGAAAACAGAAAATTGCGTTAGGTTAAAAGCGAAGGTCGGAAACGTTGCTTGAAAACCAACAAAATATTAACTTCTGTTAAAAACCGAGCAATCATAAGTTTTCCAATGAAATATAATCCAAGAAGATCCCTACTAAGCCATGATGATGAAAGCCCACTGTAATAATGTGCGCAACGTTAATGTACGGTAATAATGCAGGAAATTGAAAATCAGGTTTCCTTTTTTGGAAAATCGGACCACAATATTATTGGAAATGATGACAAATAACTACTTATAGTCTCTTTCTCAGGAACCGAAAATCGCCCATATACGAAAACAAAGCGAAGAGAGACCACAAACCAGTCCATGAAAACAAAAGTATAACTTGAAAAAAGACTATTTGTATATTGAGTTCATGAGTCTCATAAAATTAAATGCCAACTATGAACAACAGGACTCCAAGAGATTCCGGTTGAAGTCAAACGAATGGTAAGCCACGCCCTATGATGGAATGCGATCGCATCGATTTAATGAATCATGTTGTTTCAGCAAAACCTTGAGTTATAAGAAATTCAGTCCATATTCACAAGATTCGATGACCACTTTGCACTCATAGAGGACAGCCACGAATTCGCCAGTGTGTGAGCGACAGCCGACGGCGATGGCAGTAAGTGAGATTGAAGTGGATGCAGATGTAAAGTGAATCAGAGGGTACGGTATAAAGAACAACTAAACCACAGTGAACCATCGCACCGCTAGAATCGTGTCATCAGCGCTATCAGTGATAAGCTAAGATATTCAACTTTGTTTGACCTAGATGTAAACAAAGGACACTCTGACATTCACTGTCGTTAAAAATGACGAACGTTAGTAGATGAAGAGCAATTCCATACTGCAAATATGAGATAAGATAAACCGATGTTAATTCATAACCTAGTTGTGCTAATGAACGTTCGTGAGAGTTAATGATCATCATCATGACTCATCTGTTTCACATTTTCTAACCAAGAACAGATCAAGGATAAATTATGTAAGTGGCGAGTGTAGTTAGTTGGTTGGTTGGTTGGTTGGTTGACTAGACGAATGACAAACGAGAAAGAATGAACTGAGTGAGTGGAAATTATCAAAAGCTATTCATAAACTATTGCTTAAACGCTTCATAGTCCGCAGAATATATCGGGAAAAATCATGGAGTGAGGACGTTTGTGGAGAAAGACTTTCCGAGCCACGAGAAGTCCGGTAAAAACGAATTTAGAGCTACTAATCATCTACTAAGCACTACCCTTCGATACAATTTGGATAAATGACTGAATCCATCGGAATCTTGGCGATGAAGAAGTGATTGGTAATAAGCATTATGAGTCATAAAGAGTTCAGATAAGAAGTAAATAAAAATAAAGGATAAAACTCTCGGCGTTGATCAATCCCAGAGGGATGTGCCATGCATTCAACTTCATTAAGCATCGTTTGGAGGCGATTGAATGCATATCTGGCCTTTACAATAACTCGTGGTGGCCTACCGATGTATCGAGCCAGGGCTGCTATCCTCCCAGACAAATCTGGTACCAATTTGCCGACTCCGGAGGGATGGAAGGCTCGGTGGGCCATGCGCGCGGGGATCGATTCCACGTTTGTGTTGCAGGGCGCCTCCCACCGTTGCGCCACACGCGCCACTCAGATGAGAAGTAAAGATATGAAATCAAGAAAGGAGAACGATAAGAAACTTGGTCTGAGTACGTGGTCCATTTAAGCACTTGCGAACGGTGACAGTAGGATTTCTTCGTGGCGGTGAAGTGTTTCATAGCGGAAAATATACGACTATAAAAGATAATCGCAAAATATACCAATTAATCAGATTAATCGGATTAATGGTTGAAATTTGACATGAGAGTGAGTGGTAGGAAGCGGATGTAAGCGAAAAGGAGCGAGCGAGTGGCGTGACCTTGAAAGCCTTCAGACGTCCGATCACGACCACCTCGGTGTTCGTCGGCGACAAAGTAGACACGAAAACCTTCTCGCACTCACGTGGGTGGCTGGGAGGCGCTTCTATGTCGACGAATCGACCGCGATGATGCCACTCCAGAAAAACTGAGAACGCTTCCTGAAGAAAGGTGCATCAACCGCACCATGTCTGATTAATACTTTCGATCAATGGGTACAGAAACGTAAGAACGTAAATTTTCTCATTTCACGATTTGCTTAAAACTTGATGTGGGCCGACCACCACAATCAGGAATACGTAACTCTAGTGAGGTCAGAATAGTTTGGCTTCGAGAGTTCTCCGCGTCCCTTTCGGGATTCGAAAAGATTTTAAAAGGTTCTGAAACAATGCTTGAAGAAAATTCGCTCTAAAAACGGAATGCAAAAGGTCTAATTCTAATAAAAGGATATTCTTCATCGCAACAACAAGTGGTCAAAAAATCCAAAAAAGGAAGATCCATAGGAAGTTAATGAATTATGGCACATCGTCTTCTACTATTTCATGTATGATGTAGTTTAAACTATCTCCGATCAATAATTGATCGTCTCACGTTTTGTTGACTATACATCTTCTCAGCAAACAAAATTACGGTAATTCATTGAAAAGTCGGTATAAACGGTCCCTGAATCAGAAAAAAAATCATTACTTGCATATATTTCGCTGACTGAGAGAGTACAAAGTCTAAAAGGTGAAGGAAGAACTAAAAGAAAGAGACAGTTGTGAATCCATTTTAAAACTGAAGTATTACGATATCTGGCATTGACGACAGTGTTGGTAGCAGCGGCGATTTGTACCTTCGAATTCCGAATAGACGAGAAGTGATATGTTTATCAGATCGCCTATCCGAGCCAAATGCGACACAGATACATACATGAATACACACATACGAACAAACATACGCATACATACATACATACATACATACATACATACATGCATACATACATGCATACATACATACATACATACATACATACATACATACATACATACATACATACATACATACATACATACATACATACATACATATATACATACATACATGCATACGTACATACATATATACATGCATACATGCATAAATACATACATATATATATATATATAGATAGATAGATATAGATATAAAACGTGCACACATACATACACATGTGCACTCAAGCATACACACCAACACAAAGGCTTACACATACAATACATTACGCATAAACACACAGACCGACAGGAACATACATATACATACAAATGCACATGGTCAAATATATACTCATGTATACATGAGTACATGCAGAGTACAAACATGCAGTTACTGTACTGCGTAATTGTAACATCCCTGTACCTACTATGTCTCCCAGTTATTCTACCAGCGTTGCCGGCGATGTTCTTTAACGGCGCCGGCCGGTAAAAACTACCGTTACTGGAGAATAGTGTGATTGTACAAACAAGTGAGTGTGCTTATATGTATCTTCAAAACGACACTTGTTATTCTAGGACTTCTCTGCCACAACCGTATCTACTGACGACTGGTGTGAGCTGGAGGAAGCTGTGTTAGTGTAATAAAAATACTTATGTCATCTATGTCGCCTTGAATCCGGTTCGCCACCAAGTGTTTAGAGCGGGTAGAGTAGTGTTCGATAGAAACGCAAAGAGGATACACGAAGCTCATTTCCTGCATTCGCCGGCATCTCTACGTAAATAGATCGTCGATTTTTAGATCTCGGCTAACGTTTCTGCTCGCCAGCCACCGACAACTTTCCACAGAGGACTGCAAACAGACTACTCATAATATTGATAATAATAAAGGAATCAGCATGTAATGAAAACACTTCTCTAAAACGGTAAAAAATAATACGCTAGGAGTTGATCAGTCCCCCGGTGATGTGTTGTGCATTTGTCTGCATTCGTAGTAAAGTAAAAGTTGTTGAATGCATATTTGTCTTATAAAACGACTAGCGCGTATTTACTGGTTTGTTAAATCAATGTTTTTAATTCTCCCGGACAAGCTAACAAGTCTAGTGCCAATTTGCCGACATCAGCGGGCTGGGGGGTTTGATTTGCCCTGAGCATGGGATTTAACCAAGGACAATTTGTGTATCGAAGCACGCTTCAAACCACTACTCTACATACAACACTAAATATCCTAATCGATTCGAAAATGATGTAGTTATTTGTGTATATGAAAAGGAGGTTGTAATATGCAGTGCAGTGAAAATAATAAGAAACAAAAGTGTAATATTTACCGAAGACAAACTCAGAAGATTTAATGTGTAAAAGAAAAAGAAGAAGAAAAAAGGAAGGCAGAAAAGAAGATAGGACACCAGGATTCACCATAAGTTGCTATTTCAAATATGCATTACCACTCAAGTGAGAAGTCGCTGGCACGACAATCCCGCTCGAGACCTCAAAAAAAAACCTTTGCCCGAACAGCAGAATTACTAGTCAAGTGGAATTTGTGCCGCAATTTGCACCTTTATTTGTGAAGCGCAACCACTCGAGCACTTAAGTGAGTAAATAGGCGATCGGATGCGCGGGTAGCGCAGTGGTCGGAGGTGCCCTGCAACACACACGTAGAATCGATCCCAGCGCCCATAGCCCACCAAGCCTACCATCCCTCCGGAGTCGGCAAATTGGTACCAGATTTGCCTGGGAGATTAGCAGCACTGGCTCGATACATAGGTCGGCCACCGCGAGTTATTGTAATGGCCAGATGTGCATTCAATCACCTCCAAACGATGCTCAATGAAGTCGAATGCATGGCGCACCCTCAAGGATTGATCAACGCCGAGATCTTCATCCTTTATCCTTTAATTAGGCGATTGATATGTTTCATCAATGGTCAATTTTGTGATATTTGCTTTCCGTTCTAAATGCAAAATAATTGATAAATCCAGCCCCGAAAGGTTGCTTTTGTTTGCACCCACGGAGTGTCCACAAAAACTGCAGCATTTGTTTCATGGTTGAAGTAAAATAAACGGATGACTGGCTAAGAATAGAACGTAAAAATGGCAGTTATAGTCGTTGTGATGGATGTAATGTTGATCACACAAGTAACATGAGGAAGAATTTTTAAAGAGTGGGTCGCAAACTAGTAATTTCTCAGACAGGCCACTTTCTTTCTTTCTTAGAGAAAGGCGAAACGAAAGACCCGCATGGTGTGGTGGCGAAAGCCTTAGCTCCCGGAAAGGGTAATAGAGCATTCGTTCCCCACCACAGACACCTGCAGTCTGGTGTTTTGCAAACACCTCAGCGTCATTGTGGTTAATTTCTTAGATTTCGAAAAATCGTTATGAATTAAGGAGAATTTCCTCGACACATCAGCCGAGTCGCTAAGTTTCACTGAACTGACATTTTAACCACAGGCGCCATTTTCTTGTGCAAAAAATCAATTACCCCTGGAGAATTAGCTGTTCCTCCCTTTTTCCATGCTTTCTTGATGGGCAGACGTTAAATTGCGAAAGTGATGCTTGCTCGCCAGTGTGAGTTCAACTCAGTTATCCGCAGTCGCTCATTGCATCGGCGTGTGTATCCGTAGCTGCACAGAGTCGAATCCGGTGTGGGTGGAGCACCGCTGCAAGCTGCAAGCTCACTCGGGAATGCCTTTCTGCACAGCATCGCGGCTGAATGATCGTGCACTGAATATAATTTGTTTGTTTGTTTACAGTGAAAGTCGATTTACATAACTGCAGTCCTTTCGACAGTTGCCAAGTTCCAAAAATCCCGAGATGAAGCACAAAGCGGAGTGTCTCGTAATCATGCGTGATCTACTCCTAGACTTCAGGCAGATTTTTTGTCCTGGGACCGGCACATTCATCATCCACCTAAACCCTGAGTTCATCGTGACTTGTCAATAAGTGGACGGCCTACAAAAACGGTGAGAGTTGTATAGAAGCTATTAACCATGCGATTAAAATCTGGGTTCTGGGTTTTTGTATTGAGATTATGAAAATGTTTAGCTGAGTGCACATCAACTTGTCCTCTAAAGGGGATGAAATTTGCTTGACCGTTAGCCAATTTGAAACAAATATTGTGTTTACAATCTCGTTTATCAAGAAATTAGCCGATCCAAACCGAGTTTAATAGAAAGTCAGTGCTTTATTTATTTTATTCTACAAAGTCGTAGAGAAAGAAAATAATCAATATGAGGAGGAGAAAAAATCAAAAAATAGCACAGGAAAGAAATCTGGCAAACGAGAAAAGACAGAAATCGGAATGGACTGGGCGCAAAATACTGTGTTATCTTCATCAAATGCTCGCACATGAAATCCATTGCACTCACGACAGCGCTTTTATCCAGTAAAGCTGCTGTAGTGCTTCTCGCTAAAGCTTTCAAGATCATTACAGTAAAAACAACTTAACAACTTTACAATATGATTTGACTTCTCCTTAGCAGGCAACTACAAAGAGGGCCAATGATTTTCTGCTGTTGTAAGTCTAAACTAACTCCAGATTAGATCAGCATAAGTTCTATTCAACACTGTCGCGGGTCAGAACTTCCAGTAGGCTGTTATCGCTTGGCGGGAACCACAGTTCATTTTCCTTTCGCCGACTGAGTTAAGGTGCATTGCTCCTATTATGCCAATATTTTATAAGAATAAAATCGATATCGTGTAGATCCGGCCGTCTTCAGTGGTTCACCACCTCCTCATAGTTAAACGGTCTCAAGTAAAGGTGTAAACTTGTGTTGTACAGCTGAAATTTCATCCTTATCACGCTTACCTAAGCTGAGAAGGAGTTTCATCCTAACATCTCCTGGAATCCTCGCTACGAGTGAACCGATTCCGCAGCCATACTCGCCGAGCTTTCTGTGGTTTCTGTGATCTGTGGATGAATCCCCTTGCTGTACATCGCAGCCTGGCACCCAGCCGTTGGGAGGAAAGAAGAAGAGATGGAAGACAAAATTCTCGATAAAAGCAGTTTAAAAAGTTTTTTGTCGAAGTATGGAACTTTCGGTGTTCTACGCGTTAGAATAGTCCACTTAGTGACTCTAATGGCTGTTCCAGTTATCTGACGATTATAAATGGTATAAACGATTCATAGATATATATCTACATATGATTGAAGAGGTGATTGAAGAGGTCAGTGTAAGTAAATCTATGACGAGTAAAAATTTGGTAATGGTATGTAGATGTGTTTCGCCAAAATATGGGAAGTTTGTCCAGTCAGTTGCTTGTGAATTGCGTCGTGTAATGATATTTAGGTTGAGCGATGAATGGGCGAACACCGAGAACAAAGGAACGACTCATAAATCTACGGCTACCGACATCATAAACGATCAAGCAGACAGTTGTGTGCTCTTGAAACCCGCTAAAAAACCGTCGGTTGTGCAAAATTATCTTGTCAAGCATGCAATTATGGCGATTTCAAAAAAAAATAAGAATGCTTAGCTCCATGGTCTGAAGGCAAGAGCGCTTACCTTTCGAAGCAGTTGTCGCTCTGAACTCGCCATATGAACTAAATTAGATTAGAAGGTATAATATGAATTAGCAAGATAGGAGAGGGATTGAATTAAGCGAAAAATCGCTTCTAAAGGAAAGAAATTGCAGCCGAAAAAGAACCTATGAACTGTGGTCATAAGCGCTCAAACGTTAATAGCGTGCATTGATCAAAGGAATATCTCTGACGACACTGTGGAAAATGGCAGATATCTCGACTCTTCCGTTTTATGCATGAAATGTCTATTGACAATAAATCTGTCGTCCAGGAAAAAAGAGCATGATCTGGCATAGAGACGCCACGAAAACTGGTCTATTGGAACGCAATCTCACTTAGTAGCACTATTCTTTTCTCATAATGCACATTTCCTAACGAACAACATTGCCACAATCTTTTTCCACCGAGCACACTTAATAAAATAGCCATTCTAAACAAAGCGGCATGCATTTGAATCCATTCATGACCTGGTAAAGGTGAATGACTCCATATCTGGCCTGTACAACGACTTGTGGTTGCTTACCGATATATCACTTCAGTGTTTGCGTTCTCCCGGACATCTCTGGTGCCAATTTACGGACCATAGAGGGATGGAACGCTTGGTTTTCTCCGAACCAAAGGATCGAACCAACTACCATGTGTATAACGCGGGACACCTCTGAGCACCGCACTGCACGCTAGCAACCGATGTGATAAGAGATATTTAATGTTCGGTTCTGTTTTTTCTCCTGAACTAGTTCATTCCACTGTTTAACGTTACAGTAATGTTTTAAACCACTGAATGAATCACGATGCGCTTTGATGACAAATCGATGACCGCTACGTTAACGAGAAGTTCGAATTTTCCCGATTTTTGTCACTGATGGAGGCCAGGCTTATCCTGTATTCCAACAATTCACTAATAAACGTGAGCCCTTGTTAGCTATGAGCAGCCAAAGCCACAGGACTTGCAAGTGAACGGAGTTCTCTTTTTGCAGGAGGTACCCGGATTTCGCCACATTGCAGTGAACGACGGCAACCGTTCATCAAGTAGAATGCCCGGGGTGTCTGTAGGCGCGAGTTTTTGACCGCGTCGTTCGTCATGCAAGTGCCCATGATAGATGACTGCGATTTGTTTGCAGTAATTTCAAAGAAAAAAAAAAGAAGAAAGAATAATATATGAGAAAGACTCCCGATTAGAAAACAGCACAGAATCATCACCAACACTTCACAACTTATGTTCTTTTCTCACAAGAGATCTAAGTAAAGTTTGAAAAGAAAAGTGGATGTAAGCCAAACGACCGCATAACTTTTTCAGTGGTTCTTAAAGAACCCAACGAAATCGATTAACTTTTCAGAAGGACTAGGCAACCATTGTAAAATTTGACAGTGAATTTTACACCTGTCAAGAATTTGACATAACACTGTAGCAAAGCAAAGTCTTAAACACCTGATAGATACTGTAACTAACGAAAACAATATTACACTTTTAATGAGCGAACTCACGTAGCGCAATGGTTAGAGGTGTCCTGCAACAAGCACATGGTTAACGGGTTTAATCCAGAGAAAGATGGGCCATGTATCCCTACACCAAATTATTTTGGGAAAGTAGAAAAAACTATTGACCTGAGACATCAGTATTCCACTGCAAGTTATTATACGGGTCACATGTGCACCCAATAACCTCTAACCTACTACGAATTGAGTTGACTGCATGCAGCATCCCGTTAATGATTAATCAATGCTGAAGGGTTTATCCTTCATTTTCGAATGCACTAGCTAAGTAGACAATTTATTTAAACTCGAACAGGTAAGAAATTAACTGACAAAAGTAGAATATTTATGAACAGATTATGAGGGGATAAGTATTGGACACGAAAACTAGTGATAATAATAGCTACTTAGTCCAAATTTAATTACAAAACATGAAGAAATAACGCAGTAAGGAATATGAGGTGAAAAATAACCAACGTGTCTTCAATGTGTTCCGAACTACAGTCCGAATAGAATGTAATTTCAACGGAAGAAATCCTGGAACGTCTTCTTTACTAGCCGACGGCAATGTCTATGTCTTGCTCCAGTTTTACACAGTGATCGAAAAACTGCATGGTCATTTGTTCGAGTATGCATCGGGATCATTCATTCGGACTTCTTCTCCCTGAGGCATAATGGCACCAAGCTTGTCTGGGAGAAACTCCGTCCCATGCATGGTGATGACCTGGGAACGCTATATGAGAAGTATTGCAGAATTCCATTGAGAACTATCTCAACCACCATTTGATAGAGTTAATGAAGTGGATGGAAGGAAGCACAATCAACCCTTAAATCCGAAAAGCTCCGTACAAGGCAATAAATCGTATGAACGACATGCTGTGATTTGCGCAACATGTGACGACAGGCCATATGATTACAAGAACAAATAAAAGCGTATACTATATAAAATGTTGACTTTGTAGTTACAGCGGCTTCGGTCGGTCAGAAGATCAGTTGCAAGAATGCCTCTGCCTGCCTATAGAAAAATTGCTATTACTCTCGACATATCCTAGTCGCAGCGTAGAACAGCTGCACGCGAACTTTAATGCCAATAGCCGATAATGACCTATAGAAAAGCCTCTGGCGTTCTAACGACATGTCGAAAGAGTCCATGCAAGCATCTAAGAAGCAAAGCGAATAGTATAGGCGAACAGTACACTATTATCACAAATGACATGCCACCTTATCTCGGAATGATTTTTTGATACACATCCCCATAGGTGGATTTCACTCGTCATTCCTCGTGAACAACACACGGGTAGTCCAGCAGCACGTTGAGCAGTTTTTGAAAAATTGGCGTTTAGTCATATGCTGGATCTTCATTAATACTTTAGATTTCAAAGAATTATGGCGCTATTGTCACATAGTCCAGGATCTGAGGAAGGTCGCCGAAACGTCAGCCAGCGAGCATCGACAACGAAAACAACAACAATAAGAACATCTATACCAACCGCGCCTTATACATCTATACACATATATATGCACATATATGTGTATATATGCATATATACGTGTACAGGAACGAATACTAATTGCACTGGTATTGGAAGAATTAATGAAAACACTCGGGCATATTTATAGCGGCACTAAAAATTCGCATATAGCATCACTTTCGAGCACAAAAAGTAGGAAAACTGCGGAAAGAGCGATTCCACGAGACTCTGTGTTTAAAGCGATAAGAGAGGAAATTTAGGTTCCGATCTACGGAATGGACTGAGGACCAGCGCCTGCTTTTGCCAGACTGAATGCCACACCATAACAACTGCACATTAGGTATAAATAGGTCGCCAAGTTGATGACGAAACATCTGAAGGAGAGCTCTGGACGAAAAATACGAGGTGCTTCGTGTTCTTTCCTCAGCGGAAATAGCAGGGAATTTGAAGAAATTGAAGAAACTTCGCTGGCGTCGACCACTTGATGTATAGCAGTAGAATGGATTGAGAATGGGGAAAGATTGTAGCTTAAACGACGACAAAACGAAAACACACCAGATTTGTTTCTAAAAATATCCGCTTCTCAAGAGAAATACATACTGAAACTCACAACTAGTGCTAACATTGTAATAGAGAAATTTGACAGACAACAGTATTCTCCATATTTCTCGGTTGGAAATGGTCCGCTGGAAATGGTCCATTTGAACTTCTTAACTGAAAAAGTCAGATCCGTCGTAACTTTACGATAATGGAAATACAGAGAATATGAGCAGATGACAGAAGAAAAACCTGCAACAAATTCATGCAGGTAGGACAGTCTAAGGAAATATTTGGATTACTCATTCCAGGGTTAATTGAAAGCCGAAAAATAACTAAAAGAAAAGTAAGAAAATTGGGAAGGCTAAACGGCCATCAGGACCTTGTCGACAGTTTGAATGTGCCAACCACTTGACAAATGACTTGACCTCATTTGAGATTTTACACAGCAACGAAGAAACGGTCAGGATTCAGGATGAACAGGACAATAGGAAAACGATTATTCTAGAGCAGCAAAAGATAATTAATAAAGTCGATAGAAATGTTTGAGACGAGATAGCTAAGCAAGGCTGGAAATCGAATAGGAACGAGTTGTCTCATGTTAAAATTAATGCGATGATATTACCTAGTAGTTGATTGAGTTGAGTAGTAGTTGATACCTAGTAGTAGTAGTTGATATTACCCTATGAAGTGTCCGTACAAAACACAACCAAAACCAATGAGTAGACGAGGACTTCATTTAGATACTATAAATTAAGAATTCGAAGTTGTTGAACTTCCAAAGGGCAAAGCTTGTAATCGTTTCAATCAGGAAGCCTAGCTAAGAGTGAACAGATACCAGAAACCACCACCGTTCTGGTATTAAATTAAAGTGGCATGGTGGAAAATCTCCCTCTGATTCAGAAGGGCTGCGACTGCCTGTGGTGGTGAAGACCTGGGGCAGACGTTGGCCAGACTGATCTCGGGATTCCAGGGAATCACATTGCTTAACCAACAAGTCTCCGAAAAATGGAGATTATACTGGGGCCCCGCAACCAGTGAGGACGGACCATTCAAGTATCAAGTAACTAAGTAAAGCTTGCAATGGACTTAATGGATCATCTAGAGAAAATATTTTTGCCTTTAGAAGAAACGGAAAAATAAATATTCGAAAAAATGAAAAATGAACGAGCAAGCAACAAGCAACAAAAGAAGCATCGTATAGAACAACATTCAAAAGAAATAGGCACAAAGAACAGGCATGATCCGAATGATGATGACAGGCAAACATTGCGATGTTAATGAATCAGGCAGAATAGGACGGCGGCGGAATGTTGTTGTATACATTAACTCTTGAAAAAACGATTATGAGTGTTTCAGTCCCCTGAAATGGCTTTAGCAATTGGCGTCACCCACATAAAAACTCAATCGCTGCTGGAGATGATACTGAACCAGTAGAGAAGTGAACGTGAGTGCACTAGCGGAAGTCATCGAGAAGGAAGATAACGACCAAACACTTAAAAAACAAGTACAACGGTTTCTTCGAATGAAAGAGCAGATAAAGGCCAAAATTCACTTGCTTCTTCCGCAAGTTCCGCTCCAAGTTTCAATGAAGTGATAAATGACGAAAAAAATAGCAAAAAGCAAAAATAGCTGAGAACACGCCGATTATCCACCTAAGACTTCGTTTACAATAGAGTGCTCATCTTTAGTGACAACAATGCGTCACTAAGCAATCACGGAGGCGAACTGCCCACTGTGTGTGTGGACGTAAGTGCTCGAAAACGAAAACGCTGTCACAGTTACAATCAAAAGAAGGATTACAAGCAAAACTGCTGCAAGAATGTCGTAACATTATCTGAAGACGTATTCTACACGAAGTACTTGGCATCATAGACAACAAAACGCCACCAGACCGTCACTACTGAAACGAACCAATCATTCTGTGTCGTGGTGAACACAACTGCTCGGCGGCGGCGCCACACTAACGAGAAGGCTGATTCAACTCGATCGAGCCTCGTCAAGTATTCGACAACAGATAGTGGCAACTTGACGCTGACGTTTGACTGATTCAGACAGTCACCGTATGTCAGACATATGTTGATCCTAGCGGTACTAATTAATTAACGTAGGCCACGATCTACTTCGTTCCTCATCTGTCTCATTAGATCCGGAAACTTTATCTATAGTTGCTACTACGTCCAGGTAGAGCTTCAAGGCAAAGCAAAAAGAGTTTGTTGGGAAAAATTTTTGGAGAGAGAAGAAAAAAGAGAGAGAAAGGAGTTACAGAGAATATGAAAGTTTCTGATTTTCCCTGGAATGAAACCAAGCATTACTGCACCGAGATTTTCCTTCAGTTATCAAAAACTACACAAACATCTTTAAAATTCTTTGCCATCTTCCTTTTTTAGGAAAACTCTAATCTCGTATGCCGATAATATCGGTAACATATTGGAGTAAACTAGCTTTCTTCTGAAGTCGCTTCAGTAAGCTACTCCGGATCAGTCCCGTTGACAGGTGATTGCTGATGGCGATGATCGATAGAACTAGCTGAGAGAAAGGCTAAAGAAAAGGTCCGCATGGTGTGGTGGTGAATGAGTTAGCCTTCGGAAAGGGTAATAGAGCATTCATTTCTCACCGCAGACACCTGAGATTCGGAGTTTTGCAAATATCTCAGCGTCACTATGGTTAGTTCAGTACTAGCTTTTCTTTCAAAGTAGGAAAGAATACATTGCATACATGTTTATCAGCGAATCTACTCAAAGATTTTGTTCGTCGAAAAAGTTCAAAGTGAGAAAATTTTGGAAAGCGAAACAAGTGGATGTCATGATGGTATTTGGCCGAAGTGTAAAAGGGCGCACATCCAATTATTCAATTA
Source organism: Angiostrongylus costaricensis (assembly GCA_900624975.1). Taxonomy (NCBI): domain Eukaryota; kingdom Metazoa; phylum Nematoda; class Chromadorea; order Rhabditida; family Metastrongylidae; genus Angiostrongylus; species Angiostrongylus costaricensis. The sequence goes on along the minus strand of UYYA01003898.1, from coordinate 226,359 downwards.
GGCAACTTATAGAACTGTATTAAACCTGAAAAGAGGGATGTAATGAAAAGCATAAAGGAAAAGCTCCCAGCGTAGGTCAATCCCTAAGGGATGCGATATGCATTCGACTTCATTAAGCGCCGTCAGAGGTAATTGAGTGCATATCTGGTCTATTCAATGATCCGCGGTGGCCTACCGATATGTCGAGCCATGGTGCTATTTTTCCGGGAAAATCTGGTACTAATTTGCCAACCCTGGAGCGATGGATGGATCCGTGAGCCGGTGGCGCGGAATCGATCCCATGTGTATTACAGGGCTCCTCTCACCACTGCGCTACACACTGCCCTTAGAATGTAATAAGCTATCAAAACCATATTGAAGTAAAGAGAATGCTAGGATAAACTGTATTCCATAAACTTACCCTAATTTTTTATTGCTACTCTGAAAAACCCACTATTTATCCTCGACATCTATGGAGCACGAGCAACTTTCGTAATTCCTTAAACAGTTGTACCGCAAAAAAAAAACTAGGTTCATGAATAAGAAACAAAAATGTAAAACACACTGATTCTAGTATCGTCATTTTTATTGTTATGTCTACCCAACTAAATCGAAACGCATAGAAAATACTGAGCGGCTTGTCACGAGATAACTGGTCCCATTCGCTCCTAGAGTGAGGAAACAACGTTCTGCGATGATCAGTAAATCAACACAAGATGCAGAAATGGCTTAGTGTAATGAGTTTGTCGTTGTTCATGTCGCTAATCCTCATGGTGATCAATACCACCACCATCACGACCGCAAGTTGTGGCAGTTCTATGTTGTAATGCGATTGTACAGCAGGTGTTCAATCGGATTCCATCGCTCGGATTTTGTCGGCTATGGACAATGGGCATGACATGTAAATTTGCATAGATTGAAAAATCAAGATTGCTGAACAAATTAGAAGAGCTTGTAACGCGCTAGTTAGAAAGGCCTTGCAATGAGCACTTGATCGTTGGTTCGATCTCGCGCTTTAACCTCACTAAAGGCTTCCATCTGTCAAAACTCCAAGTTGCTACAAGTTTGGTTTGGTAGAATAGAAAAACACTGATTTGGAAGATCAGTTGTAGGTCACCGCAAGTCATTTTATTGGTAACTATGGATTCAATCACCTCTACTATGCTACGAGTAGGATCAAGTGCATAGCGTCTCTGTAAGCGGTTGACCAAAGCTCAACATTTTCTCTGTAATCCTTCATGGATTGTCGACTTCATCCGATGATCTATTGTCGTTGATTCTGATTGCTCGTTGTCCGCCGTCCGTTCAGATCAATGTGTTGACTGGTTAGCCTATTTATCACTTTTTTTCTTATCTAAACTGGTTTCGGCTTTTCATGTTCGTTTTTCACTTATCTTTCGATTCTCTAAGGCTTTAAACCACTAACAGATTTAGTTGAATCTAGAAAACTGAGAAATCTTGACTGTTTTATAGCACACAGGGAAAAGAACAGTCCAGTTATCGATAGAAATTTCGTATACGGCACAGCGACTTTAAGATATTGATCCGCAATAGAATGGAAGAAAAAACAAAAATTTTTAAAGGAAAAAATCAATAAGAAGAGAAATTAGTGGGAAATTAAATCTAGCACATTTACGTCACTTAGTTTCGTTGGTCTCGTTCATTTATTTCCTTTATTTCGTTTCATTTTTCATCCCAACGCTTTAATATTTCGGATTGTCTAAGTAAATCAACCGTACCGCTCGTTTTACATTTAGCTTTATCCCACGCTAACTCCAAAAATTGGCTATGAATTAAATTTTTTGACAGAAAATTAAACAAATCTTGCTTGAATCTGATTGATTGCTGGCAAAACGTCTTACGAAACAGCTTTTTTTTCCTTTTCTGGGAACACTTTATCCACCATGAGGTACGGTACAAGTGGAAGCACAACGCATTTGTAGGTCAGAACACTAACATTTTCGGGAAAAAATGCTTGTAAATGCTGCAAGACAAGCAGTCCTATAAAAGAAAAAGTGGAAAGGAAGAACGGAAAACAAAAACAAAAAGTGGACAATGTTTGACAGCCAGATAGATGGCAGGAAAAGCAATAATCTATAGTATAGAGACCCCGGAAAGGAAAATCTTGGTTCGATCTGGCACTGGGTCAAAGTTTTGTGAATATCTCAGCTTCGCTGTTGTTGTAATTCAAAACATACCTTGCCGTGAAAAATTGCAGTAGGTAGAAAATAAGAGGTTAACATTGTGATTTCGACTGCAGCCTCAGCTTAACGGGGTTCAATGCTGATTTGTGCTCTCCAAATCAATTCCGTTGACAGGTGATTACTGTTGGCAATGTTAGGTAGAAAACTAGAAACTGAGAGAAACGCACAGCAAGGTCGTCCGTTCGTAGTGCAGTGTGTAATGCTCGAGCCTCCTGAAAGGAAGTCATGGTTCGATCTCGCTCGAGGTTTGAGCTTTACGAATATCTCAGCTTCGTTGTGGTAACAATCTGTAATTTTTCTTCCCAGAAACAATCACTTTCACTGTTGGAATTATCAAGAATAATATGTCCACTTCACTTCACGAACCGACAGCGTTCGACTTAAATTGGGAATTCCGCTGATTTTACTATCTATGTGATTGACATTTATTTTTGTACTAGTTACTATTTATAGCTTATTATCACTTCGTACAGTCATCGTATATGAGGATATCAACAACGGATCGCTGAATAATTTTGGTCATGCAAATCACACCGCCCAATCCAACTGTACGGCCGTCGGTCCGTCCGCCCTTCCATTCACATCCATCTGTTGCAGTCGCCTATCGTAGGATACGCGGAAATCGCCATGTTCGCCCCATGTTCGTCGCTTACTTTCCATTGTTTTGCGATTAATACGGGTCACCAACAACACGACCGCATGATGAGATGATACGATTGGTGAACAAAGGTGATGTCGATTAGGCTGCCGGTCACACACGATCGACATAAAAATTCCAGAACGGAAAATAACTACCGTGCATCTCCGCACTGCGCATGGGTTTGTGTGTCCATGTGTGTGCGTGCGCCTGTGCATGTATGTGTGTGTATGTGTATGTGTGTACCTGTGCGTGTATGTGTGTGTCTGTGTGTGTGTTTGTGCGTGTGTGGTGTTATGTCTGTTTATTGTTTGTCAGTGTAGGACATGTGTGTGTCTGTGTATGATTAGCGCACAAATTGTTGCACGAAAGTCCTTGAAACCCTAACTATCACCATTCCCAATCATTCCTTACCACTCACTTAGGTAACTGTGAATAAGATAGAAGCATGACCAAAAACCATTATAGGAAGCCTCCTGCTACGAGCAATGAAACTGAAACCAGCACTAATCACAAAAGAAACATCGCAACATTTAATCACTGAATGGTGGTATCGATGTCGAAAACCTGTTTTCTATAACACTGCGCCACCTACGGCATACCTCCTCTCAACGAGATACGTGCAGATGTCACGACCATAGCGCTGTCGTTAGCTCAATAAGACCCAAACCAGTTTTCTTTACGAAAAGTGTCGAAAGACTTTTGATAAAAAAGACATTATGTCGACCCCTGTTTATATTAGAAGCTTTCTCGATATAGACTGCCCTAGTAATAGGATAGTTGTCAGATTTTCTTCTTTGTCCTTTTTCCTTTCTTAGGTCTTCATGACATAAGCTGGAGAAAAGACACTCCTTTCCTCGAAAGCGATATTTCAAAAGAATAATTCATATTTACAGCGAGTCTCAAGCACTTTCCCGCGTTGACTCATGGAGTTATTTAGCTTATTCACCTCAAAACAAAAACGAAGGGTAGAGCTCTCGGCGTTGATTAATACCAGAGCGAAGAGCCATGTCATCGACTTCACTAAGCACCGTTGGTGGTGAGTGAAAGCATATCTGGCCTATAAAATGACTCGAGGTGACCTAGCGATGTATCGAGTCAGTATTGCTATCCTCCCAGATAAGCCCGGTTGCCGACCCCGGCGGTGTGGAAGGCTGAGTGAGACTAGGGCGCTGGATCGAACCCATGTGCATTGTAGGGTTCCTGTAACAACCACACTACATCCGCCTCCTTTATTCCACGTCAAGAATAAGAAGTGAGACATCGACCAAAGAAACGTGAAAGAATCAACTACGATAAAAAAATATTCGAGAATCACGAGAAATGGAATACATAAATAATAAAGGGAAGAGAAAAAATTGCAGACCAGTATACATTCTGCTAATCAACAAAAGTCTGGCGTCAAAAAGAAGCTTACATATCCGACGAATCCGTAATCACCAAAGGTGAAGGACTTCAAAAAGTCGCAGCTTAGCTTACAGATTAGAATTGTACAATGTGTTCAGAATGTTATTTCTGGGCAGAAGAAAGCCTTCTTTAGGTTCAGTTTGTTTCTAACTAAAATGCTACGATTCTAGGATGGTCCTTCTTCAAATTGAGGACCTGATCACGATATTTCCATGGATATGGTCGGCTTTTTATGTGTATTCAGCTACATCTGCTCTATTTGTTGGCCTCCGATCTCACTGATATGTTCAATAATGTTGAGTCTAGATTTCTAAACATATCAGAGATAACCTCTTCTTGGCATTTCCACACTTCTGTAGAGTCACTGCCAATCTTCTGTACAATTTAGAGAGTGACTTACCGCCTTACGACTCACATTTTTTTCCAGGACGGCAGCAAATCCTTTCGCGGCAACGATTTCTGTGATCGTTCTTCATACCGGTAGAAAATGATGGGAAACGAATTCATAATATGAAACAACGCAAACTAGTCAACCTGGAGGTGCATGAAATTCCGAGTTACTCGTTTCTAGTTATCTACGGCTTCACATTTGAGATGAAATGTCATTGTAAATGTATTGATTAATAAATTGGAAAAAAACTGAAATTGTTGTGTCCTAATTCAATGCCTTAAGTAGAATGGGACATTGTAGGAGCACAACATTGGTTCGATGAGATTCCACCGCCACGGCCATGTCCTTAGCGTCACTGTGGCAGCAACGATTAAAAAGTAATAATAAAACCAAAATTTTAGTAGTAAGTGTAATCGCAACGGTGGTGCAGTCTGCTTTCGGGAAGTAGATGGCTATAGTTTTTGACGAGATGTCCTCGTGCGTAGGTATGCAGTTGTTATGCTGCCGAGGCTATTGAACTGGGTTGATGGGGAACTACGCCACTGCACGAAACTCGTTTCGACCACGATAAGAGCGATCGCACCAGCAACGAACACCACGATGTTACTGTCCGTTCCGGAGCGGAAACCGTTCAACGACTTTCCTCAAATACCTTATCACTGAACTCGTGAACTCGAACCAGTGGTCTTTGACGCCACTCTAGTTCTATACCGTACTTTGTTTGCCGTTGACGTTTAGCAGCTCCTTATTCGGAAATATTTGCAGGTTCGTCGGACGTGACTGTCGCTCGGGTGAGTTCGACGTGTTACCGAGAAAAGGTGGTCATAACAAGCGTCACGTAAGGACATCGAGAAAAATACACAGAGAAGGCTACATATAGAAGCTTTAAGCGATTTCAAATTACAACATTTTATTTATTGTCTGTAAGCGGGTGACTCGAATGGTGCCAAGGGTCCTTCTTTTCGCAGCTGTCACGCTTGAGCTACTAGCTCCACTTGCTTGGGGGACCAACTATGAAGTGCGTTGTTTGAGCTTATCTGTCTTCATTGTACATATTCACTCCGCTGAAGATCAAAACAGTGATTATTGAAGATTTGGTAGTCACATATTTTTGGGTTATTTTTCATAAGGAGCCTTGTCGTTTGATGTTGTAACCACGTTCAATTGCTAGTGATGATTGATCAGTTAGAAATGCTTACATTCCTTCCCGCCGATGCTTTGTTCCAAACTTCTATTTAACTTTTGTCGTAAAGCTGAATGTGTTTTATTGTTCTTGAAAATTCCTGGTTTTCTCTATGCTTCATCATCACATACCCTTGATGATGTAATACCACCCACCCACCCACCAATTCAAATTATGTTGTACAGTAACAAAAAAGTTCATAACATGGGCGAAGTCATCTATGCTGAGTTCCACTAGTGAAATTAAGGATGAACAAATATCGGTATTTCACGTCTCTCTGATAGTGACTCACTTTCAAGTCGCCAGTTCCTTCTCCGACCAACAACTATACGTACAACTATTTATGGGAAGATCTGCGCGTGTACTTCAGCATGGCTCTTGTAAAACTACAGAAGAAGAAAGGGCTTTCAAGGCGAGAACAGTACTAATAATATGGTGGAAAATGTGTTGCTTCTCATTCGAACCATGAAGACAAGGTAACTTACCCAGCTATCCAGGCAAATGTCATATGTCAGCACAAAGAAAGAAAACAAGCCGAAATAGAACTGTTTCTATTCCCACAAAAGGTTTTGCAACCAGAGTCACTACCAAGTGATTTTCAACCTTCTTATCGCTCATCACCTTATTTGTTCCTTGAGTGCTCTGCAATTCATCACCGAAGCGGAGAGGCGAGCAAAGTTAGATTCATCGCTCGTCTGTTGGTCTCTAACAGATGTAGATAAACATCAAACAAAATTTCGCGGAAAACACTTGAGCTATCAGCATTACAAAGTGAATCTAATACTTTTTCGCGCTTTAGCCTTATGATTGTTCTTCACGAGCCAATTGTCATTATTAACGCTAGTTTTTACTAGTCAGTTATTGATAAGAATAGAACACTGTAGAATCCATTGTAGAAGTGAGATGAATGGTCTACTTCTTGGAATGGTAGATCTACTAGTTCCCCATTAACTTTTTCTTTGCTGTTTTTAAAAGCGCCAATATCATTGAGGTTTTAAAAAAGGAGAAATGTGTCACAGAGCTGTTCATTTAGACTTATCCTTAGAAAGACTTGATAGAAGTCGAATTGATAAAAATACAAATTGACCTATGACCCGAGAAAATTATGATAAAAAGGTATATCACTTCATAATAGCCCAATAAACCGCCACGTTCAGGCATCCTAGGTGATATGGGTCATTTATAAGTCATGTTTAGCCTAAATGGGCAACACGCTTTCATCATTGAAAACAAACACATTGCTTTTATTAAATCAAATAAAAATCATGAGAATTTGTAAACCATTCCCATTGTGAGGGGCGCGTGTGGTGCAGGGGTTGGAGGCGCAACTGCGACACACACGTGAAATCGATCCTGCAACTGCGACACACACGTGAAATCGATCCTCGCGCCCATGGCACACCAAACCTTCCATCACTCCGGGGTCAGCAAATTGGCACCAGACTCGTCTAGGAGGATAGCAGCACTGGCTTGATATATCGGTAGGGGACCGCGAGTCATTGTAAAGGCCGGATATACATTCAATCACCTCCAACGATACTGAATGAAGTCAAATCCATGGCACATCCCTCAGGGATTGGTCAACGCCGAAAGCTTTAGTCTTTATTTTTTATTCCCAATGTGAAATAGGCACTTTAATTTTTTTACGGTGAGGTTCTAATCTTTTCCACCTAACAAACTTTGCCAACAAAAGTCCTACGTACCGACTGTATGAAACGACTGGATAAGCTGAGCTTCAACCTGTAGGACGCATATATATATTCTTAAGGGAATATGACGACATTTTTTCTATAAGTCAGGCAACTCCTCACGTTCTCGAGTACTCTCTATTCATCGACACATTATTGACAGTTGTCGAAAAGCCGGCAATGTTGGGAATGTGTTTATGTTGAATCGCGCAAAAAAAGACGTAACCCCAGTTTGAAGATGAGGGGGAAATATTGGCAATGAAAGGCAGCAAAATTAAAGTGCACCGTGGGAAGAACCTAGTTCTGTTACCATTGCTTTTGTTTTCGAGAAGCCAGCAAAATCTACCGCCAGCCTTTGTTGCATTCATGAGCTTACACGAGGTTATTAGTGGAACTCCTCATTATGGCCAACATTTCAGCGTCTTCTCCTTCTTCACAGCTGAATGATGCTCCCCACTTCACTGACTTCGACAAGATGTGACTACGATGACCCACATTGTAAAAGACTCTTGTGAGCATAGAATTCGTATCATTGCTCTTTTAACAGAGGTGAACGCGCTGAAACGTTAGCCACAACAGAGAATTTTTGATATCGGTCTCACGTAAGCTCAAGAATACAGCAAAATTTCGAATGTTTATGTATAGGTTAAATAGAAATTAATTTATCAAAATATGGTTTTTTAGGGGTGACATGTGGAGCAGCGGTTGGAGGCGCCACAACGACACACACGTAGGGTCGATCCCTGCGTCCATGGCCCACCAAGCTTTCCATCCTTCCGGGGTCAGCAAACTGGTACCAGACTTGTCTGAGAGGATAGCAGCACTGGCTCTATACATCGGTAGGCCACCGCGAATCTAATCGATAGGCTAGATATGCATTTAATCACCTACAACGATACTTAATGAAGTCGAATGCATGGTCCAGCCCTAAAGGATTGATCAACGTCGAGAACTTTATCCTTTTATGGTTCCTGTTCCATTTTAACCCACTTACGTTTATATGACTTGTCACCACGTGTGCCCTAATTTGCATATGGCAGCACTTCTTTCATTTGATTCGCTGTCTCTCGTTCTTCATCCAGGAAAGCTTTTGGATTTATGCATTGGTTCGACTGCTACATGGAGACTTCGTCTTTCTGAATGTTGTTGAATGCCGATTGTACATGATTTTATGGTCTCCTAGAGACAGAGCTACTCAAGCATTCTCTTCTCTACATCACAGGATCTTGCAGGACCTACTGGAACTCAAATAGCTTTTCCACACAGGTTCGTGGCCTTTTCCAGGTCCCGGAAGAATGAAAATTGTATGTTGCCTTACCGTGGCGCAAAGACAGCGACCATGCTTGTATTACAAGTACGTTTAAACTCATACGCTTCGTACCCTCTCGCTGTTGCTATATAGAATAAAAAAAAAACTGCCACGACCGACTTTCTATTAACCTCGGCATTGATCAAGTGATTTTGTTCGTATTTTTGTTGAGCAAACGCGAGGTGTTACTATTCTTTGTTCACGATTAAGCTGACGTTTCGGCGAATTTCGCCTTCTTCAGAGCCGCTTTCTATGAGGTCTCCACTAAGTATGTCACGTAGAGACCAACCGCACAGAAATCACGTGTATTATACTTCCACGTGATTTCTGTGCGGTTGGTCTCTACGTGACATACTTAGTGGAGACCTCATAGAAAGCGGCTCTGAAGAAGGCGAAATTCGCCGAAACGTCAGCTTAATCGTGAACAAAGAATAATAACACTTCGCGTTTGCTCAACAAAAATACGAACAAAAAAACGTTTCTGGCCTCCATGCAAGTAGTTTCAATAACAGCAAAATTACTGGCGTTACAGGAAACAAAGCGTGGTTGTATTTATCAATGTTATATTATATCAAACACAATAGAAAAGCTTTGTAATCGACCACTTAATTTCATTAGTCTATTGCTTAGTAGGAAAGGGCGGGTGTGGCTCAGTGGTCGGAGGCGCTGTGTACCACACACGTGGAATCGATCTCCAAGCCCACGGCAAACCAAGCCTTCCATCCCCTGGGGCAAATTGGTACCAGGCTTGTTTGGGAGGATAGCAGCATTGGCTCGATTCATCGTAAGGCCACCGTGAGTCATTTTAAAGGCCGGATATGTATTAAAACACCTTTAAACAATGCTTAACGAAAGTCGAATGCATCGCGCATCCTTTAGGGATTGATCAACGCCGAGAGCTTCATCCTTTATCCTTTTATTGATTAGTAGAATAAAGTGATAGTGTCTTTGGTGCTGTATTGCGGGATCCGTCACGAGGAACTGTCGTAAATCAATCTACGGCATAATATAAAAGCTAAGAGGATTAACTTCAGAGGTAAGAGGATTCACGGTGCCAAACAACCTCATCGATATGCGGAGTCGGATTAGTGTCACACTTATGAATTCACTGGTTCAATAAGTGGAGAAAAGTCGTACTCAATATTTTGATCAGTTGCGATCGGACGATAATGCAATAATTGACGACTTATTTTTCATACAGAAATATTCCGTTATTGGGGTGTCCTGTATGAAAGTGAAGACCATGGTTGGTTGGGGTCAGAGACAAAGTTAAAAAATTTTCCTGTACCGATAAATCAAAGGTTTATTTGGGCTTAGTTTTGTTTGCTTATCTAGGATTCTTTAAAAAACTACCCATTCAAAGTGTTTAAGCTAAAACCCTTTTGTTACGGCATTTCATTTTAAATGGGCATAGCTTCCTAGCACAGAGACTTTATGTTAAACAGAATGACGGACATGCCGCTTACATCAGGGCGATTGCGAACTTTCGATGTGAACAAAAATAAGAACACCATTTTGAACTTACTACTCGAATTCCATGGTAAACCGACCTCCATATCCCCATGTCTCCAGTTCCTCGTCTCCAAACCTCTGGCTATGTACCTCATTATGGAACGCAGTTAATTGAAGAATGTTCACAGTGTCGTTGGAAATCGCACAGAACAAATCGCACATAATCACCTAACTGATACAAAGGCATCAATTTCTTGACAATAACTTTTAGTCATTGTTTTCCTTTGATACTAATTCTGTTGCTATACTTAGAACAAGTGCAAAAGTTGGAGATGCCGCACAATACACGCTAGCCCATTCGTTCTACTCTGAATCGGACCGAAGGGACCGTCTTTAACCACCAAGTTGGTACGAGGCTTATCCAGGAAAACTCCGCCCTGATCTACCGTCTAACAGCTTTCAACGACATTCATGAGTAGTAAAAGTTCTCAAGCGGCGACCGAACTCAAACGAAAAATCCTGTTTTTCGCCGATTCAGGACGCGAGACCACGAACGGAATGAAATAACTGATGAGCAAGATATTTGGTTACATGTTGTAGAAACATATAATAATAAACAAACTGTTACAGTTAGTGTTTCGGTTTTATAGTCATATGATGCCAAAATAGAACCAGAATGTGTCTGGTGGCTATTGATTCCGAAAAGTCACTGCACTGCTGAACAATTCAACATTTTCGCCTAAGCAAGATTTTCGCCCAAGTCATACAGTTGGCAAAAGTCTCCTATGGAAAAAAGATCTGCGACGGAAAAAATCACTGTCGCATTTTGTTATAAATTATAGTTGTGCTTGCTGACTCTTTTATTTTAAGTTGGTTTCGATTATGTACTGAATTTCTTGACCCTACATTTGTAGAGATAGTACCCAACTGAAGACCGGTGAGAAAGGAAATAATGAAAAAACCCTTAAGGAATAAAAGGATACAGCTTTCGGCGTTGATCAATCCTTGAGGGATACGCCATGCATTCGACCTCAATAAGCATCGTTCAGAGGTGATTGAACGTATATCTGGCCTTTACAATGACTCGCGGTGGCCTACCGATGTAACGAGCCAGTGCTGTTATCCTCCTAGACAAGTCTGGTACCAGTTCGCCGACTCCGGAGAAATGGAAGGCTTGGTGGGCCATAGACCCGGGGATCGATCCCATGTGTGTGATGCAGGGTGCTTCCGACCACTTCGCCACACGCCTTACCCCATGGAAAAGGTATTAAAAGAACAAATACATTAACGGAAACGAAAGATAATAGTACAAGTTGATGACACTTCCTAACATTTTAGAACCATCAGAGTAGTCAACACTGAGATAGCGTTTCTTTGAGACGCCATCTACCTTGCTAAATACTGAACTGATTCATTCGATCGGTCGATATCGTATCAAGCATTGTTATGAAGATTATGACCTCAGAACACCCAAAAGGTGTGTGTTTGGCAATGTGACAGCTGTGTGAAACGCAATCATGGGAATCTCTTCTGGCACCTGTGTGACTGATCGAACAGGTTTTTGCGATTTTTCGCAAATTTTTCGCTGTTATTGACGAGTGTTAAGTTCTGTACGATGAATTCTGTATTCACAGGGAACATCACAGTACCCCACGTCCTCCATACACCTACAATTCAATGAAGTAAGGCTAATATGGGATAAAACATTAAACGGTCGTTGCTCCTCGAGGAATCCTCCACTGTGCACTCGGCTAAGCATCGTAGAGGTGCTTGCAAGAAGAAGCTGAACGATAACTTAAGGGACCCTGCCGAAGAATCATATCAGTTTTTTATCCTCTCACACAACTTGGTATCAATTTGATCAATTTCCTGATTCTGGAGCATTGGGAGGCCGGGTTTAACATTGTGAAGAGTCGAACTACAAACCATGTGTGAACTGCAGTGAACCCCAAACACTGCACTATGCGGGCCGTTCAAGGAGCTATTTAACTGAAATAGATCTCTTATCTTCCTTCTTTTCATGATAAGATGTAACAGATTTTCACTAATAAGAAATAGCTTCTTAGAGGATGAAGCAGGGCATGAGTGAATTTAGGATTTAAGACAATCAGAATGTTTATGCGTAGATATGGATTTTCCAACAAACTGTGCTAGATATATTCACCTAATCATTCACAATATTCTGGAACATCCCACAAATTCAACGACACGGATTTAGTAGTTCTACTTATGAACGGCCACTACAGATGGTTAGAGCATCTATCAAATCGGCCTCATCAAGCTGTAGTCGGTTATCGATCTGAAATTCTTTTCATCAGCGCTCTGTTCATAGACTCCGATCTCGTTTTTCAAGTGCTGGTCGATCTTTCCAGATGAATAGACGAAAATGTACAAAGGTCAGACTTTTTCCAAACATTCTTAATCGGCGTACTAAAGTAATACGTGAATCGCCGATTATCCTGTGAATATGACAATGTAAATTTGTCTTATTTGCAAAATAAAAATATCAAGAACAAATATTTTTGCAATGCAGTGGAGAACGTTTGTCAAAAGTTCTCCGTGGCACTTTAACCTTTACAAATTTTCTGGAGGGGCGAATAGCACAGTAGTAGTGGTGTCCGTCACCGCGAGCATAGTGCTCGTTCGATTCTGCACCCGGCTACCAAGCCCCTCATTCCTCCGGGCTCGAGAAATTGGTACCGGATTTGTCTGGGAAAAAATCACTCTCTGCAGTCCAATTGCGAACGCTCCAGCCCGGCTATCTCAGGGCTTCAGAGGGAAATGTTCGAGCAGCATTCTACAACATTCAAGATGAAATAGAAATCCTCAAGCAGCAACCGAAGTCACGCGTATGAGTTGGAAGATCTTCGTTAACAATGGATGCGAGGAAACAAATCGAATGTGAGAAGTGCTGGCATCCACACACTAGACGTGAGGACGGGTCATATAAAATAAAACAAAATAATGATATTATCTCCGGAGGAACATATTTGTCTTCGAAATGTTCGATAATATGAGAACTCGAATATTTGAATTCGAACAGTTCGAATAGACGAACTATTCAACCGAATGCTATGTATGGCCAAAAGGAAGTGGTCAAAAAATTTTTGATGAGGAGTTGTCCATGGGCAGTCGATGTAGCGTAAATCGATGGCACTTGAAGAATGAAAATGAGTGGAAAAAAGACAACAAGAAAAATATCGATTAGTTTAGAAACTGTAAAATGGTGGGACTATTGGTGCTGGCAGTCGGCGATTGATTTTTACAAACACTGAAAAGCACTTATGGTTTGTTAACCTAATGCTTCACAGATGCATTAAAATGCTATTATATTCTATACTCCTCACCAGTTGAATGCCAGCAATCGATCGTTCGAATTCGAATGAAATCGAATGAGTAGAAAGATTCGAAAGAATTACCGGTTACAGCCATACCATTTTTGGTAGCACTCAGCTAGTCATTATTGAAGTTCAACCCGTCCTTCATAACTCTCTGTCACTCTACTTTGCTACTGTAACTCCGATAGTCTTCCAGAAATCGAATCCTACCTAGATGAAAGGAGTTTTTTCTTCTGAATAATCTTTTACAAAGAATGACCATTGCTCCACGTTCCATCAACAAATGCAATAGTCAGTAACAAACATCCGAAGAATTTGCTTGGTGATTGATACCCGGTCTACCGGACGTGCAACAGAGGAGAGGGAGAACTCGATTTTTTCACGGAATCTGAAATTTGTTTGGTGCAAAAAATCCAAAATATTTTTGTTGAATGACCCTTCCATATCTCCTACTTTTAATGCATTACCGCCCATACGCATTGATTTGCTTTCATACTGTAAAGCAACAACCTGGACTTATATCCAGCCTCATTGATTGAAATAAAACCAACCAGTGATGCTGAAACATTTGCAAAACTTGAACCCTAGGGCAATAGACAGTAAATAAAAAGCTAAATATTGTAATTTCTACTACACCCTCAGCTTAACTGGGTTCAAAGCTGATTTGGGCTTGCAAGATCATGCCCGTTGACCGATGATTGATGATGGAATCGTTAGGGCAAAAAACTGGCTGAGAGAAAAGGAAGGCTTCAGTGGTGAGGTGAGTAACACGTGCGACTTCAGAGACGGTAAACGCGGGTTCGAATCTGGCCGACGATCCAAATTTTGAAATTATCTTAGCATCAATGTAATTGTATCTCAGCATCATTGTGATTGGATTTCACACAACACACTGCCTTTGAAAATAGTAACAGGCGGTGAACAAAAAGTTCGACATTGAAATAAAGCCGCTAAAATCTACAGATCTTTGCGAATACAAAGCAAGCACAATAATGCTGAGATATTTGCAAAACACCGGACCGCAGGTGTCTGTGGTGTAGAACGAGCACGCTATTAGCCTTTCCGGGGGCTAACGCGTTCACCACCACAATGCTGGTTCTTCGTTTCGCCTGTCTCTCAGCTAGTTCTATCGATGAGTGCCATCAGAAATCACCTGTCAACGGGATTGATCTAGGAGCCACAAATCGCAACGAACCCAGTTAAGCTGGGGGTGTAATTGACATCAAGATGTCAAATTTTTATTTACTGCCTATTACCACTTTTTGAAGATGCAAGCTTCCTTGCTTTGGTGAAGTTCTGATTTTCTGAAGTCGACAAGATGCATTTTTTCACTACTGGTAATTTGAACATGAAAGCAATTTATTGGATAGCTCTTTAACTCTTTTAATTTAACTCTAAAGATGTTTAGAACTGAAAATTGACAAAAAAGCTAAACATATCATGAAAGCACCTCCTAACGGTTTACCGCCCCATCGTGGCTGAGAGGTGTTCCTGGGTGTCGGACTGCGATGTACAGCGGGGGATTCATCCACTGACAGGTCTCCCAACCTGAGAAGGAGTCCGGCGTTTTCATTAGGAAGCCTAGTTAAGAGTAAGCCAATACCAGGATCCACCACCGCCCTAGTATCAAATTAGTCGCATGGTGGCAAATCTCCGTCTGATACACAAGGGTCGCGACTGCCTGTTGTGGTGAAGAGCCGGAGCAGACTTTGGCAAGACTGACCTCGGGACTCCAGAGAACGATAATGGCTTAACCAGTAAATCTCCGAAAAATCGAGATAACGCTGGAGCCCGCCCAATCAGTGAGGATGGGCCATTCAAGTATCAAGTATCATTGAAGCAATAGAGCAACATATCTTCTACTAATCTTCTGATTACCTGTATCTCAAACTCGCAAGTTATCAAGGAATTGTCAACAGTTAAAGAAAACTAGTTTCGCTACGTAATAGTAAAAAAACTAGAAAGCTTTTCACGTTGATCAATCCTGGAGGGATGCGCCATGCATAGTTAAATCAAGATGTTCATTGGAATAGTGTCTTGGAGGAGTTTGAAAAACTTGATACAGGCTTCCCACTCTATAACATGCCACTTAACCTTGGCCACGAAGTGTTCTTCAGTGTCGTACTACGGTGTTCAACAAAGTGTTGATCTCCTTACAGTTACCCATTTTAAGAAATTCCATACATCTATTCGGAAAATCGACTAAGAGTAAATCTATGAATCCTACCTGGAAGAACGTCAATCGCAAGGGAGCAATTGTTCCTCCGATCACAAAGCCGGACCACTTACAGCGGCAACGACTTAAGAACAACCTGGTACGACTATTTTGAGACTCTAGGAAAAAAAGTCGCCCAACCAATAAAATGCTAATCGAATAGAAATTTTACGCTCTATCGACCATTGTCGTCGTACTATCCAAGCAATGCCAAAGGTTTTAATGTTACATAAGCGTTTGTTTCGTTTTGCGTGCTTTCTTGGGCGCGAACTGGTCAGCCATGACGAATGAAACCGCTTTCTACCAAACAGACCAAAGTAAGTAGAAAAGGGAACAAAACTTTGACATAGAATTTCATTTTTTTACCAAGAGAATCGGTCAATTAAGCATCCCGAATTTTGCCGAAGTAGTGATGATGAAATTGACACTACACTAAATGACATTGAGTTCCAGAAGCTAGCTAACGATCAAGTCAGCGTTCTACTCCTTAACCCATCACGTCCCCTGTAGACACTATAGTATCCACAACGGTTTGAACTAAAGGGCCGTATGGACACTTCAGTGTCCACGTTGAGTTTGGTGGGTTCCAGAGTCTTTCCCTCTGTCCTATGTATACCCACTCGACATACTCTCTGCACTTAATAATTAACAAAAAACTTATTTTTGAAAAAGTTCATTGGCCGATAATTTGGCTAACAATTAACTGTTCTTTGATTTTACTTACTTACTTGGTACTCTAACTGCCCGTCCTCACTGGTTGTGCGGGCTCCAGCATAATCACCATTTTTCGGAGATTTACTGGTTAATTGTGGTTCCCTGGAATCCCGAAGACAGCCTGGCCAAAGTCTGCCCGAGGTCGTCACCACCACGGGCAGTCGCAGCCCTTGTGGTCAGTGGGAGATTTCCCACCAAGCGACTTCGATACCAGGGCGATAGTGGATCTTGGTATTAATTTACTCTTAGCTAGGCTTCCTGATGGAAACGCTGGACTCCTTCTCAGCTTGCGAGACCCTGCTGGGGGGACGAATCCACCCGCTGTACATCGCAATCAGACACTTAGGAACACCTCCCGGCCACGATGGTGTGACAGACCGTTAGGAGGGTTTCATTTTAATCGCTGTAATCATCGTATGGAGTGTGCAGGTGTAAAAAATAGGAAACTGGATTCAATGTAGAGTGGAAAATACCACGCTGACAGCAACACACTTGCGTAATGGACCATAGTAAAGCACAATAACTAGTATAGTACATGAGATTGAAACCCACGGAACGATAAATGAAAATCCTGTATACAATCCTGTCATGCTCACAACCCATAAAGCACGCTAGTTATTGAAAAATTATTTTTTATTGTCAAGAAGCGGGAAAGTCCACAGCCGATCAAAAACCGCTCGCAATCGGTTGGGCCAAGTACGAAGTGCGCTAGCGTGGTCTTGTGGGTTAACTTACATCACTTTTGACTGAAAAAAGTAGTGAGAGTTAGCTTGTTGAGCAATGGCACAGAACTAAGGACTAATGATACTGTACACAGGTATCGATGGACTGCGTTAGGCATCATCAAAAGCTTGATTGATATCGTTCATTACGAGCACGGTGCTGGTTCGACCCTCGGGCTTAACAGCCCTCTCATTGATCCAGGGTCGTGAAATTGGTACCAGAGTTGTCTGGGAACAATTCCCTCTCGCTAATCCTAGTGTCAATGCTCTAGCACGGCTGTTCCAGGACTGCAGGGAGGTACGAGACGACAGGCAATGATCCTCAACGACATTCGTGTAACGATGACGGAAGTCTGCAAGTACCAGCAAAGCCCTCACGTGAAAAGTTCAAAGGACTTTGTGGATAGTAAATGCGAGGAAACCAATCGAATGGAAGCGCTGGAATCTGTAAATGTGAAGACTGTTGAATCAAAAAGAGTTTTATTGTATTAGAGGTATAACAGATCGATAAATAGGAAAAGGTAGTAATGAAAGAAAAGAAAGGATTTAAAGAAGCAGATAGAAAGTTGTGAGTTCACGTGACCCCCTTTTATTCAGATAGTGAACTAACTGGATCGTGGCCACCAATGGAATACCGAATTTTACTCTTACAGCATTCACGTCAAAATTTGTTACTACTGGTATGTTAACAAAAAATTTTTACTACCATGTTCAGCTCGTTGTCAAAAAATCAACGCCAGTTTCATCCCTTTTTAAAACATTGGAACTTTGGAAAAAAATATTTCGAGCCTTTTTGTTTATATAATATAACATTTCAAAGCACATATTATTTCTAGGGTTACGCTTTCTATTATCGTCTTCGTTTTCATTTCTTTTCATCTTCAGTTAAAGATTCCTAAGAAACAAAATTGTAAGAAAGCTAAGTATTTTGAGGAGTGGTTTTAGTACAAGATCAAATCTTGGCCTAGAAGCCCTAGAGAGCGCTGAATTAAGCTGACAGCTGAATATCAGCTGAAGTTCCGTTCAGCATGTAGAAGAATCTACTTTGTAGCTGCTACTTACGGTTTCAAAAATGTCCATTCACTGACGGATTTAATGAGACAGAATCGAGTGGAAAATTTCGAGCCTCAACCTAGTGTTGTGCTTGAGGGCCTCCATCATATGTGCCGTTCTTCAAACTTAGAAAGTCTTCACTATTGCCTAATCGTTCAGTTACCAAAAGCAGCGCTGCTCACTTTAAAGCATTAAGGAGGACTACAATGACTAGAAATGTGTCGGATTTCTGAGTGAAAATCAACACACAAAACTCCTTCGACAAAATTTTGAAGAAGGGAAGACTTTCCTGGATTGGAAGTCATTTTGCTGTTAGATTCTGAACCTTCCAACGAGATTCTGGACCAGTCACTTGCTTAAAAAGTAGCTCAAAGGGTATTTTACTTACGCGACCACTTGATCGGAATGCTCCGCCAGATTCAGCGGATTCCTGTAACCACCGCATTTCGTGAGCGTTTAAGAAGATCCGGATGGAACTGTCGTTATAGACCGTAACTTACTGGAAACCGCTAACCCCTTTGGTGAGAGTGTACAAGTTGGTGACGGCCAAACTTCCTGTAACTAATTGTCATACATTGTTTATTGATAGGTAGTAGATTATAGTACACGAATCCATGATGATCACTAGACTTTTCGACGAGATATGGTCCTTTTGGTAAATCCGGATAGCAAAAAGCCTCCCTATAGGAATATTCTTTACCTCGACTGTCGAAGTTTACTTTGAGTTTAGCTATGGCGTAAATGATGCACAAGGTTTGGACGCTTTGGACAAGCATAATATAAATACATTCCAGAAAGTATCCGAATAAATCGAATATTCGATATTCGAACTGAACAAGATTACACGCCAGTAACTGAAATGTACATTTACAGTATAATAACTCTTTCGTGTGGAGTTTTTAGAAGATTTGCGCTTTGTTGTGTTGATTTTCCAGGAGTAGAGAGGAATAGTTCGCATATTTTCGAACCAGTTGATGACGCACTCGGGTTTTCAAACGAGTCAAATTATTCACTCTTCACGTCGATTATCAAATATTCATAATCCAGAACTTGCACATTTTTCCACGAAATTAATTGATGTGCCGAAAATATCTGTTCCCACAACTCATTCAGTAACTGTGGTAGGTAGGCACCGAATAGTCTACGCAGCACCTTTACTAATGTATTGAAATCAATGCATGTAACCGCAAACGTGATTCACATCGCACCTATTTAAATGGCTGACTATATCAACCATCGGTGCTATACTGTCGATTAGGAAGCAGCAAGTAAACGAGAGAAAAAATCCGTCAGAAGTTTTCCTCTGACCGCTGTTAAGTTACTGGAATTCGTGGTTATGCGCGGCGATGCCGTCGCTGATAGGCGGAAGGCCGCGGAGATCAAAAACGGCTGCTGATAGCGGCGGCGGTGGCATTAGAGATCAAAAGTGTTGCGCGCTGACCTGTCAGCAGCAACGGTGATCTAGCAGTAAGCGTCGAGCATCGCCAGCGCCGTCGAGTGTACGTTGACGGGGTGGAAGACGCAGAACGACGACGACAAGGAGTACAATGTGGTGTGTGGAAACGCAGCTCCTGGAATTCGGCCGTATTACGACGACACGACAGCCGACATCGGCGCGGAGACGCAGCCGCAAGAATGCGGCCAGAGGGCGCCGCGTGCGGTGGCGCGAACGTGTTCGGGCGGCGTCGACGCGGGGCGATAGCGAGCGACAGCGGCGACGGTGCCGGCCGTCATCAGGAACAGCAACAGCAGCAGCAGCGTCGGCCGCCAGACGCGTACTGAACGCCTCGACTCGACTTGACGACGACGACAACAGTAGGAGTACTGCTGAAGATCGAATCCATTTCGTAGTAAGTCATGCCATGCGGGCGAATGGTCATGAACGATATCAACGCAACGACAATAACATGCAGGTAGTTGTTCTACTTCACAGTAATGTGGTTGTTGTTCCTCTACAACTGCTTTTTTCCGTTCTTCTCTCGTTCTCAAACATTTTTGTGCTACCAAACCCTTTCCTTCTTGTTGCGCTATTTCAACTGATGAAGGGGCTTTACTCGTTCGTGCTAGGGTCATCCACAAATTTTTTCGAGAAGATGGCTCGCTGAGGAAGATCTGGCTCGACAGGAAGGCGAAGACGCAACGTCGAGGCGAACAACAACAAGCATGGACCATCGACTCGGATCACCGGCTCTGAGGAAGACGAAGACGTCGAAACGTTAGCCGAAAATAAATATATTTATCAACCTCGTGCAAGCTTATCAAGAAAGAATACATCCACAAATTCTCTAAAGTATTTTGGTGCTAAATAAGTGCTCTATATGATACCTCATCCTGATTTCTTTTTGTTGTTAAGCTAACCTTCCGTCTGTTGGCTTAGCACATTTAACTACTTTCCCTCTTTATGAATGAATCCAAATTTTTGCTTCTCACGGAGCTCATTCGTTAGTAATTCATAGTTCTTAGTTCATTTTCATCACTTTTTCTTCTTTACCGAAACAATTGAAACCGGAAAACTCGTCCGAACTTGAGTGTTTTTCTGCGCTTTGCTCGTCAATGTCATTCTTCTGTAACTGGTTTAAAAATGTTGTGATTTCCTAGCCAGTAGTCATTCAAAACTAAAAATTTGCGTCATCTCGTCTCTTCTATCCGGTATTTTCTTCATGTTCGTCTTCTTCGTTGATTCTTGATTTCTTAACGTTTTCTCGATTTTTTTCCGATCAATCAATCACTAGGCGATTCTCTAGTAGCCGGCATAGTAGCGTAGTAACATTCCTTGTCACATCAATCGATATCTGGGCGTGAGTCATCACACATCTTGCCATTTTGATTCCATCTCGGTCATTGTGGTGCATCCTCCCCGTATCGATCGATAAATCAGCAATTAGCTGATCCGACGATCGATAAGCGCATCATCATGAACACGGCGATTTCTATCGTCTAAGATCAGCAGTGTGTGGTATTTTTCTCACCATAATTGACCTTTGCCCCCCCATTAAAAATGTGTTCCTTATTGAAAAAGAACTTAAGTCATACTGTAAAGTACTATATTGGCTACCGTTAACCGAATGGCCTGGTTAATCGATCGGTGCGTGCTATGGTCAGCTGTTTAGAGAAAATCAGATGTAATGGCGAGGAGGTGTATAGTCGGCGTAGAAAGTTGTGGTCAGTTGTCTTTGTGGGGTTCGAGTGATAAAATAGGGGATCACTAAGCTTTATACTTGTTGATGCTGTTTATTAGAAAATATGAACCTTGCTTGATTTCCTGGGCTAAAGGGAAACAATCGTTTTCCTCAGAAGTTAAGGAATTTATCTTTAGTTCGGCTTTCTCTTTATTTACGTTAGTACAAATTAAGGTACCATTGGTTATAAATGGGTATAAAATCACATAGGAACTAAAGAAACCCAAAAAACTGAGAAAAGCATCCTGGGCTTCTTTCCAGGCCATCCGTTCCCACTCTTCTTTTGAGTTCTGAAGTCCTGAAAAACTCGACGATGGGAGATTCTGCTGTTCCTTTCAAGTGTTCAACGCATTTTTGCGTTTGGATTACCCACGAAAAGGATGGGAAATGGAAGAAATAAACCAATAAATCTTTTCAATGACATCTATAGCTATCTTGTATCGATTCTTTTATTGATCCACTACATTGATCTGTTGATTTTAAATTTTCCGCCTTCTCCAGCTTCTCATCGAAATAGTCATTCATTTTTTCTCACAGTCCCTCTCTCTGATAGCTCGTCACGAGAGGAATTCGAATGCCAACGTTGGGTGTGATTGTAGTTATCTCCAAACGCCGTGGAAAAAGAGCGAGTGGCTGTTTTTCTGTCCCATTGTGAACCATTCCTAAGTTACTTCTGATGGGAATTTTTATTTAAAAATCTCCTTTAAGTTTTGGATATCAAAGGAAAGTTTGTTCTCAAAGTGAGAGTAGGGAGAATGAACAAAAAAGGTCTGGAGTTAAGTCTAGGAACGATTTTTTCAAGTTGGGAAAAATTGGTACTTGTTTTAAAGATCTTACTAATTTTTGACTTGTATCACTTTTAATACTATTATTCATTTGGTAACTGAAACAAGCAGCAGTTATTTCCATTCGTTCCTAAGAGCTGCAACGGTAGTCCCTTGTTTCCCGTCGTTCAGAAGAAACGAAGAGCTTCACACTTCTAGTACGATGCTTTTTTTTTCTAAAACTGTTTCACTGTAAGGGTATCCATGGTAGCTGAATGGGCTCTGCTATAACATCGGCTTACCCTCGGCTTTGCTTCCAAGTGGAAATTGTGAACTCTGCTCGGCCGCGATGAGGTTGTAAGCCATTGGTGGCAAGGACGTATTGTGTTAGCAACGAATTCTAAGAAGCACATACATCTGTGGCATTGGCAGTTTGCCACCTTTTAGGTTATTTCTATCTATTCATGCCTACTCCTGTCACATTCATGTTGTTTGGGTTAAAACGTGGCTGGTTTTTCAACACTCTGATACTGCTACCGTCTATCGTAGCGATCAACTCGATGCGATTCGATCTTAATGATTTCAGCAGTTATCGTTTGGAATTTTTGGATGAGATCAAGACGGAGATTACGATCATGTTTTTTCCCAAGGTCTTAGCAACTAGTAATCTACTAGGGGACGTATCGGTCCTTCATTAGTCCTTGGTCTTGGACTGGAATTCGGAAAACAAATGCCAACTTGATTACGGCTATTAAATCGTAGGACATGGTAGTTAAGACACGTGCTTGCACTGCTATCTAAATCGAATTCCAGTTTTTTTCTGTTCTCTTATGAATCTTTTTGGAAACGAGACGGTGATAACGAATGTCTTGCAATAGTTTCCCATGGTGCACACCCTGATGATCGAATATTATAACGCATTAAGCAAATCCCAAATCCTTAGAGCTTATTTTTTGAGTGCGGATGGGATGGAAGGAGGCGACAAACGTTCGCTGAATTCATAAGCCATGGATCTACTCATCCATGTCCACCCGCCACAGTGAACGGAAGAGTACCTTGTCGTAACACGTTACCTCGCTCCAGACCCCGGGTTGGTTTTTTGACCTGGGCCGGGTTCATGTCTCACCCAGGTAAGACTTTTTGCTGCTAGTTTCTATCAAGTAACTGGATGACTTACAAAGAACATAAAGGTTATTGTTTAGAAGAAGCTGTTTATTATACGAATGAAAATTCGTGTATTAGGTGCTTTACGCTGAGGTTATGAAAGTGTTTGCCTGAATAGATTGCACGGAAATTTAACCTTTCTGGGCTATGAATAATGCGGAACTACCGAAACATCAGCTATTGTGAATGAATAAATGCTGTAATAACAACCTTGTGTTTGCTTATTAAGAAAACAATGAATTATTGATCAATGCCGAGGTTAAAAGAATGTAGGCCCTGGGATATCATGTGTTCCATTCGCTTTTTCGGTTTGGATCCTAATAGTATTGCAGTAGTTGTAGGGGAACCAATGAGGAAATTTTGACATCGACCATTTGGCTTACGATTGTTATTAGTATTTCTTCATAGGGCGTGTAGCGCATTGTTTAGAGATTCCTTGCAATACATACGTGGTCGTTGGTTCAATCTGGCGTCCCGGACTTACGGAGCACTCCATTCCTTCGGTGTCAACAAATTGGTGCCATAAGCGTAAGGGAGGATGGTAACACTGACTTGATACATCGACAAGTGACCGCAAGTCATTCTGTAGGCATCTATTCATTCACTTTCAACAAAAGTTGACGAAGTCGAATGCATGGCGCATTCCTCAGGTATTGATCAACTCTGAGCGCTGTATCGTGTATCGTTCACTATTTCTTCATCATTTAATGAGTCACCAATGTGTGAAGTTTGCTTTTCCTAGTGACGTCTGCAGTGTTTCAAAGGACTCGAGACCAAGAGGATGTAATGATATCCTTAGTTACA
This sequence comes from Angiostrongylus costaricensis, assembly GCA_900624975.1. Classification (NCBI taxonomy): domain Eukaryota; kingdom Metazoa; phylum Nematoda; class Chromadorea; order Rhabditida; family Metastrongylidae; genus Angiostrongylus; species Angiostrongylus costaricensis. The sequence continues at coordinate 202,156 of UYYA01003898.1, read as the reverse complement.
TCTTCTTTTGGTTGTTCGTCGTAAAAGTGAGAAATAAGGAGAATCATCGCAAAGTAAGCGCTGTTTGCTTACCAAATCACCTCCAGAATTACACACAATGGGTGATTCGAAAGTCATAAAAGTCAATGATAAGAACATTTAAGGACATTTGATTACCGCATTGACGAGTAGATTGGATGCGCTGTGAATTTCCACTGAGAATGAATGAGTCTAGTGAGTCAGCCGATTGCCCTTTGCAAGATGTGCTGTCTCAGACATAAACTTTAGAATGCGTATTGACTGTCATTCCGGAAGGTTTAATGGTATGGATGTGATGAATTATACTGGACTATTGGAATGTGAAAAGAGGGCCGGTTGGCTAGGCTAAATATAATACCTGGCATAAAACGTCTCAGTTTACATGTGTCGATGTCCAAATAATAAGGGAAAAAGCGCGAGATATACCGAAGAAACAGTCGTTCATACTCAGAGAAATTATAGAACAGTGTTGAAAGTGTGGTGTCGAGCGTTTTCGAGTTTTAGAGTCATAGATGTTTTCTCACAGCGGGAACAGTATTAGTAGTATTATAATAGTGAGACCGGGGCAGACCTTGGCCAGGCTGACCATGGGATCCCAGGGAGCCACAGTGGCTCAGTCGGCAAGTTTCTAAAAATGAAAAAAAGGTGGGGATTGTGTTGGCGCCCGCACAACTAGTGAAGACGGGTCATCCGAGTATGCAAGCATATTAGTGAGACTTTTTAGGTTGGTTTGTTATACTTTCGAAATATAACTTGTTTGGGAATCCCATCCCATCCTATTGCTTTGCTAATTTTAATTATTTGGGAGTGCACAAGTAGTCTTCACTTTTTTCGACGGTGAAATTCATTAGTGATCTTGTAAGCTCGTCATTTTTGGCAGGATAATACAATTTTCTAGGTTACTTTCTGTCTTCAGTTCGTCGAATTTGGCGATTGAATTCCTAATTTCTCGCAGCATTTTTTATTTAAGGTGTGTTTTTGGTAGTTGATTTATTATTCTGCCACGCTTACAGGACGTCCGTGTTGGTCGACATCGCGATAAACTTGAGCTAATACGTGATTCATTACGACCATTTGAGCAGACTGTTGGGGATATCGTGCCGGTAACAGCCGCGGAGCAGAACGTGCAGCACAGTGAAATGCACCTAACAGTGGTCGAGTCGGCGACGAACTCTGGAGCACTTGGACAGCAACGAGCTATGGTCGACAGCCTCATAGCTCAGGGCTACGATCAGGTTCGTGATAGTGTATCATTACTTGATAACTTCTTGAAAATTTAGCGAAACTGTTAGCATAATCCTTTCTTTGTAAATTCGATCATCAAGCTCTACATCGTTTACTGCTCGAACCAATCCATCAAGTTACTACACCCAGTTGCTGCATCCCATTCATATCTGATGTTTTTTTTTGAACTCCCACTTTTTCGGGATTCTAGTAGTCCGTTTTTCTAGTTCAGCGATATAACGTTGTTGTTAAACTTAGAGCTAATGTCACATGCAGGATACGTGGGTTTACCAGACAAATATTACTCTTCGTTTTATTTATGCTAATGTTGTTTTTTCATATATTTGCCGACACAGGAGGAAGCAATATTGTAAAGTTTTAGTCATTTCCAGTAATTAAATTCATCACGAAAGGAATGATAGCGTGATTTCCCTGTGGTTTTCAATGGAACAGCCACACTGTAAATTATGGAGGTGTTTATTGTAATGCCACTGTGTAGGAGAGAAAAAGATGAAATGATGAAGAATAACAACAAAATGACTAGAAAAATAAAAGCGCTGTAAGGATGGTGCGTTCTCCTTTCCGAGAAGAAGCTTACAGACTTCAGTCTTTTAGTTTGATCTACACTCTGGCAAAAGTTCGTCCGTCTTTCTTAATAGAGATGAAAAGTTTCTTAACAAGAAAATATACGAGCTATGTTTGCATCAGCTGACTTCGTTTCTAATGATATCATTGCGTGGAGGAATTTTCCGACTTTTTGGCGGCCGTTGTTGACTGATGGAATTTCTTTGACTCATTGCAAAAAAATGTTAACAGCATTACTAATTCTCGGAAAAAAATGTCTACAAAATACGACATTTTCATCCGAAAGAATCCTTTGAAGTGCTAGCGCTTTCATACAAACAAACGACCATGCGAAACCCACGCATATTGGAGTTGACGAATAGGAAAACGTATATCGTTCAGCTTAATAGAATCTTTCTAGAATCGATGAGAAGCAAGCGGCTATGGACAGAAACAGTTTCTGCCCCGTCGTTAAAACTTCCCGATTGATCGCTTTTCAATGATTTCTTTCTCTTTGAAACAAACACAGTTTCGGTATTTGGGTTATGGATGGGTTTTTTCGTTAATTGTAGTAGATGATCGTTTTTGGTGTGACTTTTGTGGCGTGGAATGTAGGTCGTAGTGGTTTTGAAGTGATGTTATCGCAAATCATTCAGGATTACAGAGAACCGAATAGCAAAGTGGTCATGTGAAAGTTATACATTACAAAGCATAAATTAGTCAGTTAGAGACATAACACTATATTCGCATTTCATTTTATAACGTTGTTTTCGCTTTAAGCACTCAACTGATGGCATTTAAATGTTTTACCCTTTGTAAACAGGCGCATGTAGCGCAGTAGTTAGAGGTGCTTTTGTTGGAAAATTAGTACTAGATCTATCTAGAAGGGTAAGAAACGCAGGTATCGTAAATCGGTGGTAGGTCTCCTTAAGTCACTGTATGGGTCTAATATGCATCCACGCTCCTCTAAGGGGCTGATCAACGCTGAAAACTTTGTTCTTTAATATGTTTTAGTCTTTATTTTTTGCCTACTCTTCTTTTTTCATGGCAGGATGTGGTGTGAAATACAACCATAGGGATGCTGAGATGTGAACAAAACTCGGAACCTCAATTGGGGTTCGAACCCACGATTATTCTTTCTGAGGCTCATGTGCTATACACCACAACAACCGAGGTCTTTGCTTTGCCTTTTTATCAGCCATGTTTTCACATGATACGCTGCCTTGAAAAAAGGATCGGCAGAAAATAAAAGTTAAAACATTGTGACTTCGACTGCAGCTCCAAGTTAACTGCGTTCAACACTGATTTGTGCTCGCCAGATCAATCTCATTGATGGGTGACTGCTGATGGCACCTACAGAGTAAAAATATGACAGAGAAAGGCAAAACAAAGGCCTCGGTTGGAGTGGTGCATAGCACGTTAGCCTCCGGAAATGGTAATTGCGGATTCAAAGCCCAACTGATGCTTCTAGTTTTACTTGTATCTCGGCATCGTTTTTGGGTTTATTCTTTATCTTCTAAGCTTTAGAAATAATTCTTTGCAAATGATTTTTTTCACCCTCTGTTACCACCGATTTAAATTAGTGCTTGGTTCGATTCCCATGAGGATTCAGTTAGCGAGTATTTGAACTGGAGCATGCGCGAATAGCTGTGCAAGCTCTCTTACCTTCTTCGTTGAGAGTTTTACTGGTTGAGTATCTGCATCATAAGACCTCGGCATAATTGTCGATATATCTGTATATATATCCTTATGAGCTGCCATTTTTTTAGCTAATGTGAGGTTGGTGTAGATGTTCTTGTGGTTCTTGCTGTCTTTGTTCAACAATAGCTGACGTTTCGGTGACTTCTCCTTCCTCAGAGCTTTGCTGTTGGACCACCATGTGTTGTTCACGAAGGATGATGAGTCACCATCACTTCAGAAAGTATAATAAAACTACACCAGTTACTTGACTCTCAGGACGCCATTTTCTACGTATTGAAGTTGGTTAAAATCGCCAGCACGGCCGCCGCTATGGATGTCCTCAAGCACATCGTAAGAACACATATACATATATCTGCTTTACATGTATCCAACTGTAATCCCGTTAATACTTAAAGAACAAAAGCGATTCGTCTAAACCTTCAATTTTTCTTTTTCGCGCTCCAGAGTTACTAAATGGACTATATCTATTTATTGGAATTGGATAACATCACATTTTCTATACGGTATTTTTCATTTTTACTGTTCCTGGAAATAAAGTGACCGTGCTCGCAAGCCTCTGCCGTAGCGTAATGATTCCCGTTATTGTGCTTCCGATCGAAATGTCGAGTTTTTTCTCAGCTTGGAAGAACTCCTATGAGAATGAAAGCCTGGCGTAAACTGAAAAAATTCGGACTTAAAATTACCCCGAATTACGGTGAGGTGGTAAACCTCGAAGGATATAAGCATCTTGCAGCAGTTCTTTTATATTATCCAAGTGTTATTACTTCAGAAAGTATAATAAAACCGCCCCATCAATTTGACTCTTAGGACGCCGCTTTCTATGCATTGAAGTTGGTTAAATTCGCCAGCACGGCCGCCGCCGTGGATGTCCTCAAGCACATCAATCACGACCATGCGAACATGGAAGGAAAGAGTGTTAGTTTAAAGTTTCCAAGACCTTTTTATTTTCCACTTTATGTTTAGTACAGTTCTACTCAATTACCGATATCTTATTTCTTAATGTCTTAGTACAATTATAGACTTTTCTTTGTTTTCTTTAAAATCTTCGTGATAGCATGTCGTGTCTTCATCTTCATCTTCTTTTCAAGGTAGAAAAGATATTGTTTATTGCATAAATTTTAAGTAGGGAGAGGAGCAAAATGTCCTAAAGCGTTTCCGACGAAGCTGGTTTCTCTCCGACGTAGCTGGTTTCTCGACAACAGATGATAATTGTCATTATCACTTACGTGCCGATGTGGCCTCTGTAGGAGTCATTCAATAAACACCAGGACCAGATGATCTCTTTAGAGGTCATTTTGTTTTTGATGGTTTATTTTGACGCTAAGACTGTTTTCGACCACTTCTTTCAATCACCAGTGATTGTTATTCAATACAGATGTTTTGACGAGCGTGGGGAGAGCTGTGTTCTGCGCTCGGCAAAGTACAAAAACCCTTTTCTTAAACGAGTTCATTGACCGCCATTTTGAGTGGAAATTAACTGCTATTTCAATCCTAATTGCTATGATGAGTCGCAGATATCGTATTGAATAGGCGGGTACAAAAAATGTAGCGATGGACTCAACCTGAGCGGCAAAACAATGCGAAGTGCTGGGAGCAATGTGTCTATATCCCAGACCATGGTAAAATGGGTTAAATAGTAGCATACACACCACCTATTGGCCTATGTCTTCTACAATTCTGTGGTTTTCCCAACTCGTCATGTTTTGTGGTCATCAAGAGTCTCATATTATCGAAAAAGTAACTGATCCATAAAGTATCTTAAAATACGATTGGAAAACTTTGCTGAGTTTAAAATTCCCACGTAAGCACAACAGTTGCAAAAGCCAAAAGGTGCACTGGGAAAAACCGCCATGTCGTGCTGGACGAAATCTGGCTTGTTCACCTGCATTCTTGTTCGAGATATGAACATTAACGATAGAAAAACGTAGAAATTTGTGTATGATCTATTCCAATGTCGCTTATTTGAATCCATTAATTGAAAAATAAAGTCCAGTATGAGCTGAGATATGATGGTTTAAAGCTGAAGGCGATCAGATCACTATTATCTCGTCGGATTCGTGGGCATCGTGGGCATCGTTGCGAATGTGTTGAAGAGGAAGGAGTGGGGAATGTAGGAAATATGAAAGAAGATGTAAAGTCATAAAACTTTCGAAATATTTGGGCCACCTTCCTGATCACTATTTTTCGCTTTATTTTGAGTTTTTAAAATAATATAATAGCTTTCTATCCTTTTTTGGATATTTTATCATAATCTCTTTTAGTGCCCTAGAAATGAGTATTTCTAAGGAAACTTCTTTCTCAGGACCGATTACTTTCTGTCATTCCCCCGTCAGCTGGCTCATCTTCAGTTAATGGAAATCATACTGTGCAAAGCTCTAAGGTAGCTAGCGTAGAATCAGAGGGCTCGATGTTCCCCGTAGTTTTATTAGTCTCATCGTTTCAGATACCAAACGGCGTAACAAATGGGAATTTGTATCCAGCACCATTTGTCACTAATGAAGACAGGTATTGACTAGATTAACATTCTCGAGACTCACTGAGTGTAGCTGAAATCCATTTGACCGACATTCTGCTGCTTATTCGCTGACAATGTAACATTTTAGTATTCACATATGCATCTCGGGCTAAATTGCAGAATCTCTTAAGTCTTCGGTTTTTTTTGTGATTTGCTCACGAATTCCTACGTATTTAACACTCCAATATCTTGAAGTGTAGGTATTCAGTAATGACAATTATTGCAAAAATTTGTTCTATTTCATCAGAAAAACCCATCGTATTTCACAAGAAAAAGGTTGCTCGGACTTTCCAGCAGATTTTCGATTTCTAGCGCCTCATCACGTTCAACGTCACCATTGCCTCCCCAGTTGCCTTCTCCTACGGCAGCGATTCAGCCTTTTGTCACTTCGTCTGGCCATGTGGTGCCATCAACATCGTCGTTAGTTTCAATGGCTGGCTCTTCGACAATCATGACGTCGCAGCATTCGGCCGGCTCAACTGCAGCAACGTCTTCAGTGCCATCCAACTCGCCGCAAAAAGCACTCATACGCCAGTATGTGCCTGTAGCTCCGGATTATCACAGAACCCATGTGCATATTTCCACGTGAGTAAAGCTAAAACTTCAGATTTTGGTATATATTTTCATACACTAGTGGAATTCAATTTGATAAGAATCCATTAGATTTGCTTCTACCTTATTTAACAATTACTAGTCAGAGGCCATGTAGCGAGGTTGCTCTGCAATGCGTAGATTGTTTCTGTGTTCGACGCTGTGTCGGGCCAACCTGGTTCCCTAATGGCAAATTGATACCAGATTTGTCTGGCGGCAACTTCTGGTCCATTAAGATCCGCTAATGTCTCTGGCAACGATTTGAGAACGCTCTAGCAGAGCTATCTCGGAATTCCGAGAAGGATTACGTTCTGCTGGTATTCAATGACATCATGAAGAAGACAAGTTTTTTCAAGTTCAATAGAACCATGATATAAATCTGGACACCTTTTTCGGTGATGAATGGAAGAAAATAAACCGAATGCAAAACTGCGTGGATCGACGTAATATATGACGAAGGCTGGTATAATAAAACGATAAAAAACAAGTACTGGAACCCAGATCCAGTAGCAGTGCACATTAATGTAACAGAAGTCTGGAAGTAGTTTTAAATTTCTATCAACAACGGTGAAGTAAACATCGATCGTGGATCAATCTGTTAGAGTTTTGCAACCTTCCTGTGTCAGTCATAAATTCATCAAAACGTTGAAATGGGATTCAAGCTTTGTAAAGATCTACAGAAGGTGTTCTAATCATGCTAAACGACGCTATAGGGAATTACTCTATTAACTAGAGGTCATGGTCGACCAACAAGCCACATTTGTATGAGAAGTTCTTTACTATATTCTATGTCCGCTATAATTTCCAAAAGCTGTTTGCACGCTTTTATTTTTTGCTTGAATTTTGCGCTCTAAAACTCCTTAGTAAGGATATCTCATATCTGATACATATCCCTTTCATGACTTGTATTGTTTTTATCCTTAGTGTATTTTTTTAGGAGAAATTATTATTATTTCACTAAACTGCTTTACTGTTACTATCTTTACTATATTAACGACATGATGTTTTTTAATTCGCAACTTTTATTTCACTTTTTCACTTTTTTTCTGTCTTGGAAGAACGAAGAACTTTTAAGGAACGAAGAAGAATGTGTACAAAATATAAAGGAACCTTTTGGCTATAGGTTATAAACATTTTCAGAGAGAAGGTAGCCACATCAAACTGCCTCGTTGTCACTATCGTTTCGTTTCAGTTTGGTGAAAATTTGGTTTCGTTCTAACTGATGGCTTAGAATAGATGAGATAATAAAGAATAAGGATAAAGCTGTCGGCGTTGATGAATCGCTGAGGAATGCGCCATGCATTCAACTTCATTCAGCATCGTTTGGAGCTGATTGAATGCATATCTGGCCTATACAATGACTGGCGGTGGCCTACCGATGCATCGAGTCAGTGCTGCTCCAGACACAACATCGTTCCAGACAAATCTGGTGCTAATTTTCCTACCACGAAGAGATGGAAGGCTTGGTGAGCGAGCCGTGGGCGCAGGGATCGATCTCATGTGTGTTGCAAGGCGCCTCCAACCACTGCGCCACACGGCCCCTAGAATAGATGAGATAGTAACTAACAATATAGAGACCATTCTCATGGAGCTGTCATATGAATGATGGCTTAGCATTTTCATTTTTAGAACACCATACGCCCAAGATTTCTACCAACAGCAAGTTCGTCCACAAAAAAGCAACTTCAAGCCGTCAATTTACATCGAACGTGGAGCGCAACGGTTCGTTAATTTCGAGAAAAACTGAAGATCGTCTTGAATGAAGGGAAAGGCGTTTAAAAGAGGATTTTCGTTAGTATAAAAAATATGAGAATTTTTGTGTTTTTCTTCATATTGTCCTTAGGTGACATCACCGCTATACTGTACTTCTTGGGAGCTTTTTTGAATTGTGGCTCTGTCCATCATAAGATGAAGCCAAATCTCTCAGAGTTATTGTTTGGTATGCGAAATTTGCTTAAATATGCAGAGTTTTCACTTAAGGTCGCTCGCTTTTGAAGTTTCCGATTTGGTAGAGCTGTTATCTGGAGTATTGCTGTATAGATTAGAAATTAAAGATGTTTGTGAGGATAGTTGCGGAGCTATTATAATCTATTCTTGAATCAACCACAATGGTGCTGATATATTTGTAGAACTCCGGACCGCGGATGTCAGTGGTGGGGAACGAACGCGCTATTACCGTTTCCGGGGCTAACGCGTTCACCACCATACCATGCGGTTTGTAAATATCTCAGCACCATTGTGGTTGTGCCACACATAATATTCTGTCGTGAAAAATAGTAATGGGCAATAAATAAAAAAAGTCAATATATTCTTGAATCTCATGAAATTCGCAATTTTACACGTTGGTTGGGAGAACTGGTTAAGTTTAAGTGAAGGTCGTCGAAAATAAAAGAATTTCCGGTGTAATTCTTTCTCGATTCTTTCATACAAAACTGGTTCTCGTTCTATCTAATATTGAGAAATAATGATAACAATCTGATACTTCATCGCCTTTTCTTCAGACCCAGTGACATGATGAAACAACACTACGTGGTACGCGATACATACAAGAGTCCGCTGGACTCCTCGATTTCGGCGCCAATGGGACAGTCGACGTCACACGTGCAGATCGGCGGCCTAGGCGCGTCGCCTCTGGCGCGATACGGTCAGCAGCCGCCACACGCTGTCATAAGGACCACGTTCAGCGCCGCGCCGCTGAAGAGTATGGTCAACATCAACGTGTCGCCTATCAATAAGGTCCGTAAAGTTATTTTTATGATAGCTGGAGCTGAAGCCGAGAATCTGCACAAAACCTATGATTGCGTGTGAACTTATTTCAAGTAGTGATTCGAATAAATAAGTAATGATAAGTTAATCAAATCTGGCTATCTACCCTGCATCCTCTAGATCGCATTCGCTGGACACTTACGTTTAGAACTGGTATGCATGAAGAACCTCGCCGCTATTACAAGTCTTATTTCAGATGTTTTATTCTATATTTTCTCGCCATTTCAGCTTGAATATTATCTCAGGACAGAAGTCCTTGTCGATTTTGACAACCTTTCCACTTGCAATTTTATTTACTGTGAGCAGAAATTTGGGTAACGATATATTCGCTGTAATTATTAAGAACAATGCCTTAAGAACAATTTTTGGATAGAACTGGATCCCCTCCTCTTAGAAAGACAGGCGGTGTCACTCGACATCGGCTCATCGTTGGCATTGTTGTGATTGTCAAGTCTGTTGTCGTTCAACCCGAAGTAGGTGATAGGTGTGCTACGTCCCTACTGTGCAAAGGGATTGCTATGGTAGTCTGTTCAATTTCAATTTCCTTCAATGTCAACTTCACAGCGTGAGGTAGAATTGTACAATGGTAGGATTTTGAGTCCTTTCCGTCTTTTTTACTTTACCTGAACAATGAGCTTCATGAGGTGACTTGCGATCTCGTGGTGCTGACCATCTGGCTTGTCTGTAGAAAATTCCAGAACACCACACTTTGTTAACCATAGAAATAGGACATCATCGGCTTGTGGATCGTATAGATCGGAATTTGGCTGAGTCGATAGCTACTCGTTGTTCAGGAAGGGGAAGCTGAGGCTCGTGTTGTTGCTAATCCAGCTTTCAATTCATGTCGCATTCTCACTCTGAATGCCTTTAATAAGGTTGAGCATAGTGTGTCGTTTTCTTGTTCAGCAATCGCGAGGTTTTTAAACAGCATACATTTACTTCCATAAAAACACAATACAATACAACGCTAGCTGACGTTTCGGCAGTATCGCCTTCTTCAGAGCCTGGAAGGGTATACTGATATACAATCTACTAGGCCAAACGCTTCAATAACATTTACAAAAAGACGAAAAACTCTTTGGTAATTACATGATCAACAACTTCTCTTTTACCCACCGCTTTTTCGTGACCTCCAATGAGGAAGTTTAGAACAGCTGATTATAGTCGCATGTGGTTGACGACTGCACCATCCCATATCAAAAATCGATGCGAACGTACGGGATCAGGTCGCGTATGACCTCCGGGCATTCGTCCCTGCTATTCATTGTAGGGTTTTTGGCATTGATCCAAAAAGCCTGTAGGAGTTTTCGCGCTGGTGTTTTGGACTCCTGTGCAAGGATATTGACTTTTACTTCAGAATCGTCTCCGCTATGCTTTTGTATCCTATGCGTGCCTAGTGGGGTGCTTCGTCTTAGTTTTCGTTTGCCATCTAGGTGTTCTTTTATACGGATACACAAAGGTCTGCCCGTTTCGCCAATATATTCATCTCCGCAATTATTACAAGAGATCAGGTATANAAACCCACCGCTTTTTCGTGACCTCCAATGAGGAAGTTTAGAACAGCTGATTATAGTCGCATGTGGTTGACGACTGCACCATCCCATATCAAAAATCGATGCGAACGTACGGGATCAGGTCGCGTATGACCTCCGGGCATTCGTCCCTGCTATTCATTGTAGGGTTTTTGGCATTGATCCAAAAAGCCTGTAGGAGTTTTCGCGCTGGTGTTTTGGACTCCTGTGCAAGGATATTGACTTTTACTTCAGAATCGTCTCCGCTATGCTTTTGTATCCTATGCGTGCCTAGTGGGGTGCTTCGTCTTAGTTTTCGTTTGCCATCTAGGTGTTCTTTTATACGGATACACAAAGGTCTGCCCGTTTCGCCAATATATTCATCTCCGCAATTGTTACACGAGATCAGGTATATCGTACCTGAACTCATGCAATCACCGTCCCTGCCGTAAGGGCAAATTACGCAATTTGTTGTTTCACACAGACGGTCATACAGGCGGTTGCGAACTAATTAGCGACGTAGAGTAGTCGGTGGTATTTCAACTATCGCTACCGATTCCTCTAGACCTGCCCTTCTTAAGCATCGTTTTATAGCTGCGCTTACTTCATCGCTTATAAAAGGCAGCATAAACGGGATTTTGTTTTGGCCAAGTGTTTCGCGTGGGCGCGTCGTTCTCCTTGTAAACTTATCTCGTGGGGTTACTATTTCGTAGCCATTGGAGATGGCTATTTGCCGAGCCAAGTCGCGCGATTCTTCCTTTAGTTCCTTGGTAGTGCACACAGAGGTGGCTGTTCGAAACATGTTTCTCACAATCGCCCTCTTTGTGTGTGAAGGGTGGGAAGAAAGGAAATGAACAAGAATGTTCTTGTTACTTGGCTTTCGATACCACTTTGTCAGGTAACCGCTACTTGATAGGTTTATTTGGACGTCCAAAAACGGAAGCCAGTTTTCTCTCGGCTTCTCCCGGGTGAACTTTATGTACTCGGACTGCTCGTTCAATAATTGAGCATAGTGTCGGTTGGATTATACGAGAAGCAAGACAACGTTTGGTGGCAGCGTCTTAAGTTATCTGAAGTAGATAACCGTTCTATAGTGATGTGAGCGAGGCGGAATGATTCTTCCATGTATGTCACAGGTGCTCGAGTTTGGGCTGACTGAGTGTCCTCCTGTCTGCCCGTTCTTGGTTGAGGTAAATCTTAACCTGTTTCGTGGTATCGAAGCGCTTAAATCAGAGCCACATCGTCTATTCATCAATGCTGGCCGGCCTAAGTAGTGTTTGATAATGTACGCGGTCGTCGGCACTCCGGTGCAGATCATGTGCTAGTAGAATGTGATGTTGGAAATTGTTTATTGCCATCGATTCGCTATTGTACATATTAGTGCTTTCTTTGTTGCGCTCTTACCTTTGCTATAGACTTTTCCAAAACATGATGCAACAAGGTATATATGGATCTTGTGTACCAATCAAATGTTTTGAGAGATATCTTTCATTAAACCTTCATTTTTAGTATAACCGTATCATTTACAGGCCACAGAAACTCGTACTTATCGACTCGATGTGACTGGGCGAGACGGCGTGTCATCGGTACATGGGATTCCTGGCTCCGTTACCGGAGTCCAAAATATCATTGTGGACCCTGATAAATCACATCGAGGTTTTGTTGCCTATGAGGACGAGCTCCGACATAACCCTCCTTGTGTCGATGTTGTGCCATCAACTTCAAAAGAGCAGCCACATCCAGTGAAGCACGAACGATTAGAGAGAACCTACGGAGTCTCATCACAGTATACCCCATCAAGGTTCTACTGTTTTATGTTAATATATTTTATATAATATTATATATATTATAATACAATATTATACATATAATATATGTACTATATTTTATATAATATTATTATGTTATATATTATATTTTATATAATATTATAATATATAATAGTATATAATATATACTACTGTTAATATTTTTAGCACATGCACATTGGACCAATTTAAAGTAATATAATAAGGCTGAAGAACAAAACATATTAAATATCTTCTTTGCCTTTTCTCGTTTTTCGACTTTAAATCGCATACCTCCTATTTTCCCATGCTAAAATCTGTATTCATAAATTAAAAATACAGCAGCATTATTCATAGTTATGTCAGCGATATCAGCTGTAATTGCCTCATTCACGGTGCCAGTACTTTGTTCACATTCACGTGCTAAAAGTGCATTTCCGATTATGGAGCGCTGCGGTTAAAGGTCCCTCTCAAGGCGCAATAGGTTGGCTCGATTCCGCACCTTGGGTAAATAAAGTTTCACGCGGTCGGAAAATTGGGTACCGGACATCTTCGCAAGGATTAAAATATTGAATTGGTTCACAGGTAATGCCCTCAATAGTGCAAACTTGCATTTAATCACATCTATAATGCTTAATGAAGGCGAATAGATGACGCATCCTTGCGTGGTTGACGAGTGCCTACTAATTGACCAATGCCTACTACTTCGTCTTTTTATCCTTTTTCTCTAGTAGTGCAAGTAGTAGCGACAAGAGTAATATCAAAAAATCGTTATGGATATGAACAAGATTCTGTTATTATAACAAACTTCAGCTGTACATCATTTAGCGAAATTTGTCTTGTAGAGGTGAAACATCGCATCCTACGGTGAACCGATGTACATCTCCATTGCCTGAATCGATTTCAAACCGACTTAAGCAGCAGAAATATGAGAAATATGTGAAGCCTTGCAAGCCGCGAATGTTCTGCTTTTTCATGGAGCAACACGTCGAACGGCTTTTAGCACAGTACAAAGAACGCATGAAAAGAGCTCATCAGGTTTGTTAGAAGCAACTTTTTTTGGTCATGTTTTGAAATTCCATGCATGATTTGTGAAGAAAGTGTGACATCGCGTTCTTCCTTTCCCTTCATAGGACTGAGGATCTCCTCTTAAACACTGCTGCTCCCAGAATTTCCTTAGTTGATTCCTTCTATGTATGTGACAACATTAATAGAAAATTGACAGATTCACCAGTAGACATGATTCTTACGGTCTACGGAATCAACTGCTACATCTGTGAAGTACTTGTTGACGGGAAAGTAATGCACTATTTTCTTAATTACTTGATACTTGAGCGGCCCGTCCTTACTGGTTGTGCGGGCGCCAGCATAATCTCCATCTTTCAGAGATTTGCTGGCTAAGCCATTGTTGTTACCTGGATTCCCGAGGCCACTTTGGCCAAGGTCTGCTCCAGCTCTTCGCCACCACACCGAGTCACAACCCTTGTGGATCAGAGGGATATTTACCACCATGCTACTTTGATACCAGGACGGTGGTGGATCCTGGTACCGGTTTCCGTTTAGCCAGTCTTCCTGATGGAAACGTCGGAATCCTTTTCAGCTTGGGAGACCCTGCCGGGAGATCAAGCCCCCTCCGCAAATCGCAGTCCGATACCCAGGAACACCTCCCATCCACGATGAAGCGGTGAACCGTTGGGAGGGTTCACTATTTTCACGTTTTCTTTCTACAAATTCCTGTTAACAATACTTAATCTCAGTTTATAATGTAACTGTCGGTTGATCAATTTTTTGAGCCCAGAGATGTGGTAGAAGCTATGTGCTTTTCTCGCTGAATTGAAACTGTTGCGACCACAAGAAGTACTGCTACAAATTAGTTGAAGGTTGTAACATACCGCTAAGTGATCTTTTTCAAAACTTAGGAAAGAATTCTTAGCTATATCAAGGGCACCATAGCGTTTTCAGCATGAGTTTTTTCCACATCTGCTGACTAACCTTCCAAAACATCGATTGGAGTGTTTTCATGGAGACAAACTCAGTTTCGTCTTTCGCTGCCAAATCAAAAGGCGTGTAGGAGAGCAACCAGCTATCTGTCCGGCAAAGCTGTATCTATTCTTCGAGAATCCAATCAATATCCAGCAATTAGCAGACTGTTGTCGAAGTCGCTGGGAACATGATCGTACACCATTATGAGCCCATCAGAATCTCACTCAATGTTAGTTGAGCGAGTACTGTTCGACTGTTCGACAGTGTAGTGGTAGCAACCGAACACTTCTGTCAACTTGTTTCTGTCTACTCAGATATTGTTCAAGCTGGCGAACAAGGTGTGAAAAACAACGAAGAACTGTAGAGTAATGCTTGGTACGGTTGCCCTACATGCACTGAACCTGAGCGATGACGTTACACGTAGTGTTCATCTCAGACTTTATTTCTCCGCTTTATTTTCGATGCTGCTTTTATTCAGCATCCCACATCTTTTCATATTTTTGGGGTAAATCTGGGTTGTTACACAGTAAGCACGATTTCACATTTTTTTTTAAAATGAGTCGTCTTCAAATCTACTGTACGGATCCCTGCACTTCTTGCATTCGAGATATTTTCTATGCATTCGTTGTCCACAAAGGTCTTCGAATATTTCGCGTGTTGTTTACTGCTGCTTGACGATTTCGCTTTCGTGAATGTTATAGAATGCTGGTCAAGTCAACTCTCCTCACAGTCCTGGACATAACCGAGCTAGGGCGTTCCAACATGAACAGAGGAGAGCGTTGGTGAGGGTGTTGAAATCTGTGCTTCCTTACAGACTGCACCATTAACGGCTGCGCTATCATCCCTCTATTTCCTAGTGTCTTTAAGGCATTTAAAATAGGAAAAACGTTTGGGAGTTATTTAAAGTAGAGAGTGAAAGTTACGTTGGGGTAATAAGGAAGCAGGGGTTGTCGATCATGTTTATTCCAACCTTAGTGAGTCCAAAAGAATTACCAGAACTTTTTTGCCTCGTAAGGCTATTGATCTCAATTTCGTTAAATGCTTTGAATCGATCAACTATCCATTCAATTAGAAGAGTGGGGCAACGCAGCGGTCAAGTCTGCTCCAATGAATACTCAGTCGTAGGTTCCATCCCTTGTCTAGGGCAGATTAAACCCTATATCCCTTCTCAGTGGGCAAATTGGTACCAACCTGAACGTCTGAGAGTGTAAAAACACTTATTACATCGGTAGGCCACCATGAATTGTAAAATATGTCAAATATGCATTAATTCACGTCTGTCGTCCTACAAAGTCCGACACATAGCGCACCCTTGGGGATTTAGCAGTGCGGAACCTATCATCGTTCTATCACTTTTCGGTTGGACATTCAAGTGATCAAGTAATTTGGACAGCATTTATAATGTAATCACTTTTTACTTACTGCTATTCTTTCTTCGTGGCGGAGTATCACCTGTATCACCTGCAGTCCCGTTGATCGTCGAGTGACTCGAGCGGGCGCCAGTAAATCTTCCATTTTTCCTTGTTGCGTGCAAGAGTAGCCCAGTGGATTCTGCTCACTCTAGGAACTCGTCGAGCATCATATCTTTCTTCTAGGCTTTTCGTGAAGAACTCTGACCACCAGTCGGTGGTCTTCCTGTGCTACGTTTGACATCCCGAGGAATCCAGTCACTAACGGCTCTTATCCATCGGTTGTCATTCATGCGCATTACATGTCCGACCCACTTTATCTTCGACTATTGGCGTGTAGAACGGCATCTTTGATTTTCGATCGTTGACGCAGGTCGGACTTTAGGATCCCATCCCTTACTTCTGTGGAATGGGATACTCCTAGTATCGTTCTTTCGACTGCACGTTCGATAACGTTGACCTTTCATCCTGCTTACGCAGCGACCAGGTTGCTGACGCATACATTAGAGCAGGAAGTACCGTTGAGTGGGCGCGGAGTCGGGTGTTCCTTGTTCTCTTCGCTACATACTCGATGCTCTTGAAAGCACCCCAAGCCACTCGTTTCCTTCTGCTCAACTCTGGAGCTAAATCGCTCAACATGTTGATTGCCCGACCTAGACAGATATAACTGGAGCATTCGAAGATATTCGTCCCGTTGAGCGTGAATGGAGCATGCGAAACCAATCCATTCCTCATGAACATCGTTTTTGTGAGATTTAGTCGAAGACAGGATTTATCAAAGTCGTCAAGCATACGTTCCGCTAGGCTAGTGTTTGGTGTTATAAGGACGATGTCATCAGCAAAGCCAAGATGGTGTAACTGCCGACCATCGATTTTCACTTCCATATTATCCCATTCCGATGTTCGCATGACGTTCTGGAGGCTGGCGGTAAATAATTTTGGCGAGATGGTGTCGTTCGTTTGCCTATTTCCTTCTTTGACGTCAATGTTAATATCGTTGTAGAATGGTGATACTTTGGTTCTGAAATTTTTGTACAGTTAACGAAGAATCTTTATGTACTGAGTAGAGACTCCTTGACTATCAAGGGCTTCCCAGATTGCTTCCATCTCAGCTGAATCAAAGGCTTTCTGTAAATCGATGAAAGCGAGACAGAGCGGTCTTTTGCACTCTCGCGATACTTCAATGAGCCGTGTTACCGTGTGGATGTGGACCATCGTACTAAATCCTCTTCGGAAACCTGCTTGCTCACACGGCTGTCCTTCGTCCAATGTTATGTCAGTCCTGTTTAAGAAGACTCGAGTGAAAAGTTTGTAGAAAACGGACAGCAAGTAAATTGGACGATAATTGCAGATATCGTATAGGTCACCTTTTTTGAACAAAAATACGGTCTTTCTGGTTTTCCACTGAGTAGAGGCCTTGCATTCAGACAGGTAACGTGCGAAGAGCCGAGCCAGTGTGTTTACGAGGAATGGCGTAAGGTTCCTCAAGTGTTCTGATCTTATCCTGTCCGGACCCGGTGCTGTTCCATTTTTCACCGACGAAATGGCATGTCGAATTTCGGAAGGGAGAACCGGTGGTGCAGCATATCTATCCTCCTTTATTTCATATGGCGGAAGGTGGACATGGCTATCGAAGAGATCCGAGTAGTGTTCGTGAATGATTTTCTCCATTGCCTTTCTGGACGCTGTAACTGTTCCGTCTGGGCGCCGGAGTGCAATCATTTTGATCTTGCAATTGGCGAAGCTTCGGTGGACTTCGTGAACGCTCTTCCCAGCCTCAGCCGCTTCGACCATTACAGCTGCTCTTCTCTCTTTAAGGTCTTTTATCTCCTGTCTCCATTGTTTTGCAAGTTCCGACGTTAGTTCGCGCTTAAGTGTTTCTGGAGGCAGACGTCTCTTGGTGAGTTTCGAGCTCTCGGCTCTTTTAGCGCTAACATGAAAATGGTGAATGAGCCAGCCATGTTCTTCTCGATATTATCGAGAACCGTATCTTCCCAGCAGCCGACTAATGAATTGAGTAAGTCCTACTTTGCGGTGGTTCTGGGACCTCGGTTTTTGAATTTAGCGGCTTTTTCTCCTTTCTGCTAGAAATAGAATCTTGCACGAAGGAGACGGTGGTCTGATCCCGTGTAGAATTTTGGGACAAGAGCGACATCGGTTGGACAAAGCTTTCTATTTACTATGATGTGGTTTATTTCGTTATGGTACTCTCAATTGGGAGTCTCCCACGTCCGGAGTTGAGGGTGAGGCTTCTGGAATTGCGAGTTATCATGAATTGTTTTGTTCGCCATGTTAAAATCAGGTAGCCACTCACGCTGTTCGTTCCTTTCTGATCCGTGGGTCCCATTCTGACGTTCTTCAGACGTTCTTCTTCATCCTTGCGTTGAAATCTCCAATGATGACTTGAAGAATGCAGAACTTTTAACTTTTAAGACTTTTAATAGTCTTTGCAGAACTTTTCCATGTTCATATAGAACGCTTCGACTTCTTCGTTATAGTTATTGTCAAAGCCGATATTGATCCACATCTTTTTAATCGTAAACGTCCGATTCGGTCGTAAGTTTTTCGAGTGAATCGGTGTTTATGGACGAACTCGTGTTGACGAGAATACCAGCGCCGCAGACTCCTCTTCTGTCACATGTCCCGAGGAACAGCTCTTCGGTGTCATAGACGGCGTTGAAGGCTGGCGTCTTCTTGTCTCGGCCAGACCGATGACGTCGTAACATATCCTTCTTGCTTGCATGATCAAATCTTCTATAGAGGACTCGGATGCAAGGGTACGTGCACTGTAGGTACCTTAGTTCTTCGTGATCCAGACAGTTTCCATTGGCCCTGAGATTTTGGCAGCCTCTCCGTACTCGTCCTACCCAACGATGCGAAATTGG
Organism: Angiostrongylus costaricensis; assembly: GCA_900624975.1. Lineage (NCBI taxonomy): Eukaryota > Metazoa > Nematoda > Chromadorea > Rhabditida > Metastrongylidae > Angiostrongylus > Angiostrongylus costaricensis. The sequence continues at coordinate 183,202 of UYYA01003898.1, read as the reverse complement.
TGCTTCTTTCGGGGTCGGGGGATGAGGCCCATTTTTTAAACTGTGTTTAGGATTTTGGTACTCACGTATAGCTTGCCACGGTCTCCCAGAGTGGACATGTAGCTTATTTGTTGGAGGCAACTCCTAACCGCTTTCCATATACTTCCCTATCACTTGATTGCAGGTTTTTGGTCGAATTGACTCGTAGAATACAATCCGCATAAGCAAGAACGCACCCACACATGCATGCATGAATACGCCTAGCAGATACAGAAAGTATGTGCCAAATCATCGTAGCAGAAACGGAGTCCATCCCCTGGATCCACCTGCGTGTGAAGGAAACAAAGGTCGCTTTTGGTTCTCGATTAACCCCTTATCAGCCACCTAGGGACGCCCCACGCAGCCTCATGACTAACCGGCTCGAGTTCCCTCATATGAGGGAGATCCGTGGTCATGGCAGAGTATGATGTGAAATACACAAGTACAATGGTGCTGGGACAACTCAAAAGGCCGACTTTCTATTGGTGGTGGTGTTGCTCGATGGCTGACGTATAGGCGATTTCGCTTTCGCTCTGAGCCGTGCTGTTACGAGTGGGACTCATTTCAGTTTGTGTAAACCGGCGCATGGTGCGATGTTGAACACGTTAGCCTCCAGAAAGCGTAATAACGAGGTTCGGTTCCCACCACAGACATCTGCGGTCCGGAGTTGTGCGAATATTTCAGCAACATTGTAGCATTTGTACCATTTTAAGATGGTCTATAGATGGTTATAAATTATTTAGGAGATTTGTATGACTTCATAACATTTTGTTGGTTTCCTACGTTGTGATGTTTTTCTGTGTTAGTAATTTTCCTGTTGCAGTTTCACATTTTATAAGATTTATTATTTCCTACACTAAATTGAATCAATCCTGTAAATTTGGTGTTGGTGTATTTGAAATTTACCGTAGAGAAATGAGGGACCTAGAGTAATAGCTCCTAGCTGTGTTTTTCTTGTTTTAGTTACAACGCGAAATGGAAGCTGCGAATCTGCCGGAGCCGATGAAACAAAAGATGCTTGACTTTTTGCAACAAAAGGAGTCCAGGTAATGCATTCTACGATGTGCTTTTTTGATTTCTTGTGTGGCCTGCCTTCCCTACTCACGGCAAGTCGGAACATTTTCCAGTTGACTCACATTTTGTTGATTGGGTCTGATTTTTTACCTCTGTAGTCTCCAAAAGCGCATCAGGTTTTCGTCACTGCTTATCAGCTGTTAACTAATATCACACCATGACGGCACTTCTCACACGGTTTACCCTTAGCTGGGCTTTCTGATGAGAATGTTTAACACTTGTTCTTGTCAGTCCTGTTGGGAATGGTCTCATGTTGTACATACCAGTTCGACATCAAAGAACAACACGTACCATCATCCACTATGAGGCGTTAAGCCATTGTAGTCAATCTGCAAATTAGTAGATTTATAAAGTGAGAAAGTTGTAAGTAAAAAAATGACTAACTAATAAGTAACTGACTAAATCTTCCAGTAATTCCTAAGATGGACTTTCTGTTAACCTTGGTATTGGTCAATAATTCACTATTTTCTTTGTAAACACACGCGAGTTTGTTACTATATTATTTATTTATCCACAAAATCTAGTGTTTCGGCGGATTTCTTTCTACAAAGTTTGGAAACTTCAAATTAACTACAGCCTAGTCAGCTGGACATCTACGTAACCTCAGTACAAAGACCACGGTGGCTAGATTTCAATAGCACTGAGAACAAAACAGCTTCTTCACACAATAACCGCTTTCTGTGACCATTCCACTAAATATTTCACCTGGAAACCAACCGCGCAGAGTTCACATGGATTGGTAATGCGCCCCTATCACGTTAAAATATCAGTCTTAGATGTCGTGTGAGATCACTGTGATAACGAAGTATTCCTCAGTGGGATTCACTTTTGGATTCTTGGAATTTATCCACAGTGCTTCGAGGGTTTTACGCGTTGAAGTTTTAGATTCCTGTGCGAGGGTGGTAATTACTACTTCATAATCTTTCCTGTTGTGTCTCTATGTCCCGTGCTCTCTTAATAAAGTATTTTGTTTAACTTTGCGCTCAGTACACTGTTAATGAAGGTCAAACGAGTTACATTATGATAAGTAATATACTACAAAAGTGGTGGATTACCGTGTTGGGAGGCATTGCTCTCCCTGACGTGGGGCACTCGCTATGAGAACCGGGCTCAAGTTTTTCACTAGCTGAACCCTATTCTAAGTTAACCTTGCGTAGGATCGCATATGTATAAGCTTCAAGATCGGCTCCATAACAAAGCTAAATTGAAATGCTAAACAGATACGAATAGGAAGATGTAGGGGCAATACCACTATCGTTTATCTGCAAATATCGGGTATCTGTGAACGAAACTTTTAGAATCGTTTATTATAACCTCGAGAACAGGTTTCACTGCAACTTCACGGAAGCACAAAAATGTGGCATGCAAGAAACTCGAGAGCTGATAGGGTTAAAAAACGCCACATTACCTGTTCGGGAAGAGGTGGAGAGATTACAGTAATTCCTCGCAAGATGTTGAGACGACGAAAAAACATCTTGAAGATGTCTCACTCTGTCGCGCGTTATTGGAAAAGGAATTGAAAAGTCAAAACATTAAATTGAACAATGGTTCAAAGTGGCAAAAGCGGCAGATTTAAAACCATCAATTATTCCCGAACCTGGATTACCAGCATATCCTGTCTTGTGCTTATTAAAACACGTAAGGCGGTATCTACCGATGATCTTGCGTCCATCAACGCTCAAGGTTGAACCTATCATAAGTTGTGTGGACGGACTAATGGATAAAATAACATGGTTTGGTTTTAAACCTAATACTCATCCAGTTACTGAGACACATGCCAGCCAATCTCATGATTGCCCAAATGTTCCTAGATCGTCTGCGTATTTCTTCGCCCAGTAGCGTGTACATGATGGTGTCCTTTGACGTTAGCGCCCATAGTACGAATGTGTCAAATGACTCTGCAATGCAAGCCATCTACGAACTCTTTATGGAATCCTGGAGGGATATAAACATGCATGCGTTCTCCATTCGGCAGCTCATGGTTTTCTTGAAGGAGTTCCTAAGCTGCGCAATTTTTAGTTGATCCAGGAAGTATATCGCACAAGTGAGAAGTTGGCTATGGGATGGCGACCACCACCAATCCTTACCAATGCGTTTCTGTCTAAAAGAAAACCTCTAGTAATCAATTTCTGGACGTTACTCTGACTTACTTTACTTTGCATTACATGACTCGCTACTACATCTACTGTGTGGATCCCAGCATTTCTTGCATTCGATTTGTTTTCCTCGTGTTCGTCGTCCACAATGCTCTCAACATTGCGCGTTTTAATTCCCACGATCGTCTTTCTGTTAACCTCGACATTGACCAAATAATTCTTTATATTCTTCTTGAACAAACACGAGGTTATGTCATATGAATGTCATAGGATGCTGGTCGAGTCGATTCTCCTTGCAATCTTGCAAATAACCAAGCTAAGACACCCCATTTGGTTAAATGAGATCGTTATAGAGTGGATCAAACGATCGTCTTTGCTTTTTTATCAACGGCATCACAAACACTGCACATTCTCTCCCGCCATCAGTCATTACTCTACTCTAGATATATGGACGATCGTTTTATCGTTTGCTCCACACAAGAGCGGATGACCAAATGTTTTGAGTTATTATCTATGAGAAATCGAAGGAAAATTGGCTTCCATTTTTGTATGCTAAAATTAACCCTTCCGAAAACGGTTACGTCAGCAAATGGTGCCGAAAGCCAATTGGCAAAGCATGTTAGTTCATTGTCTCTCCTCTCACATTTCACACGCAAAAAGCGCGCTAGTGAGAAGCATGTGTCGAGCAGTCACTATCGTGTCCACAGGAAGAGAGCAGAAAGAGGAATCGCGGAAATTGGCGCAACAAATAGCCATTTTCGTTGGCTACGAGACTGTAGCTCCTCCGGTTACATGTCGAGGAGAAACCACACCCCTAAACGATAATTCTAGCGAGAATAAGGTTCCGTTCATACTATTCTTCATTTGCAATCAAATTAGTGCAGCTATTAAGTATTGCTTAATAACGCCTAGTATAGAGAATTCGGCAACAGTGATTGAAATACTGCGGGACACTCTCGGACGCCATCTAGTCCGCAACCGCCTATATGGTTATCTATGATTAATGGAAAACTGCATAATTTTCACAAACGGTAGAAATGGTGATTGCATGAGTTCAGGTACGGTATGTTTGACTTTTCGTAAAGTGTGCGGAGACGAATATTTTGGAAGCGGTTGGTCTCCACGTGGAAGACTCAGTGGAGAAGATGCGATTAAACTACGTTTCGGGTTTTTTTTGTTGAGGTTATGGAGGCTTTTGGCTGACAAGCTTGCAGTTAACTTGACATTTCTAGGCTATCAAGAAGCCTTAATTCGCAGAGACATCATTTTTATGGGTGAATAAATATTATAGTAATGTTCTCATCTGTGCTTGTCAGGAGAACAGCGATTTCTTAAGCAGCTATAACCGACTCGTATCTGTCGGCTCTGACGAAGACGAACACCTGGAAACGTTAGCCGAATAAAATTTATGTAGTAACCTCGTGTAAGTTGAGCAATCTAGAAAAGTATAGTTAATAAACCTAAAAAATAGCTATGACTAATGAGACGTAAAAAGTGAGTTATTGTTCGAGTGGTCTGACAAGTCAGCCTTTCCATCGCATTTCGACCAACTGACTAGAAATGTGCACATGTTGGGTGGACTGGTAAGTGCTCTGCAGTAAAATGCGCCTCTGTCCACATTTCTTTAGGGTTCTTGAAGCAGGAATAGGATTCCTGCCATGGGTTTAGATTTTCTGTCGGTTTGCATCACGTGGTCCTATTATGAGTAGTCGAGTGGATATACTTAGCTGTTGAAGAGGAAAAACATGAAAATAATCTAGTTAGGTGTACTAATATTTAAATAACTCGTCTTTAAATCTCATTCTGGTCTTCACACTTCTCCCATGAAATCTGCGGTGAGAGATGCTTCACGATTCTTTCGATTCGTTGTCTTATAACCGCCATACACAGAGGTGAGTAGTGCGATTTGTATAGAGATTCGACTGAAGTTACTTCCCGTCGTTTAACCTCGCCAAAATGTCCATTGCTGGTTGAACGTGGTTTTTTCTGATTTCCGCCCGAAATGGACTTGCTGGAGAGTTTCCAGGTATTTGCCATACGTAGTCGCCGACCGTTGTAGGTCGAAGAGTTGTTGTTCCATTGATCGGCCTCAGTGGTTAGTTGTTATGGATTTATGAATGTAACTGATGAAGATAGGACATGTTATAAAGAAGTGCCCAGTAGTTGAAGATTCTTGGAGATTTGTTAAGACAGCACTGGAGTTTCTTAAATCACTTTTAGCAGTAATTTTAAATGCCTTCAGTAAACATATACCTGCAATAATTGTTGTTACCAATATTTAGGACATATTTAAAGGTATATGCGACTTCGACGACAGAAGATGAACAAGGACATGTTTGAGGTTCTACAGCATATTGGTGTCGGTGCTTTTGGACGAGTTTCCCTCGTAAAAAAGGTAATCTCTGAAGTAAAGTACTCATTGCTATTGTTTTTGCAGTTCTCGTGACTACTACATTTTTAATCTATTCCTGTTGTTGTTCATCTGTTGTTGTTGAAAGGGATTTTCGTAGTTATTGAAATTTTTTTTATCAAGTTTTTTCTTTTAGAAGGATTCCGGTCAAGTTTATGCTATGAAAAGCTTGCTGAAGCAAGATGTTATTATGAAGCAACAGGTATGGTATCGTACCGTGGAGAATTTGGTTAGCCGTTATGGTAGAATATGTCGGAGCTTGCTTTACCTGATTTTTAAATGAGAAAAATATGAGGTAGATTTTGTTCGATTTATTTTCAGTGGCATGAATCCGACCTCTTAAGCTTTTTAGTCAGTGTTTTAAAAAAAGCTTTACTCATGTTAGCCGTTCGTTTTAGTGGTGGTAATGTTAACTAGAGGATTTTTATTTTATTTAATACGACCCGTCTTCACGTCTACTGTACGGATTGCTGTGGTTCTCACATTCGATTCGTTTATTCGCTTCCATCATCCACTAAGATCTTCCAACTTCTACGTGTGGCTTCGGTTGCTGCTTGAGGATTTTCATTTAATCTTGAATGTCGTAGAATGCTGGTGGAATCGATTCTCCCCGGAGTGCTGAGATAGCAGGGTTGAAGCACTCGCAAATGGGTTGCAGAAAGTGATTGTTTTGCCGGGCAAGTTAGGTGGTAATTTGCCTACCGTGGAGAGATGAGAGGCCTGGTAAGCTGTGTTTGGGGGGCGGGAGGCGGTGGTCGAACCGACTCCGTGCCCGTGATGATCGGCATTGCTACTGTGCTATTCATCCCATTAAGTAGTTATAAAATCCAGTGTGTTTTATTCGTCGTTTTTAGTTTTTTGTTTCTATCTAGTCTTCATCATTATCGTATACACTCGCAGACGAGATTGTAGAAAACATGTTTCATCATGTTCTCATTATATTCTTTTCCTATTTTGTAGAGTAAACAACAAGGCGTAAGACGTATACGCGTTTGACAGCTGATTTTACGGTAATCAGGACGAATGAAGAGGATACGGTAGGGAATTACAAGCACGGTACAACTGGAGAAACTATAGCAGCAGTGCAGAAAATGAACGATATGCCAGGAGAGCTCCACTTGTTTTTCGATCACCGTACCATAAACACAAGCTGTTTTGTTTACATACTACTTTGAAAATTACTTACTTGGATACTTGGATGGCCCATCTTCACTGGTTGTGTGTGCTCGAGCACAATTTCCATTCTCCGGAGATTTGCTAGTTTACTCTCCATAGTTTCTTGAGGTCTCGAGGGCATCCTGGCCAACCTAATTTTGAAAGTTGTATTTCGGAACTTCTTTACCAGCTGTGTTAAATTTCTACGCATATTCACTTGTTGCCAATGATTTCAAATAGGACTTTATTATACTAGACCCACAGTACTTCTTACTGGAGATTATCATCTTTCAACTCGATTAAGGCAGCGCATGTCAAAGCAGAACGCGACATACTTGCCGAAGCCGACTCTCCGTGGATTGTGAAACTGTTCTTTTCGTTTCAAGATGATCGATGTCTCTATTTTGTCATGGAATATGTACCAGGAGGCGATATGATGCAGTTACTCATCAACAAGGGAGTGTTTGAAGAAAAGCTGGCACGGTTGGTAATATTTGTGTATAAACTTTCTTTTCTGGAATTCCACAACTCTACCACTAATTTTATGCTTAACCTATTATAAAAACTGGTGTTAAGACTCCACTATTTTTTTCCTTCAAACTTTTGAGTACTCTGTTACGGAGATTTTCTCATCTAAAATTCATATTCCCATTTTTGTAAGAGGGCGGAAAGTTGGAAGTTGGTTCGATGACGAAGTTTCGTATCTTCTGTGGTATGGAGGGTTTCGGGCTTATGTACTGGAAAAGCTCTCATACTTCATGTTCCGTTGTTATTTTCATCATCACTATCTTTTCATCTCATTCATATTTCTTCCTATTTCTTTATCCTGTATATCTTTGATAAAGATAAGCATTACATCAATGTTTCTCCAAGTTCGAGATTTTGAAGTTCGTTGTGTCCATAAGTTGGATGTTTTGAAATTTATGGTATTTTCCAGTTTCTACATTGCTGAACTTACGTGCGCCATCGATTATGTGCATTCATTAGGATTCATCCATCGTGATATCAAGCCAGACAACATTTTAATTGATCAACAAGGCCATATAAAACTAACTGACTTCGGACTTTGTACCGGATTGCGCTGGACGCACGATAGAAGGTACGTACAATACCTGAGTGGGATCTATGAATCAACAAGGCTTCATCCAGAGCATACTGTTTGTTCCTCATCGCTACTCTCATCCAGTCCTCACCGAGCTCTTCTGCTATTATGTTTCAAAATCCGTCCAATTTTATAATCTCCGATTCTCCTATTGTGTCTTTTTCTCATTCTTATTTAATTCAAATTTCTAATAGTTTGTGAAAGCAATCCGTTTCGTCGTATCTATCGTCAACGCAAGTCTTTGGATTTGGTTGTGGGTTCGACTCTTTGAAGATTTTAGTTTTCTATACGAATGTTCTTGAATGCTTGTGGTGTGGATTCCTTTTAAAATTCTAAAATCGCCGTGTTACGGCGTTCCCAGGTCAACGCTGTTTGCAGTATTCAGTGATTTGAGAGGATCTTCTGAGATATATCTGATGCAAATTCCCTGACCCCAGAGGGATAAGGGATTTGTTTGTTTTCTTGCGGTGCCAAGCCAGGCCTTGCGCCTGTTAAACGTCACTACTTCTGCGCTGTAGTGCGAGCCACTTTGTCGAATAAGCATGGTTAATGGAATGTCCTATTGATGTCGACCTATTTAATGCCTTGGTTGAAAGGAACCACGACGAAATGTTTTCCACGTAAAAGAAGTTTAGAATATTCACTAGAACGGTTTTGAGAAAAGTTTGGTCAAGGTATTGGAACGATATCACTCCATCTCAAGTTGCTTAGAAAACGATAAAGTTTGATAAGTGTAGTTCACACGATCTTAAAACTGCCAGAGACCATGACACTGAGGAAGCTAAAACTCATTGTTTCTTGGGGTTACCAGAATCCGATTGTTTGAATCCAGTTATTATTTCTGATGAAAAATAGATGTTGAACAACGATCGGTGATCCTGAGCCTAACAGTTGCATTCCGACGGCAGGCCACGATGAAGACTAAGGCAAGCTTACGGCATAGTTGGCGATGGTCTCTATTAGTGGTCGATAGTCGGCGACATCCACGGCGACTTTCAAAATCCTAACCTTTTTATTAACTGCCTATTCTTTAACGGCTGGGTATTTTGCGAAATATAACTACTATAATGCTGAGATATTTGCAAAACTCCGGACCGCAGATGTCTGCGGTGGGGAACGAATGCGCTGTTGTCCTTTGCGGGGAGTAACACGTTCACCATCACATCACGCGGGTCCTTCGTTTCGCCTTTCTCTCAGCTAGTTCTATCGATCTTTTGCCATCAGCAATCACCCGTCAACGGGATTGATCTGGGGAGCCCAAATCGGCGTTGAACCCAGTTAAGCTGAGGTTATAGTTATAATTACAATATTAACCTTTTTATTGACTGCCTATTCTTTTTAACGGCAGGGTATGTTGCGAAATATAACTACTGATATTTGCAAAACTCCGGACCGCAGGTTCCCGTTGATGGGTGATTACTGATGGCAAAAGAAAAGATGGATAGAACTAGCTGAGAGACAGGCGAAACGAAGGACACACATGGTGTGGTGGTGAACGCGTTACTCCCCGGAAAGGACAATAGCGCGTTCGTTCCCCACCGCGGACCTTCAAAATGTTTCGAAACTCGACACTACAATAGTGTTGCATTGAAATCGAAGCTATGCGTCGAGAAATAAACTTAGTAATGAACCGAAAGCACAAGGATCAACCTAGTCTGCTGCACAACATCGTGTGGGTTCCCAGCCGTTTTTTCAGGAGCTGAATAAGTTGGAGGATGAGAGCCTGCCTCACCCGCTTAGATATCCAAACACTATATCATCAGATCACTACCATCTTCAAATATTCGGCTAACTGCTGCAACGAGATATCACTCATGAGTTAAGAAATGCTCAAAAGAGTCTTCGATGACTTTGTTCGATCTTGAAAACAAAGTTTTCATGTATATAGAACGTTCACGCTAGTAGCTCGTAGGTGAAAGTGTGTCGATTACATTGGTTTTTTTGTCGATTTACATCTCCTGGTTTTATTTTTAAAAAAAAATTGTTTGACCTCAAAGTTTTCTCTGAAGGTAGATCATTTTTAAGTATAAATTATGGTCGTTAACACTGAATTAAACCTGACCTGTGAACATTTAACGTTCACTAAAATGCAATGTGTCGCACACTTTCTCCGATCTTGTATAATTCTTGGATGTAGATAGTATGGCGAGCTTTCCGGATTGTTCGTTAACTCACAAAGCTAAAAATCGGACGTTTTGCTGTTTCTGCGAAATATCTTTGCCCATTCAAGGTATTACGGTCCCGAAAACGACTCGGAGCCATCGCACGTTCGAGTTGATTCATTTTCGCTGCCACCTGATGTTGCTGCGCTTGAGCAAAACATGAAGGTATTACGTGTGGTTAATGAACAGATGCTTAGAATTCTTTTTATTGAGAATTTAGTGGTACTAGAGTGGAGGGTGGTCATGACTTATATAGTTTTATCCATGATTTAAAATTGACTTTAATACGTTGTTGAACGGTCTCCAGTAATGTGTCCTTCAGAAAATGAACAGGGTTTTCATTAACTACAAGTTTTGCTACCAAATAAATGGCTGGGATTGCTCCATTGTTTCACTGTAATCTATGCGATTTGTAACCCTGAAAATCTCCAACAGATATGTAATTCGTTGTACTTTAAGGTGCTCAATATTCGTCATCAAAAGAAACGTGACCAGGCGCATTCAGTCGTTGGAACAGGAAACTACATGGCGCCGGAAGTAATTTTGAAGATCGGTAAGTTCCAGCGGAATGAAACTCTATTCGGCAGCATTTTTCCTTTCAATTGATTCAGGCATTCTACTTTCAATAATTATCCTAAATTAGCACAGTGTCCTTTGGCACTGTATATTTACCTTCTTTATTACCCTTTTTTTATTTTTATATGTAATTTTGTGCATATATTTTTCTACCGTAGACACGTGAGTTAACACATTCTTCTGCTCAGCTTGAATTTTAATGTGAAAAATGATTGTGATGCAATTAAAGTTGACTATAGTAGTTGGAGGCGCCGTTGCGACACGTGGAATCGATCTCGGTGCCCATGGCCCACCAAGCTTTCCAACCTTCTGGGGTCGGCAAATTGGTACCAGACTTGTCTGGGAGGATAGCAGCACTTGATCGATACGTCGGCAGATCTCCGCGAGTCATTATATAAGCCAGATATGCATTCAGTCACCTGCAACGATACTTAATGAAGTCGAATGCATGGCGCATCCCTCAAGGATTGATAAACGCCGAGACCGTTATCCTTTTATCCTTTTATTTTTGTGGAAATAAATGGATTGAGTTATCAAGTTGAAAATGAGGCTCCTTGTGCAAAGTAGCTTTTTTGTAGCAGCGAAGCTGATGGCTTCCCATCGGTGAAGCAGCGAAAGTATAGGAACGTGAAATTAATGAAATAAATTAAATGAAATAAAGTCTTCATTTATTTTTTCTAATATATCCAAAAGGAGAGCGTGAAGTTGAATAATGAGGAAAAATTCAATAATTGGAACGTGAACAGCATTTTTTTAGGTCACACACAGCTTTGTGATTGGTGGTCAGTAGGTGTTATACTGTACGAGATGGTCTTCGGACGGCCGCCGTTCATGTCCATGAATGATGATCCAGCAGAGACACAGTATAAGGTGCTTGTGAACCATACATTTTGTAACAATTTCGAAAATTACTTTCGGTTAATTTCGTCATTAATAGGCGACATATGTTGTTTCTGTTTCGCCCCTAAAGAGTTGACGGTTATTCCGATCTTTATAACCCTATATATGAACAACGTACGGGTTGTTTCGCTCCCTAAAAACCCTAATAATGGAAAAGCAGCTATGAAAAAGACGAATTCGCCGATTGTGAACCGAAAAACACGTTGACAATGCTGTTTGTTCGTCAAAGACTGTTCACAAAGAACGATGACTTGGACCTCATTGGATAGTTGAATGGCTCATCATCACGAAGAATCGTGTGGCTTTCACCACATCCTCTACCTAGCTGGATGTTTGCTGGTTAGGCAAGTTCTTCTTACCTTGGAGTGCTGAGGTGTAATAGAATTTCTCAATGTCGGCACCACTGGAAGTCTTCGAGTCGAAGGGAGATTTGTCACGTCGCGACTTTGTCTTGTTACCATGAAGTAATTCCCGGTATTGGTTCACTGTTAGTTCGGCCAATGTATATTATAGAGGTTTTGGGTTCTATCTCAGATTGTATGACCCTGAATAAGGGATGAACCCTTGCTTTACACCACTGAATGCGACCCGGATGCAATAAAACGGTAAACCGTTGTAAACGTTATATATATAAATATGTATATATATTACTTTATAAAAGAGTATGATATAAATGAGAAAAACGCCAACTTTCGTGTAATTTAGTGCCGTTGGCGTAGTGGCAGACGGTTATATGGTTGTTTTCGGAGGCGTCACGTACTATTAAATTTGGTACAAAACTGTCTATACTTTCGTTATCGTTCGTGGTTTCTTCATACGAAATTTCTGATTAGTCATCAGTCGGTTCCAGGAAGTTCTGAAAATTGCTTGTAATGATGAACAGTGGTGAAATTATGATCTGGATGGTGATAAATCGGTTACCTGGTCTTCTCTCAACTTTATGAAGCACAAAAAGTAGTATTCTAATGCTGGACGAGTTATCGTCTTATGGTAACCAGAATCTCAGTCTCGTTGAATGTTTCAAATTAGTGTCTTTGTAATATTTCCCGTATTCAAATGCAGTTTTTACGCACTTGGAACGTATAATCTCTATTTTTCAAAAACATGTTGAGTACGAAATTTGATGTCAATTTCAGTCGTGTGTGTGAACCATGAAATTCATTCAGATCATCAACTGGTCACGATTCTTGGACGTCTCGCCTCGTGCAGGGGGTGGACATCTGTCATGCGATTGCATTTTGTTCATTCAACGCCTTTGTTGTGATCGGAGTAGTCGAATTGGATCGAATGGAGCTCGTGAAGTGATGGACCATCCATGGTTTCGGGTTAGTGTCTTCTTCTATTTTTTTCATGCGAAATATAACAGTTGAAGTTTGACAAGTTCTTTTTCACTGGATCTCTTTCTATATATATATATATATATATATATATATATTACATATGTATGTATATTCTATATATATATATATATTACATATGTATGTATATTCTATATATATATATATATTACATATGTATGTATATGCAAAATTTTCTCTAGATATATTTACACACATGAGTATAAATTTAATTGTTCTCCACATCTTTGTGAGTGACGTGAGTCATAAAGTATGGAAGACAAAATCCGCAACAATATATCGTAATGGAATTCCTCGTCGCATTAAATGAATGTGTAGTCTTTGGGCTGAGTGATCCATATCTGTCATTTGAGAGCAAAGTTTGTTACATTCTTCGCGGACCCTCCTAGATTAGCCATCACTGGCGTGATAGATGACCTGATTAGTTCGGTTTTATATCTGTCAACAGCTGCAGCCGTGTAGGTCTGAATTGGTGCCTTCCGCCATTTTCGAATATGCTCTAATTTAACCATTATATGGCATGTCGACTGCTGTGGGAAACAGAATTTCATGCAATGGAGGTTTTCGAAACTTCGATTTATATTTCTTTTTTGCAGGGGATTGACTTTAAAAATCTGCGATCCACACGAGCTGAGTTCATTCCTAGAGTTGAACACGCCGAGGATACGTCCAATTTTGAGGCAATTGAGGTCTGTTAACATTCGAATGGTTTTTCTAATTATCGTTATTCACGCTTTTTAATCTCGTTATTCCTGTTCTCATCCACTTCTTTGATTATTGAAAGCAGTGAAATGAGAGTTTCGGGAATAAGGGAGGTTGATTATTGATGAATGAGTTTTCCGGATCATCCTTTTCTGATGACATTCTGGTTTTCGCCTGTCTATAGGCGTAACGAGTGTAAAATTAGAGGATGTGACCTTCTTTTATTTTTCTCGAAAATGTGATAGTCAGTTTTTGCGTCATGTGCCACTCTTTTCAGATAAGCGAGTCGCCATTCGAAACGCTGGGTAAACGGGTGCCGAACAATCCGGCATTCTATGAATTCACGTTCCGACACTTCTTTGACACTGACGGACAAGGTTGTCCAAGCCTTCGACCGCCGCAGAAGCGACCACCTCTAGCACCGCTTTTCGAAGGAATAGGAGCCCGGCATGAAGCTGCAAGCAGCTCTGAGTCAATCGTCATTTAATGCGCTACACAAAAAGAAGTTTTCATAGAGCCAACTGTTGCTGTAATCACTTCCAATGCGATATCCACTTCTTGCACAGTTGTTCTCTATGGCACTAACTTACCATAGCAGTTTTCGTCTCCAGAGAGTACTCCAACCATAGTGAAACGAAGCCGATATTTTTGTTGGCGAATCAGAATTGGCTTGTTAGGCCTATGATGGAGATGCTTAATAGAAATTCAGACACGCGTTATGCGATTAAAGCTGCTAGCTCGGAAGCTGTCACCTTTTATCCTTCGGAAGCTGTCACCTTTATCTGGACAAGTCTAAATCTCATATCCCGTGGTATGAAGCTATCAGGATTTGATCACTGTGTTTCTAAGAGCTCCTACTCAAAGATTTGAAAGTTTCGCTTCTTTTTATCCTTATATTCATTTTGTAAATTTAGCAAAACATCCGAGATGAAAAAAGTAGACATAAGTTTTAGAAAAGTTCGCTCTTACCATTGGACTGACTCGACCGTGTATAATCTCGCTTTTTTCTCTGTTGTATTAAAAATTGTTCACGTTTTACGTGGGTGTACTCTGACAATGACATGCTATTCTCAACATTTCCATGCTAGCTACGGTAGATATGACACGGGTACGGTATCTCAGGATTCGTCGAATTCTGATAGATAATGTTCTTCTGCTCCAGCGTTTCCCATGGGTAGTTTTCAGAGTTTTCGGCGACGTACGTGGCATTAAGCAGTGCGCCTGGAGTATCGATTGTTCGCTAGAACACAACGGTAGTTTATCAATAGGCGTTCTTATTTGTTTCTATCGTCAGCTCTGAAAGCTTCCCTACATTCAGCTTTCGTTTTCAGATTGTTCTACTTACGGCATAAAAGATTATTTATTTAGAACATATACATGTAACACTAGTTACAAGCTAAAATTCATGTTGTTAAGCTCTATTGACTGACATTTCAAGCGAGTTGAAGAGATTTGCCAATTTTAATATGTATATTGCTCAACCATATATGAAAAATACCTGAATGAATAAAACTTATAAAATGCTTATTTTGTGTTTTGGGATCTGATGTCCTCTTCCTGAAGATAAAAAGTACTTAGGGTCTTAATTTCTAAAGTACCCAACGATATCGAGTATAGACTAGCGCCATCCTTTCAGTAGATGCTGTGCTACTATTTTTCCTTCCAATCGTATTTACTTTCATCGGATTTGGATAGTGCGCAGCTACTATTCAAATAGCCTTCTCTCATCTTCTGAAGAGAGTATACATTTTTTTTCTTCCATCGTTAGTTCTTCAGTTTTATAAGGGTTCTCACACAACTGGTTTAAACGAAAAAGATAGAACCTTCTGGCCTTGGTTTAGTTCACTTTCAGTTTACTGTTTCTTTGGCCGAATGAAAACAGGAAGTTTTTTCTAGAACAGGTCACCATTGCATGAGGATGAACTGAAGCTCAGGTGTTTTTCTTTCTGAGGAAATCTGAAGCGTCAGAAGGGTCAGTGCTAAGAGTAAGGGAAGCCTTGCCACTATCGTGGTTTTTGGATGTTATTACATTGGATTATGAATGTTTGATAAGTTCGATGGGCAAGAATGAAGAATAAGTAGAATATTGCCTCCAATAGTGTGGCTCATGAACATCCTTGGCGGGAATAACCAGCGAGAACGACCATGTAGCACGGGTATGGTGAAAAGGATAGAAAACGGTTTACAAGGTACCCGTCGTATTTCCAGATTTTTGGATGAAATTGCTTTCCTAATCTGCACAAGTTTCATGTTAAAATATGAAGTCTATAAATGAGCCAAATGCTACCCATAGTAGCAATGGTTACGGGTTTTCTATCCCTCTTCTCGTGGAACACCTATGTTGGGATGGTGAGCAAATCGAAATGGGTGGTGCTTTGATTAATATTCTCTGGTAAGCCACCAACCTAAGGAGCAGGATTTTGGTGCATATATCTCCTAGACTCTGTGGTTCTCTCAGCGCTGTTCTTTGAGGCAAATCAGATGAAAATGATTTCAAAATTATAGGACAGTACTAGCTGATGTCACCATTTTAAAAGCAAATCACAGCTGTGAATGACGAGAAGCAACAATGGAACAAACGATGTAATAAACATTCACTATTCGTGAAGACTGGGACTCATGTGTATAAATCCTTACTTAGATGGTCCGTCTTCATTGGTTGTACGGGCATCAGCATAATTTACCTTTGTTGCCCTCTAGAGTCCTGAGATCAACCTAGCCGGCGCTTTTTCATGTCGCCACCACCCCAGGCAGCTACCTGTCTTGTGGATCAGAGGAAATTTCGCCACCATGCGGCTAGTTTCATACCATGCCTTCATGAATCCTACTATTAGTTTACTCTTAGCTGGACTTCCAGATGGAAATGTCGTACCTCTTAGCTTAGGAGGTCCTACTGGAGGAATACGTTTCCTCCTGTAATCGCTATCCAACACCCAGTAACACTTCTCAGCCACGATGAAGCGGTAGACCGTTGGAATGCATGTATATAAATCCGATTAATACAGCCAAAAGCTTTCCGCGTTTATCGATCTTAGAAGATGCGCCATGTATGTGGCTCCATTAGCATCGCAAAGGTGATTGAATGCACACATAGTCTGGACAAAAATTCTCTGGAAGAAACACATTTATCAATTCCATATTGCTCTTCTGATATGCGACAGCACTGATAACAATCTGCTGACTCTATGAGAATAGAGAGCTGGAGTGCCCACGTGGTACTAGGGATCGAACCAAAAGCCCCTTTGTTTTACGCAGCACCTCTAACTACTGCACTCCACTCACTCTTTTTAAGTATTATAAGTAATAATAATAACCTGCTGAACGCTATACAGTAAGGCAAACTGGAAATAACAGATTGATCTTGGCATTTTTGAACTGGATTCTTGAAAATGCAGTAATGCCTCACATACAGTAGTCAGTAAGAATTAAGCACACTTTGTTCATTACTATATTCACTAGATTCTAAACAAAAGGGAAATTGGTGCTGATCAAACAAAAGACAATTCATTTTTGACTTCGCTTTCTATTTCGCAGGTTCTTTCGCAAGCAACCTTTCTCCTCTGTGAATTTTCCTCAAGTTAACCTTTTCTTTGGAGTTTTCTACAATTTTTTCATGGCAGGGTATTATGCGAAATACAACCACATTGGTGCCAGGATATAGACGTTGATCGATGCGAAAGAAGAAAAACGAGCCGCATGGTGTGGTGGTGAACGCCTTAGCCCCCGGAAAGGGCAATAGCGCGTTCGTTACCCACCGCGGACACCTGCGGTCAGGAGTTTTGCAAATGTCTCAGCACCATTGTGGTTCTATTTTCTAAAGTTGGTGATGAGCAGATAGATCTCTAGAAACTAATGAGGAAAAAGGCTGATGAGTAGCTTTTTAAAATAACCTCTCGACTTTGTACTTCTCATGAAGAGGAATGAATATTCGAGAAATAAGACATTAGCTTGAATTATTACGTATTCGTGCGATCGAGAAATGCTTCCTGTCTTTGCAAACCTACTAAATACTTCGATTTAGTATTGAAATGACCAAAACTTTTACCTAGGAGATTTAGTCACATTTTTCTTTTTGGGATAAACGAATTGCACGTATAC
The DNA here is from genome assembly GCA_900624975.1 of Angiostrongylus costaricensis. Classification (NCBI taxonomy): domain Eukaryota; kingdom Metazoa; phylum Nematoda; class Chromadorea; order Rhabditida; family Metastrongylidae; genus Angiostrongylus; species Angiostrongylus costaricensis. The sequence continues at coordinate 165,551 of UYYA01003898.1, read as the reverse complement.
TAAACGGCTAAAAGAGACCGTTTGCCCGCGAACCGAATTGCACGTATACTAAACGGCTAAAACAGACCGTTTGCCCGCGAACTTTTGAATTGACCAAAAGAAGCTTGATTTCTAATTCCGAGAACGGAGACGTTATCAATCAATAACTCTTAAGTGATTAGACCTTCACCGAAATTTCGCCCACACTTCGGGAGCTTCAACGTAACACAGCATCTTCCTTCAGCAAAATTCTATTTAGTCGGCCCTTATTGTGTGCCATGAAAGATCAGCGTGCTTTTATTTTTCACTGCTCATCCTTAATTTTTGTTGGTTGCGATGTTTTACGTTAAAAACCCAACGAATTCAACTGCAGTGCACTTCCTAGTTTTAGTGAGTTCGCCTTCCTCAAAGCCTATACGTAGTTTACACAAGGATAGTTTAATTAATCGGTGGAAAAAAAATCAAAGGAGATCTAACATAAAAATAAACGCCATATTGATCAAAAAACCACTCACCGTACCGTTAGGAGTGGGTCTGCTCCCGCGTTGTTCACTCGGGGCGGCGAGCGCAGGAGCCACCGAGAGTTCAAAATATTATTTTGAAATAAGGCGCCAGGTCACGTGTCATAGTGAGGCATTCGTCTTTCCGCTTCATCTCTGGATTTTTGAGATTTATCCAAAACGGTCCATGACTCTTGCACGTAGATGTTTCTGATTTCTGAGCTGGAATCCGCATTGTCACTTCGAAGCCATCGCCCTATGTGTACCTAGGAAGTGCTTTGGCGAATTTTAACTTTCCCATGTAACGACAACGAAAACCTATACCAAACGCACATGAGCTCAAAAAACCAGATCTGCAAATTCCATATCAACGAGGACGAATGGGTGTTTTCTTCGAAATCACTTCATTGTTCACTTGTTTATTCATTTTTTACTCATTTAGCTTCTTCTTTGTTTGTCTGGAACTTTAGGGCTTTTTCTCATCAATTTCTTTAGAAGCTGATCGAACTGACTCTATCTGCAAACCTAGGAAGCATCTAATAGAGCGTCCCTATGTCTTCGTCATGGGAAGAGGCCGCCCCTTGCTGGGGCAGACACAGTTTTTCCCAGACTAGTTTTATAGCAGTTTGTTGCTGACAACGAAGAAATGGGGAACTGGATTGTTCCGGAGCGGAATTCAGCTGGTGACTATGTATTATTATTACACGCAGACTCTAAACACTGAGCCTCTCCTTCCTGGATCTCACTCTATTGTCTGTGATATAACAGTTTTCTTTACAACACTTATAAAACTCCAAATGTCTATAGAGATTCTAAATGCTCTAGTAGATATCAAACTCAGTTCAGAGCTAAATTAATATTTGAAGAGAAAAAATAAGTTTGTTGTCAACTTTTTTATTTACCACAAACTACAAATTTCACGGTAGGGTATTATGCAAAATCAACCACAATGATGCTGAGGTATTTGCAAATGTCCGGATGGCAGATGTCTGCGGTGGGGATCAAACGCGCTATTACCCTTTCCGGGGCTGACGGGTTCACCACCACGCCATGCCATGCCCGTACTTTATTTTGCTTTTCTCTCAGCTACTTTTCTATCTATCAATGTCATCAGCAATCACCCGTCAATGGGATTTAGACAATGTGATTGTGATTTCAACTATAGTTTCAGCTTTACTGGGTTCAACGCCAATTTGGGTCCCTCAGATCAATTCCGTTGACGAATTGTTGCCGGTGACACAGGTCAATAGAAAACTAACTGAGAGACAGGTGAAACGAAAGAGGCGTATGGTGTGGTTGTGAACGCGTTAGCCTTCAAAAGGAGTAGTAGAGCGTTCGTTCACCACCGCAAGCACCAGCGGTCCGGAGCAAATATCTCAGCATCATTGTGGTTGGTTTGGCATAGTACCTGGCCACTTTACTGGGCTCGATGCCGATTTGGACTTCCCAGATCAATCCCGTTGACGGATGATTGCTGATGGCATTGCAGGCAGAAAATTAGCTGAAATCGGTTTTTTTGTTTTTCTTTTTTAAAAATTCTTGAAAACATTGCGAAATTTTGGCAAAAAGTTCTCAAGTAAGTAAATTGATGAACGAAGAGTAGAAAATGAAGGGATAACGAATTTGCTGTTGGTGTCCAGAAGAACCGATGTAGATTTGATTGATCCTGTCGTCCATCACAAATGAATCAGGCTGGTCGAAGGAACGCCACTCAACTTCCGTTCTGTTTAATGTTTTTTAAGTTTAATTTGAAATGGTAGGAATGATTAGAGGAGTAACTATGACCATTTTACGTTTCTTCGCAATGTAACGGCCAGCAACGCTTACTCTGACCAGATGTTTTTCGGCGTTTGCAAAAAAGTAGGGAGCGGCAAGTGCAATGGTAGTGACGCTATTCATGAACTGCACGGTGCGGGTTCAACCCTTAGGATCACCATGCCTCTCATTCCTCCTGATTCGGAAAATTCGTATCGGACTTGTCATGGAAACGGTTCACCCCTTGTAATCCGTAAGGGAACACTCTAGTCCTGCTATGTCAGGATTAACAGGAGTCGACTCGAGCAGTGTTTGACGAAATCCATGAAGAAGATAAAAATCCTCAAGCAGCAACCGAGTCCACACGCAAAGGGCGCAAACGCTTTCGTGGATGGTGAGTGCAAGTAAAGGAGTCGAGCACAAGAAATGCTGGCATCTGCACAATATATGTGAAAGCGGAAGGTGTGAAATAAAAAACTATCAATAATGAAAACGAAAATCAGTGAAACATTACCTATTGACTAGTCATGCCAAGGTTGAAGGAAAGCCGGCTTTTGAAATATTGATTCGCCATGTACTAGCTAGTATAATACCGTCTGCTGACGGAAAGATTGTCCGTTGAAAAACAAATTACTATCGAAGGGCAATCAGTATCAACAACAACCCTATATAAAGGAGCGCTGTCAGGAAAGATTGCCTTATTCGGGGGATGCTCTACTGAAGACGATTCGACTCGATACAACGATGAAGACACCACATTGAAAGGACCAAAAACTGTGCAAAATCGGCTCGGAATATCGACTCTAAAGGAAACGAAAGCTTTGAAATGTTAACCTAATAGACCTTTTTATCAACCTGGTGTTAGCTTATCAATGGAAGAATGCGTAGCGCAAAGCTTTAAAAAGTTTCGACGACATGATTCTCAAGATTATCACTCTACTCCCAAGTTTTTTTTTCTATTTGTTTCGGTTCTTTCTTTCGTTCTTCCCAACATGTGTATTTACCGATCGACGTGTCTACATACTATTGTCTTCTTTTCGCGCAGTCACGAACACCCGATTTGCCCTGTCCTTTACTTGCTTATTAAAACACATAAGCTTACTTCAACTGATGATATTACGTCAACGAACCCATCATCATATAAAGTTAGACCTATCATCAGTTGTATAGGCGAGCCAACGGATAGAATAACGTGGTTCCTAAACTTTATCCTAACCCAGCTGCTAAAATTCATCCCAACCCATCTACCTAACACCAAAATATTTCTAGATCACCTAAGGCGCGGGCAACCAAACAGCACGCGTATAATGGAGTCATTCGATGTTACTTCACTTTATACCAACGTGTCCAATGACTCCGCAATGCAAGCCATTATCGAGTTGCTCGCGGAACATGAAAAGAAAATAAAAATTTACGGCTTGTCGATTGCGCAACTAATGACTCTCTTAAAACAGTGTCTTAGTGGTTCAATCTTTAGGTGGTCTGTAAAGTATTTTGCACAAATTAGAGGGTTGGCGATGGGGCAGCGTTTAGCACCAAGCCTTGCCATCGCTGTCATGTCTAAAGTGGAAGCTCCAGTTCTCGATCACCGACCCTTACTCTACTGTCGATACATAGACGACTGCTTCATCGTCTGTTTCACACAAGAGCAGATGGATGAGTGCTTTGAATTATTAAACCGACAGTCAGAGTATATAAAATTTACACGAGAAAAACCTACTGGGAACTGGTTTCCATTCTTAAACATCCAAATAAAGCTCTCAGTAAGTGGCTATTTAACAAAGTGGTATCGCAAGCCAAGTAGTAAAAACATTCTAGTTCACTGCCTCTCCTCTCATCCTTCACACATGAAAAAAGCACTTATCAAAATGTATCGTACGGCTAAAAATGGCACGGAAAATTGCCATTTCCAATGACTACGAAGTAGAAGCCACTCAGTTTAGAGGAAAACGTTGGGTAGTTTCCCAAAATAATATTTCAGACGATAGTAGGACTCCCTTTAAACTGCCCTTCATATCAAATGAAGTCAGTCACGCCATTAAAAAGTGCTTAAGAAAAAGTGGTCTTGAAAATTATGTAACGATTATTGTCATCCCACCCAATACCCTACGCCGCCAGTTAGTTCGAAACCGCCTCTATGATCGTTTGTGCAGCACAGAAAACTGTATGATCTATCCTAACGGGAGAGACGGGGATTGCATGAGTTTAGGTATAATATAGTTGATCTCATGTAATGCATGCGGCGAGGAATATATCGGGGAAACGGGTAGATCACTTTGTGTCCGCATAAAAGAACATCTAGACGGGAAAACTAAAATCCGTCTAAACACTCCTCTAGGTATGCATAGGGCACAAAAGCACAACGGCGATGATTTTGAAGTGAATGTGCGATCCTAGCGAGGAATTCAAAAACATCAACGCGCAAAACTCTTGAGGCGTTTTGGATAAATTTCAAAAATCCAAAGATGAACCGGAAGGACGAATGCCTCACTATCAAGCGTGACCTGGCGCCCTATTTCAAAATGATATTTTGACCCCGGAGGGTGTCTTTCTCGCGACTCCACGTGAACTACGTGTGGGCCAGTCCCGCACGTAACATCACGGTGAGTGGCCTTTCTGTTCAATATGGCGTCTATTTGAAAGTTTGATCTTCATTAATACTTTAACCTTCTTTTCCACCGAATAATAAAAAGTATTCTAACATAAAGTACGTCTAGGTCCTGAGGAAGGCGAAGTCGCCGAAACGTAAGCCATCGATCAATAACATCAAAAACAACGACAACGACAACGAAGATCTGTACCAACCTCGCGTCAGCTTAAGAAGATCCGTTTATAAGATCACATAAATAAATATGTCATCCATAGGGTTTATAGATGGATAGAGCGTAGACTGGACCACCTTTCGTCATTTCTGGTTGAACTCTTCTTGACCTTCATTTTCCTGAGGATCATAGATAGCCGTGATGGAGTGTTCTTAAATATTTAACGATATTCAGTCGCCTGCGTTCTTCTATCTGGCGACCGAATTTCTTCCTGGTCGGCAACCTCTTTCATGACGATACTGGTTCTTGCGACTAGTGAACTAATCGACATTAGTAAATAGTGTAACAGATCTGGTTTTTGATTTTAATTGATTGGTAGAGTAAAAAGTTTTAAATCAGCATTGCTTTGTAACAATCCTTATAAGGAAATAGCTTTCCTTATCTCGAATGGGAGAGTGTTTCTCGGTGTGAAACTGCTGTGCCAAGTGAGAGACCGACCCCGAAGAGGGGTCTCCCAGGCAGAAAATGGATTCAATATTTCTATCTATATTTCGGAAGAACGGATGGGAGAATAAATTTTTGCCAAGAGCCACTACCGTTCTGGCAGCAAAACAATCACCAGCTGGAGAGCTGTAAAGATCTGTGAGAAGTTCCAGCGCGGCTTTGGAGAACTCAGGGAAAGCTTTGCCCAATCAGTGAACTAGAACTAACCCTTTTCACTTTGTCATTGTGACTGTTCATGAGAGATCTCTTTTTTCTTTGAAATTTATTTCTAGGTTTTTAAATAATTGGATATTCAATTGAGTTACTTTTCTCTACCATTTCGAGGACGTCTATCTGGGATCACTTTGTCATCCATTATTTATCACCTCATTGAGAAGAATTCCGTAGTGTTCAGGTTTGATGAAGTCATCTTGAAATCAAACTAAAAACCAGTCAATAATTGATTTTTGAACCTTTAAAAGATCTCTTTTTCATTATCTCATTATAAATGTTAGAACAAAAACTATCGAATCAGCCAAAGTGGTCATTTTTGAAATTCTTCCGAGAAATCACTGAAATAAATTGTAGACAACTTAACTCTTAGGCACAAGTTCCTAGAACTTTAATTTTATTAGAAACATTTATTGGTTTGTTAATATTTTATTTATTGTCTATTATATTTTTTCACGACAGTGTACTATGTTTGATACAAGCACGATGAAGCTGAGATATTTGCAAAACTCCGGACGCAGGTGTCTGCGGTGGGGAACGAACGCGTTATTGTCTTTTCCGGGGAGTAACGCGTTCACCACCACACTATGCAGATCTTTTCTTTCGCCCGTCTCTCAGCTAGTCTTATCGATTAGGCCATCAGCAGTCATCCGTCAACGGGATTGATTTGGGCAGCCCAGATCGGCAATGAACCTAGTTAAGCTGTAGGCTTAGGCTGTAGTCGAAATCACAATGTTAACATTTTATTTACTGCCTATTACAGCAATTTTTCACGGTAAGGTATTATTTGTGATACATCCACATTGACGCTGATTTGCTGGCTTTTTTCCGTAATCAAATCTGAGGAGAACAAAACGAGTTAATTAACTGAAACCTCGACGACCGTCCAAAATAGTTACTGATCGATATGAGATAGGAAAAAACCGTTTAAAACAAACCTCATAATTTTAACTTATTATTTACTGCCTGCTCTTTTTAACGGCAGAGTATATTGCGAAATATAACTCTAATGATGCTGAGATATTCGCAAAACTCCGGACCACAGATGTCTGCGGTAGGGAACGAACGCGTTATTGTCTTTTCCGGGGAGTAACGCGTTCACTACCGCACCATGCAGACCCTTCGTTTTGCCTTTCTCTCAGCTAGTTCTATCGATCAGTAGAAAGGACAATAGCGTGTTCGTTCCTCGCTGCAGACACACAAACCTCATAATTTATTTTCAACGTTGTTGATTTTTCTAGTCAGTTCCCAAACTATTAAACTCTCTTTAGATGATTAAAATCTTTCGTTGATATGCACCATGCATTCGGTTTCACTAAGCATCGTTTGTATGTGATTGAACACATATCTGGCCTTTACAATGATTCGCGGTACCAATGTATCGACCCTTTCTCACTATCCTCCCAGACAAGTCTGGTGCCAGTTTGCGGACCACGGAGGTATGAAAGGGTTGGTGAGTCTGGAGCGCTGAGATCGATCCCATGTAGACACCTGAGCTGCCCCGACCACTGCGCTACACGGGCCCTATACGTTTTTTTGCTTGCTACATAAACCACATAAACAAAGGACAGTTGGATTATTTGATTTATGCTCGTAATTCAAAGTTAGTTGTTGCTTCCTGTCGTTGTCGATTTATTTTCATCCAATAATTACTGGTTATTTCAGTGATTATAGTTTCCCACTATCAGATTTACAACAATGTTTGGGTCACGACAGGCTTAGAAATGATAACGATTATAAATTGCTTGGTCGAGTACGTCCTTCGTTACCACTTCTCTTGTTTAAAACGATAAAAAGCAGGGCTTCCTTCCTTCTCCTCATTTTTTTTGCTCGTAATCCTCTACGGCGTTTTATGAGATCGTTGACGATCCATGATAATCAGTAATGATGAAAACTTTCATATTTCTCTGGTTGCCTTAAATAATGTATAAAAAATTTCAGCCTGTTACTGAAAAACCTTGACATAAAAGTGCAGGTATGTAGAATATGCAGTCCTTCCTCTCCTTGATTTTTTCTATTGCTCTTATTATAAATAAAAGGGATGAAGCTCTCGGCGTTGATCAATCACTGAGGGATGCGCTATGCATTCGACTTCATTAAGTATCGTCGCAGGTGACTGAATGCATATCAGGCCTTTACTGGACTCGTGGAGGTCTGCCGATGTATCGAGCCAGTGCTGCTATCCTCCCAGACAAGTCTGGTACCAACTTGCCGACTCCGGAGGGATGGAAAGCTTGGTGGACCATAGGTGCGGGGATTGATTCCACGTGTGTGTTGCAGTGGCGCCTCCAACTAGTGCGCCACACGGGCCCATTGTTTTTGTCATGCCCTAATGAACTTTGTACTTATCACTATTTTAAAAGTGGTTACACCGGTGGTACCGCTGAGGCGCGAGTAACACAGTGATGGCGATGCCGTTTAATGCAAATCAAGTCTTGGTTGGATCCCACTCCGGGTTAGCCAAGTCTCGCATACTGGATGGCCACGGAAGCGGTACCATACTTATCTGGGAAGCTCATTCTGGTCGATGGGAACTAGCAATTCCTCAGGTCTAATCCCGATTCCAAGGAGAATCTACTCTACTAGTGCTCGACGACATTGATGAAGAACTCTAAATATTCTCAAGTATCAGCCGATCTCAGAACAGAATCCAAACTTCTGGATGAGAGATGTGAAGGAACGAGTCGAAGAAAAGAAGTATCGGGATCAGCATAGCAAGTGAGATTGGTTTTGCAAAATATATTGCTACGTATTTCGTCATAGCAGAACTTTAAAATGACTTCTCGCCTGATCAAAACTTACGTTCATCTTAATCTTGACGACATAGTTATTCTAAATTTCTTCTTCAGAACGTAGGTTTAGTTAATGATGTTATTATGCTCCCCAACCATGAATTGCGCGCCAATTTTCGCGTAGATCCTAAATACCTTCATTTCGAAAAAATTAACTCCTACTCGAAGGACTTGGTGAAAGCAATTTTAATGTCGTCGTACTCGTAGAATTTCCTGTAGTGCAGACGATTTTCGAAGCCCAGAAGTCCAGAACAAGTGATAATCTGAAAGTGCTATACTCTGAGCGAAACCATGACTCGTTTTTCATTAAAAGCATCCATGAGCTTCTATAGCCACTCTGAATAGTCGTTTGTTATCACAATCTAAACAGTTTGGCAACAAATGGTGTAGGGCATGTCGCTCTCATAGCTGATTCAGCTCAAATTTCCAAACTCACCCTTTTTTAGAAGGATTTTTGGTGAAGCTGAAAAAGCAGTGGTTCGCAGAACGATAACACATTGCAGCAGAGTGGTTTTTCATGTCATATTTGCTGAAGTTCGGACATAACTCAAGCTCGTGTCGCCGTTGTCGAGCAGAATCTTGAAATGCTTAAATTTGAGCAAAAGCACATCTATCGACCATTCTTCGATGGTACGCGGCATGGAAGAGGCATAATCAGTCATCGGAACTTTGATATGTGCCAGGTGTTTGTAACAGTTTCACGATGACCTTCAACCTTCATTTACTACCTATTATTTTTCATAGAAAGGTGTCATGTGGAAACTCAGAACTCCAGGTGAGCTTCGAACACGATAACCCTTCGGTGTGCGGGATTTAACTGAAGACCAACTTTCTCATTTCTATCAGTTGGCATACATATCGGCGGAAAATGTTCGAGATTAGAGAGATTGCGTAGATGGTACCCGTAAACTCACGCCATCACCTCTTATTTCATTTCTACTTTTACTTTCAACTTATAATGTTTCCAATACTGCGTGACGTATTCGACAATGACACAGAACAGCTTTCACATGATAATCTTATACTTTCAGGTCTCTCTTCTTAGTTTGATCGTAAAGTCGACGTAAACCATAGAGTGCATGAAATTTTACAACTGCGGAAGGAACGATAGGAGTGGTAATGTTTCTGTGAGGAATGTCGATTTCCAGGCTTCTGTGAATAATCCTTCGTTTACCAAACTATTTCTCAATTGGATGAATGCTAGAAATAGCGTCCTTTTCTAACTAATGACGATTTGAAGGGTTTAGCCTATCGCCAAGTGATGACTGCCACTGTGCTTAACCGCCGTAGCCCATCGGATCTTGTGAACATAGACAACGAAACGTTCTTGGTTCTCGCAGTGCTTAGGAATTTCATATTCTCATAAACAATAAGCAATAAGCCAGGATATTGTGCTGATAAGCGATTACAGTAACCTCCTTTGATTTTTGGTGGATCGATTCGCATTTGGGCAGTGTAGGGATTCTTTGTGGACCTTATCATATATTGGAGAAGACAGTAGGGATGATATATCCGTACTCAGTGAGATGAAACAAAATGAGGACGTGATTTTTGTGAGATTCGAAGTTGAATCTATGGCTGACCCTTCCTTATGATTGTTCCATAGGGATATTTGGGCAAGCCACCCTGCCTCTTCTGTCTTTTAAGCATTTTTTCATCCCTTTTTTCTTATAGACTTTAACGTGGGTCCTTACGTGTCTTCGATAGCAATGATAATAATAATAATAGTAGTAATAGTAAAGGCAATAGTAGTAGTAATAATAAGAAAGTATTAATTTTGATTGTAAGAATGGTAATTATTAACTTGTTCTAAAGTGGTTTCTGCCTTCGTTCAATGAGCGTGGTAGCGTTCTTCTTCCTTCGTGAAGAAGAATCTTTTAAGGAGTCGATGGTGTGTTGTGTGCAGAAATTCAGTACGGCTGCTATTGGATAGACATGACATAGCCTTGGACCGATTTTGACGTAGTCATTCTCATCACACCACTCTTCTTCGGTGAATTTTCACATTCAACGCCGATAGGTGGTCTCTTGAAACTGTGAGTTATCGTGGACAGTCACGGTTCTCATGATGAATTCAACCTCTTCCTTCTCTTGGTAAACTCGACCTCTCCTCTCTTTAATCCATTACTATTTGCTGGTGTTGACTACAAGTTATTCTAAGCTAAAGTTGTCGTGGAGCCAATGTGGACATTGAAATCGATGTTGATAATATTCTGAAAAGGTTCGATCTTTTTCTTAAAGTATCTTCGTGTATGAAAGCCTTTGATATACGTCTCAATGTCACCGTAACAGCTTGATAACGAGAAAAAAAACAGAGATGCAGTCATAACCGGTAGTGGTTAATATCCCTTCAATCGTAACTCTCCTGTCCATGTTTCTAGTAGTTCATCAATTTCCCCTAGTTTGGCACTATTCCGCTATTAATATTTTTTTATTATATTTTTGCTATCGGTACCGTTTTGCTAACTCTTTTTTAACCACTTTATCCAGTACGATAAGGTGATAAGAGCGCGTGTGGCGCAGTGGTCGGAAGCACTCTGCGACACACCCGTGAAATCGATCCCAGCGCCCATGCCCCGCCAAGCCTTCCATTCCGATCGGCAAATTGGTACCAGAGTTGTCTGGGAGGCCAGCAGCACTGGCTCGATATATCGGTAGACCACCGCGAATCATTGTAAAGACCAGATATGCATTTAATCACCTCCAAACGATGCCTAATGAAGCCGAATGCATGACGCATCCCTCATGGATTGATCAACGCAAGGAGCTTTATTCTTTATGTATTAATAAGGTGACGTTTATTGTTTTGTTAAATGCCAAGAAAGGTAAAAATTAGCAGATACAACTTCGTGTAAGATCCATTGATAAAAAGAGTTGGCGCAAATACTTTTATTACCCGGCTCTAATTTGAAACCTCTCTTTCAGTCTTGTATGAATTTTGGAAACATTTCGTGTTTCTTCCATCATCGCGTTGACCCATTTCAACAAGTTTATCAATTAGAAAATGTAGTCGTGCCCTTTATTATCGTTCCGTTGCTAAGGACTCTCTGTTTTGCTGCTTTCTGTCTGACACAGCAAGGCCATTCCATGAATGATTGACTCACTATTGGAAAGCCTATGCGTGAGGGATACGTGTTATTTTCTGCATCTTCTGACTGCCGTAGTCAATTTAGCACTCGATGTTTACACTCAGCTTCTTGGATGTTTTCATGAACAGTCCTAAACCTGGCGGTGAACTGCGACCACGATTTTCTCCATTGCTTAAACTTTCTGCAAGCCTTCGTTGTCGTTTATCTAAAAAATTGATTATTGGCAGCCATTGCATTATTACTGCACAGCTTTACCGAAAATGTTTAGGAATATTACATGACGGTCCCTTATATATCCGCAATGAAAGAAACATCCCCTGTCACCAGGTCGCATGCAAAAGTAGCCCACTGTGCCCTGCTTGCCTAAACAACTCGTAGAGCATCATATCTTTTTCCTAGCTTTTTCGTGAAGAACTCTGACCATCGGGTCGGTGGTCTTCCTGCAGTGCGTTTGACATCCCGAGGAATCCAGTCACTAATCGCTCTTGTCCATCGGTTGCCATTCATATGCGTTACGTGTCCGGGCCACCTTATCTGCGAGTGTTTGGCGTATAGAACGGCGTCCTCGATTTTTGACCGTTGACGTAGATCGGAGCTTGGGATATCTTCCCTCACTAGCGTGATATGATATACTCCTAGCATCGTTCTTTCGACCGCGTGTCTAGTAGCATTGAGCGATCTATCTTTCATTTCGTCTACGTAGCAACCAGGCTTCTTAGGCTTACGTTAAGGCAGGACGAATTGTGGAGTCGAAAAGATAGGCACGGAGTCGGACGTTCTTTGTTCACCTCACTATATCCTCGATATTTTTGTAGGCTGCCCAAGCTGTAACCTTGATTCTGCTCAACTCTGGGGTTAGGCCGTTTATCATGTTGATTTCCCAACCTACATAGACGTAGCTGAAGCATTCGGAGATATTCGTATCGCTGAACGCGAATGAGGCTTACGAAACTAATTCGCTCCTCGTGAACATCGTTTTCGTGAGAGCTAGCCGAAGACCACTCTTTCTACAGGCGTCATCAAAGATGGAAAGAATTTGTTCGTCTGGCCAATGTTTTTTGTTGTAAGAACAGGACAATATCATTAGCAAAGCGAAGGTGGTGTAATTGCCGACCACAGATTTCCACTCCTATATTATCCCATTCCAGTGTTCCCATAACGTTCTTGAAGGTGGCGGCAGTTAGATTTGATGGGATAGCATCGCTTTGCCTAACCGCTCTTTTCACGTCGATATTAACATCTTTGTGGAATGGTGATACTTTGGTTGTGAAATTTCTGTATAGTTCTTGAAGAACCTTTATATACTGCGTAGGGGCGACCTGGCTCTCTAGGACTAGTATGGCCGTTTCTATCTCTGCTGAGTCAGAAGCCCCCCTCGAATCTGTAGAAGTGGGCCATAGCGATCTCTTGTACTCTCGCGACACTTCATTGAATCTCGTTATCGTGTAAATGTGACCATCATACTGAACACTACTTGAAACCTTGCTTCCTCATATGACTCTCATTCGGGAGTGTTCTGCCAATTCTGTATGGGATGACTCGAGTGGAAAGTTTGTGGATGACAGATAGCAAGCAGATTAGGCGATATTTGCCGATGTTGTGGTCTCCCTTCTTGAACAACAATACAATCTTGTTGGTCTTCCACTGAATAGGAATCTTGCATTCAGACGGGTAATGTGTTAAGAGCAGAGTCAGTGTTTTTTGAGGACTGGTGGAAGCTTCTTCAGATGTTCATACACTATGTTATTCATATCAGATGTTGTTCGGTCTTCCGCCGATGAAATATGTTGGATTTTAGAAGGTAAAACAGGTGGAGCGATTTGTCCACTCTCTTTAGTTTTATATGAAAGCAGAACTAATTGGCTATTGAAGAGATTCGCATAGCAATCTTTAATGGCTTTCTCCATTGCCGTTCTGGAAGCTGTAACTGTTCTTTCTGAGCGTCGTAGTGCAATCATGTTGGTTTTGTAATTGGTGACGCTTCTATGGACGTTCGAATGCTTTTCAGCGCCTCTACAGCTTCGGCCATAACTGCCACCCTTCTCTCTTCAAAGTCTTATTATATCTCCTTTCCGCGTTGATTTGCAATTTCAAACATGAATTGGCGGTTGCCTGTAACTCTGCGATTCCACGCTGGCGTACCCGTTTGAGTGTTTCTGGGCGCAGACGTCTCATTATGACTTTCGAAAGATGAAGAGTAAGCCCATTGCGTTTCTCGTAATACTCACAAAGGGCATCTCTTCAACAGCCAACTAATGAACTGAGTAAATCCTAGTTTATAGTGGTTTTGGAACCTCGTTTTTTGAAACCAGCGACTTTCTCTCCTTTCCACGAGAAATGAAATCTTGCACAAAAGAGGCAGTGGTATTATGCTATGTAGAACTTCGTGAGATCAACGACACCGGTTAGACAAAACCCTCTATTTACTATGTGGTCTATTTCGTTGCGGTACTGTGCAATGAAAGACTCTCAGCGTCAAATACTTAGATAAGGACTTCTGGAATGTTTAGCTACCATGAACAGTCTCGATGGTCATGATGAACTGGGGCATCCACTTACTCTGTTCGTTTAATTCTAGCCTGTGTGTCTTCGTATGATGTTCTTCTGAAGTTTCGAAGTTTTTCTGGTCTAATCTTAGCGCTAAAATCTTCATTGGTTACGTTAAAGAATTAATGCTCTTCTCTGTGAAACTTTTCTGAATCCATATACAACGCTTCGATTTGGTCTTCGTCATTGCTTAATGCCGGTGTGTAAACGACGAAGATTTCACACTCGGGATTGATCCACGTCTCGTCAATTCTAAACTCCCGATTCGGGTTGTTAGTTGTTCAAATGAACCGATGTTCATGGCCAAACTCGTTTTGATGAGAACACCGATCCTGCCGTGGAAAAAACACCTACCTATAGTGTTTACCTTATACAGATGTTAATTCTCTTAATTCTCTTACTTTGTATCACAACACTGATAAGCCACCACATAGAATCTCTGTTACCTATAGACCATTGCAATGTCAATGGCCTTTATTTCTTGTACTTCACTGCAATTATATTTTCCTCTTTTACTCTTCGTTTTTTATGTTTCAAGAACTTTTGCAACTTACTGTTGATTTGCTAAACATCCAGATTTGCTTAGCTTTGTAAGGAAGAAAAATAATGTAAGAAGAGAACTCGTGTCTGATTCTGCTATTAGTCATGAATAAGAAAGTTAAGGCGAGGTACATCGTACATCCATACAGTAATATTTTCAAACAAACTTTGACGTTTAAATTATCTGTTTCCACACGTTGTGAGCCTCCTAGCATGTTTTTCACTCGTTTCGTTAACCTGCAACCGCCTCAGTCGCGAAGGTGGGTCTGGTTCGCATGTTGGATCGGTTTATTCCTAAGGATATACTTATTTATACGGTGTTAAAAACTGATCTTGTTGAGCAGATGCTAGTTTGCTATAAGTCTTTGTTGTCGTTGTCGTTGTTGTTGCTGTCGTTGTTCTTGTTGTTGTTGGTCGACGGCTGACGTATCGGCGGTTTCGCTTTCCTTAGAGCCAAAACGTATTTTATGTAGTAGTAGTAGTCGTATTTTATGTAGTACGCCACATTGAGCAGAAACTACTCACCGCGCTGTTAGGAGTGGAACCGCCCGCGGTTGTTTACGTGGGTAGCGAACGAGACCCACCCAGTGGTCAAAATATGATTTTGAAATAGGGCGCCAGGTCACGCGTGGCATTCGTCCTTCCGGCTCATCTTTGGACTTTTGAAATTTATCCAAAACGCCTCGAGAGTTTTGCGCGTTGATGTTTTTGATTCCTGCGCTAGGATCGCACATTCACTTCAAAATCATCGCCGTTGTGCTTTTGTGCCTTATGCGTACCTAGAGGGGTGTTTAAACGGATTTTAGCTTTCCCATCTAGATGTTCTTCTATGCGGACACAAAGTGGTCTACCCGTTTCCCCGATATATTCCTCGCCGCATGCATTACATGAGATCAAGTATATTATACCTAAACTCATGCAATCCCCGTCTCTCCCGTTAGGACAGATCATACAGTTTTCTGAGCTGCACAAGCGATCATAGAGACGGTTTCGAACTAACTGGCGGCGTAGAGTATTGGGTGGGATGTCAACAATCGTTACATAATTTTCAAGACCACTCTACTATCGTCTGAAATATTATTTTGGGAAACTATCCAACGTTTTCCTCTAAACCGAGTGGCTTCTACTTCGTAGCCATTGGAAATGGCAATTTTCCGTGTCAGGCTTCGCGATTCCTTCCCTTCCTCTTCTCCTGTATACACATTTTTAGCCGTACGATACATATTTTTGATAAGTGCTTTTTTCATGTGTGAAGGATGAGGGGAGAGGCAGTGAACTAGAATGTTTTACTACTTGGCTTGCGATACTATTTTGTTATATAGCCACTTTCTGAAAGCTTTATTTGGAGTCTAATAATGGACGTCAGTACTGGTGTGAAATTTATATACTCTGACTGTCTAATTAACATTTCGAAGCACTCTGTTCTTGCGTGGAACAAATGATGAAGCAGTCGTTTATCTATCAACAGTAGAGTAGGGTCAGCAATCGAGAACTGGATATTAACATCGTTGTGGAATGTCGAGTTGCCATCCTAGACATGAAAGTGACGGCAAGGCTTGGTGCTGAACGCTGTCCCATAGCCAACCCTGTAATTTGTGCAAAACACTTTCCAGACCACTTGAAGATTGAACAGTGTTTTAGATTGAACTAAGACACTGTTTTAAGAGAGTCGTACATTTTTAATTTCTTTTCGAGCTCTACGATCAACTAAAGAATGGCTTGCATTGCAGAATCATTCGACACTTCGACACGTTTGTATAAAAGGAAGCAACATCGAATGATTGCATTACATGCGTGTTGTTTGGTTGCGCGCACCGTATGTGATCCAGAAATATTTTGGCGTTAGGTTAATAGGCTGGAATGAACATTAGCAACTGGGTTAGGATAAGGTTTAGAGAGCCACGCTGAGTTATTCCTAAAGATTTTGCATTCCTCACTAACGTTGCTGAATCGTGGTCAAGGATGACTGTTCCAGGATTTTCGTAGTACTCATGAATGGACGTTCGCAAATAGCACAGCCAATTGCAGTGAGCTTTATGAACAAGAGGAAAGCCTTCTGCCTTCCCACTTTGGTTTCTCCAGGACCACCATTCCTCTTTTTACAGCGAATCATGGAGTTATTTCATGAATGTGACTTTTACCAAACCTATGATGAATAATGCAGGGTGCGTGCGGCGCAGTGATCTGAGGCGCCCTGCAACACACACGTGGAATCGATCCTCGCGTCGGTGGCTCATCAAGCCTTCTATCCCTCCGGGATCGGCGAATTGGTACCGGACATGTCTAGGAGGACTGCAGCACTGGTTGGATACATCGGTGGAGCAGCGCGAGTATTGTAAAGGCCAGATATGCATTCAATCACCTCCAAACGGTGATTGATGAAGTCGAATGCATGGCGCATCCCTCAGAGATTGATCAACGCCGAGAGCTTTATCCTTTACTTATCCTTTATGACCAATAATCTAAGAAAACGCTTGGTCCAAGGTTAGACTGCTCTAAGATTGCGTAATAATTATCACTTCTATTGAAATCATTGATGATAAAGGATGAAGCATCAGCTTTGGTCAATCCCTGTTCATCAATCCCTATGAGATCTGCAATGTATTGACCTGTTTTAGAAACTGAAATACTTGACTTTTTATTTACATCTTATTATTTCTTCACGGTAGGGTATTATGTAAAATGAAACTACAGTGATGCAAAGATATAACTATAATGTTGCTGAGATATTTGCAAAACTCCGGACCGCTGGTGTCTGCCCAAACACGCTATTACTCTTTCCAGTGGTTAACGCGTTTACCACCACCTCAACCGAGTTCGTTTCGCCTGTCTCTCAACCCAGCTATTGACCTATAAGCGCTATCAGCAATCAGGCGAAATCTGGCCTGGGGATGCTAAGATAATTGCAAAACTTGGACCCCAGGATTTCGCTTAATGCTCCGCAGTGAAAAAGTAATAAGCAATAAATGAAAAGCTTAGAACTGTGATTTCGACTGAATCCTCAGCTAAACCGAATCCGATGGGGATTTGTACCTTTCTGGTCATTCCCATTGATGGGTGATTGTTGATAGCACCGTTAGGCTAGGAACTGGCTGAAAGGAAGGCAGAGCGCAGGCCCCACAGATGGAGCAAGTGAGCCCCGGGAAAGGTAATCGCGGATTTGAATCTGGCCTAGTGTCCAAGTTTTGCAAATATCTTAACATCATTGTGGTTGCTTTAGGGATATTCAACTGTATTAAGAATTGCAAACGTGACAAATGCGGATCTGGTTAATGCAATGACTTGTTAAGTTCTACTGATATATCAAGTCAGTGCTTTTATCCTTTGAAGCAAATTTCATACAGCTTTCAGCGCATTGATTAACGGAAGGCTTGATTTGCCCAAGCTCTGAGATCTAACCAACCACCCTGTGTCTAGCCCATCAAAAGGTCCATCAAAATTATAGAAAACATTCTCCACAAAATAATGAGCGTTGTCTGTTACTTTTCAATCACATTCACATGAATTTCTCTGTAAGCTACTGTATCACATCCGAAAGTACTTTTTGTACAAGTTGTTGTATCGCCTTCGCATGAACCTTATGTGCAAACCATTCTAACGCCTTCACACGAAATTTCTTTACAAGTAGCTCTATAAGACCATGCTAACCGGGAGACTTTCTAGAATCTTTGTTTGAGCATTGCCTGTAGTTTCCTCTATCAAAGCTCTGCTAATTACAGGAAGAATGTAAGCAGTATCTATCATCAGTCACCTTCAATTGCAGCATTTATTATTAAAGAATAGCTGTCGGCCGACGACCAAGCTGTTCTTTAATAATGAATGCTGTAATACCAACCTCGTATTTGCTCGTGAAGGAAAACAGTGAGACATCCTTCACTTTGCACCTATAATGCTCTTTGCAGTCTCCATCTTCGACTTCTTATTTCACGCACAAGAATTTGAGTGCCAACCTCCACTATATAAAAAAAATATAAAAAATATAAAATATAAAATATAAATATATAAAAATATAAAAAACCTTAACATCAAATGACGTTAGAAGGATAAAGGGATACGGCTGTCGAAGTTGATCAATCCCTGAGAGAAGCGCCAAGAATTCGACTTCACAAAGCATCGTTAGAGGTGATTGAATGCATATCTAGCCTATACAGTGACTCGCAGTGGTCTAGCAATGTACTGAGCCAGTGGTGCTTCCCTCCCAAACAGGACGGGTACCAATTTGCTGACCCCGGATTGATGAAAGGCTTGGTTAGTCTGGAGACGAGATCGAACCCGTGTATATTGCAGGCCACCTTTAATCACTGCACTGCACGCGCCTCAAAATAGATGTTATGGTACGTTATGCCCTTTCCGCTCCAATCACTGTCGTCTAAGACATTCCTTGCTGCGGTTCTTCGCATTACTGCTCCATTCTATTAAATGAGCAACACTCGCTGCCATTCATTTGGTTTCACTTATACCCACGCTATCAATTGTTCCTTGCTTTTCTTGTTTAAATTGTATTCTACGTGAAACCCAATTCTCGTATCACATGATCAGTTCATAGCAAAAGCTATTAATGTAGCGCCTTGCTCACAGGTTCAGTTTTGTTTGCTAGTTCCGTTGTCATTTTTACGCTTGCGCTGTTTACATTTTTGGTATCGTTATGTTCTTACTATTTTATTATTATTTCTGCAAACGGTTAGATTACCCATGTTTGCGATTGATCTGTGATACCAACAAAAAGTATGACATGACAAATTCGTACGGTGTTGAGCATTCTATTTCTAAGTGGTGATTATTCGGTGTTGGCAAATGAGTTGAACTACTGCATTCCACGTTTCATTACAACTACTAATCACGGTAACGATGTCGTTCAATACATTCAAAGCTTTGGCTTGGTCCGGCCTCGGCACACCATCTTTCTGGGGTCGAGAAATCGGTGACAGCATTGTTTGGAAAGCTCACTCCGAAGTACAAAGCCTAGGAACGCCATGGCACGTCTATCCTAAGATTTGCTCGAAAAAAATCGAATCGACTAGCTTTCATAAAGAAGACCAAAAACTCCCAAAGAACTCATGCGGGGAAAACTTGAAGATCTTCGCGAAAGTTGTATGAGAGGAAATAAATCGAATGGAGATAAAGCTGAGGTTCGCACAGTATGGGATGTTTGTGCTCTTTGAAAAAAATATGCAAAAAGTGTAAGAAGATTCTTTAAAGCCCCTCATAGTGCTTTTTCCAGCGTTTCATTATGGCTTCGTAAGCCTCTTTGCTAAAATATCCTAAAAAAATTTTTGAACTACTTTGTTATCGATTTGTTTGACATAAAACTAGAGTAAAATTAAAATCGTTGCATCTACTTTACCAAAAATCCTAAGAGTGGAAGCTTTCCGGAAATGATCTCCTTGGAAAGCGACAAACCATTTTCCAAACAACATAAGACAGAGGTGGCGAATAGGACATGCATGGCTTGGGCCATCACGGGAATGCGAGAAAACGAAAAATTAAACAAGCACAAAATTAACACACCAAATGGGAATTCTGTTGAAGACCCGCATCTTGTTTTATGGAAAGAAGTACTTGTACATTAGTTACTAGTGCAATAGCTTAAGCCGTTTGAGGAGAAAGCCGTTTTCTGAGAACTACTAAAATTTCTATAGAAGGAGAGATTTAGGCGAAACTTAAAGGGCTTTTTTTTAAATGTGTGACATTCTTGACGGATTTGGACACAAAGTTCTTAACTATCGCTCTCAGGGAACGTCTCGACAGCTGGTTCTCTCGTAGTCATCTGTAACCAGGACATTGTCCAGCCTCAGTCGGTCCGTCTGTTTATGCTGCTGAGTGGTCTTTGTTCTCATGCCGACCATAATCTTTGTTTTCGACTGCTACTTTTCCTTTCGGGACCTATTCTCATCGCCCGTTCTAAATACGTCTCGTTTTCTTCCGTTGCGCCTAAATGACCAGTCTTTGCAGGTTGCATCATGAGTTTGTCCCATATCGAATGAGACTTCGACCTATTTATTTGGATAATTTGTTTGACTACGTCGTTGATATGTGAGTTATCCGTTGCAGAAACAGTTGATAACGTGGGAAAAAAATCTACAGTTAATTCTGCCAAAAGTTGATGTTATTAGAAATTTTATTCTAGTGTTCGTTGCTTCCTCCCAACGGTTTACCGACTCATCGTGGGTAGGAGGTGTTTCTTGGTGTAGGACTGCGATCTACAGCGAGCCATTCAACCACTGGCAGTCTCCCAAGTTGAGAAGGAGTCTGTCGTTTCCATCAGGAATCCTAGCTGAAAGTAAACCAATACCAGGCTAGTCGCATGGTGGCAAATCTCCCTCTGATTCACAAGGGCTGCGACTGACTGTGGTGCTGAAGACCTGGGCAAACTTTGGCAAGGCTGACTTCGGTATTCCAGGGAACCACAATGGCTTAACCAGTAGATCTCCGAAAAATGGAGATTATGCTGAGGCCCACACAACCAATCAGGACAGGCCATTCAAGTATCAAGTGTCAAGCAAGTTTATTGATTAGGTACTATTTATATTTTGTCTAGAATACGCAGATATTATTGTGTAGACTGGTTGCTTCCTCTAGTAAGTTCGGCTCAAATTACTAGATTTAATTCCTTTGCATTATTTCTCAGCTTCATAAAATGCATTCATAAAACCACAAACAAAAAAGGATTTGCAACAAGTATATGAATAAGTTTGTGAAATACGTCAACTATACGTACGATCGCAGTAGGGCCTGTCTATCTCTATTTCTCTAGAATAATTCCAAGTGGATTAGGTGTGCTTGTAGAGCAGTGGTTGGCAGCATTCTTCAATACATGGTCGGTGGTTCGATCTCGTTTCCAGAGTAAACCATACTCTTCATCGCTTCACTGTTACCATGTTGCTGTCACATTTGTCTAGAAGAAGTTATTATACAGGTGCACCTTTACAACGCACCTTTTTGTGGTGCGTATCTCTTCATCTCCCAGCCAAATGTCGGCCATGAATAGTTGATAAGAATCTCTGTGTTCTGTGCACCGAGAAGAAAACTGTCGATCCACGTTGTATTCACTACCATCGAGTACATAGTGGTCTTCAGTCATATTACTAAACCATTTACCACTAACTTCACATTAACTACGCCACTCCCGTTTTCTGATTCACCTCCTCCAAACTCTTCGACGGTAAGCATGAGCTTCCACATTGCCCTTCTCATCTCCATCTTCTTCGCTGCCATTTTCGATGTAGATCTGATCAATGGTCACCTCTGTTCTACGTGATAATATGAATACTCTTAGAGTGCAACTGCAGAGCACGACAATATAGAAAGATTAGCATAAATGTGATGCACACCTATAGAAAGACAGATCAAATTTTTTTCTGAGTCTGTCATTTCCTCAATCCTTCAAGGCTTTCAGTTGTCAGAAAATTATCATTAGCAAAGACTAACATCGACCATTACCTGCTAATAAGGATGTGCTTGAATGACAGACAAGTTACCTAAATCTTTAATTTCATGATGTTATGTTATCGATTGCTCAACCTTAAAACTGCAATTACTACGGTAACCCAGCACTACAGTGGGACCACAAATCAAATTCGTTATGTGTATTGTTCTTTGCCACCACAAATTTAGCAACACTTTGCAAATGTGTTAGATATGTGTTATGTGGAATAACAGTTTTCAGATGTCAGATGTGTTGACAGTTTTATGTTTCCATGGAAGTTTCCTTTGAATACAAACAATTTGGCTACTCGGAGTAGTAAAAAAGCTAAAAGCTCTCAGCGTTGATCAATCCTTTAGGGATACGCCATGCATTCGACCACAGTAAGCATCGTTTGAAAGTCACTGAATGCATATCTGGCCTTTACAATGACTCGTGGTGACCTACCGATGTATCGAGCCGGCGCTGCTATCCTCTCAAACAAGTCTGGTACCAATTTTCCGACCCCGGAAAGATAGAACGCTTGTTGGGCCATGGGCGTAAAGGATTGATTCCACATGTGTGTTGCAGGGCGCCTCCGACCACTGCGCCACACGCTCTCAGAATAGTAAGTAGTAACACAAAGGTTCACTATCTTAGGAATTAGAGGTAATTTTCAAGGAATTTAAGATCTACGACTTCGCTGTACGCTTTCCTTGTTCACAGGCATCTTTAGAATTGTTGAACTCCAAAGGATTCTAGAAAGAATTCGCAGGACTAAAGAAAGTAATCATCCATTATGTGATGAGACTGTAAGTTTTCACTAGAGTCCTCCATCCTAGCTTCATGACATGTTATGCAATATTGCAACCGTATGTCACTATTTTTTCAATGTAAATACATTCCAACGCTTGCTGTAGTCAAAGCTGTGCTTTCTCGAAATCAATTTCTACCCAATAAGAACTATTGAAATACAGAAGCTTAGATGTTAACTGAAATCTTAGCGAAAAGAAGATTAAGAGCTAAAAGGATGTTGAAGTGTCTGATGTCCAAATGCTTACTAAGATAATGGATAGCTTCTTATTTACTATTATTTTTTGACGGCATGGTATTATTTGCACGACAACCACGAAGGTGCTGAGATATCTGAAAAACACTGAACCCAATCCAGGTGTGAACCCTCGAATATCCTTCCCGGGAGTTCACGTGTTGCAGACCTCCCACTGCACCACTGCATCACTGCAGACCTTGCTTTCCTTTCTCTCAGTTAGTATTTTACCCTAGCGCTGCCGTCACCCTTCAACGAGAATGATCTTAGGAGCACAAATCGGCATCGAATTCCATTAAGCTGATGCGGTAATCGAAATCACAATGAATAGCTTTTTATTTACAGGCTATTACTTTTTAACGGAGGAGTGTTACGAGAGGAAGGCAAAGCGAGGGGCTTAGTGAAACATTTGAGTTCCAGGGAAGGGAAGTCGCGGGTTCGAATCTGGCCTGGGGTCCGTGTTTTGCAAATAACTCAACATCCTTGTTATTTACTAAGATACTTAGATAACCCGTGACCAAACACTCTATAGGACAATCGCCTCTCTAATTCGATTTGCAGTCATGCAGTCTCCATACAGGAAGGTGACCGAAGTCGTGTATAAGTTTATAGTCAAGATAAGATGTCTTCTTCCCTTCTCAGTTGCATCCTGAATCCTGATCAAAGGTGCTGTTTCTTGGAATCTTGAGCACGTCAGGTTAGTTTGCCTTTAGGTTTTCAGCTGAGGAAGTCATCGGCAATCGAAAATACTTTTGCTGCTTTTGCGACCGGGATTTCACTAGGTTAATAGTGATTGCGCTGAGATGACTTGACCGATCGAATAAAAGTTGTACGAAGGTGAACTGTAGTATAATCTGACGATGTAAGATGAGGTTCAAATGAGTCTAAAACATTTATGCATCCATATTCTGTGAACTTTTGTGAACGCTTTATTTATGAGCTCGTCAAATAATTTCAAAATCTATTTATAATCGCTCAAGCTTCGATAAGAATTAAAGGAATAATGTTCTGTTAAGTAATGACTCCTATAGATACCAGTCTATCCTTCAGAGAGGACTCTCAATCTTTATCTACAACTTTCTTTGTCGCATTTCATGCTTTTCATGCTGTTTGTCGAAAATTCGGCATAATATTTCGTTACGCTCCCAACAACCATGCTATAGCTTTTGCCAACAGAGAAGTGTAACGACTATTATATACTTCGTAGCGAGCACTCTATTTCTGCATGTTGTTACTTGTTTTATGTCAATTGCATAATGTCCCTCAAAGTGCAGTTCCTATCTGGAGAGTGTTAGTTTCGTTTTGTCTCTTCTGCACCTGGGTTCTGCACCTTAATCGTAAAAACGCTTTCTAGGATTAAAAACGCCTACTCCTGCTCTTAATTGCATCCACCGCTTATATTACCAATCTATTCGAAGTACTCTTAAGTTCTCGTACATACGCTGCAAACTGTTATGAGCCTTACCTTACTTTGTCGTTGTCCTTACATCTGCGCATAAAGGTTTAGTTATCCATGTTTGAGCTGTATTCCACTACAGCTTTTCCGTGGAAAGATGCAGAATGTCAATGACTCTATACTAAGCTGAATAATACATTTGTTACTTCATTAACCTGCTCTATATTCCAATCATCTAACAAATACAATCGCCTCATTAACATACTCAACAAGCATTCGCTTTGATTTGCACCAGCTAAAACAACCATTTTATTGCGTAACTGATGAATAGACAAGTGGACCACAAAGATTCGCTTTTGGTCTTGCGAAATGGACACTTTTTTAATCTTCATAATGACTGAGAATCACAACGTATAGGCTTCTCTTCAACAAAAATTCAATTGGTGATCCAATTTTTACCGAATTGGAAGTCAGAATTTTCAGGTGTTTCAATAATTTTCAATTTCTGTCATGAAGAAAATTGTGCTTTTTCATATCGCCTAAGTATTGTCTCTGAGTGAAAAACTGCCACATTTAGTCACGTAAGGAACACTATTAGAACATTTTTCTAAGAACTTTTCCGCTATGATGGTAGAGTATATGTGAAAGTTTTTCTCTCTTAACTTACTTTCTTATGTTTTCCTGCTCACCTGGCATCCTGGTGAACTGATTAGTGCTGGTTGAAACAGTAAATTATGCAGCTTCGCTAAGTGATTATCCTCCAGATCTCATTTCTTGCTGGTACAGTGATCATCTGTCTACCGAATTTTCTAACAAAGAAATTTTGCGATAGGAAAAAATTGGAACTACGAACGGAGCATTATTATTTTACTCTACTGTTTCAGATGTTCACATTGATAATATCAGCGATCGTAATCATTAAAGTTTTTCTTCTTGTCCGCAAAATTCTGCAGCCATATAATCGAATTCGCAAACTCGGTGATGTCGGATTATTCCTCGGTGATCCGGAGGTCAGCAATCCTTCCTTTTCCAGATTTTCCAAAGCTTATCTTTTTTCTTTTTTGAAAGTGTTTTTAATTATTTTACGTCATAAGACCATTGAATAGCCTAGACTTATTTTTGATTCCACCAAGTGTAAGCAGAGAACGTTTGTGACGTTTTTCATAGAGGTAGGACTTAGCATTTGTTATTTTGTGTTCTTTTTTCGGGTTGCGTTCCTATTATTACATTTGGTACAAGAAATCCGATTAACTAAAATTCATACATAGTTTGAGTTATCTAGTTTTGGAAAATCGACAAATTTATTTGAAAACCTTAGGTATTTCATGCCCGCAACTCGAAGACTTTTTTGAACTCCTCTTTACAAATACACAGTTTTGAAATTCAGACGATCTTCTTATGAAGTTTAAACAAGAGGCAAGCTTTAAAGAAATAGTGCTGAACACGTTCTAGATGGTTCAGGTAGTCAAAACCATAGAGATCTTACGTATATCGGGTACTGGCATGCTTTAAATCGTTTGGCCCATGTCAGCTACAATCCCATTCATCATCGGGTCACGCATCAAAGCTATTTATTACAGTCTGCCTGTACGACTGACACAAAGACTAGCACAGTTTAGTTGCGAAAAGCCGTAAGAGATCCCTTACCGTTTTTGAAGGTTATAGTTGGGTGACAAACTTACATTAAGAAACTTATACAGCTTTTCAACTGGGTAATCATCGCACTTGAGTGACTGAGGCTAGTGTCTAATGCACTTTATTGACGGAATAAAAAAAACTGGTGAATATAGTTTTCGTAACTTCTTTTGTGATTAGGCTTGCACGGGGTTGATAAAGAAATTTTATTTCGCCAAAGTTTTGACGCATTCGCTTTCTACATAGCCGGGTTGGTCCTAATCGATTGTCCACAGCCATTCCTTCTCTCGGTGTAGGTGCAATTTTTATTTTTTATCTTGATTTTGTGACTGTGAGAGAAGAGAGGGAGATAAGATTTACTACTTATTTATACTATTTACTGGGAACGCTCGTTAGCGCAGCGTATTACGTTGTTCTGTTCGTTCCTGCCTAACACTAATTTTAAAAAAATATGCTATTATACTTGCCTTGATATTGTAAGAAGCACATCAAAGAGTTTTTATACATGAGAGTTTTCTCACTCACTAAACAAAGTAGAATACGGTAACCCACAAGGATACTGGTCTTATATTGCCTAATCATTTCTGGTGCTTTTTTTAACATATACAGCAACTAGGAGTGAGCGACCAAAGGACCAAGTTGGCGAGACCAGAGAGATGAAGGTCCCAGTTATCCCAACTGTAGTGATCAGACTAATAATCATATATCCATTCAAGCTATCCACTATCTACTGCACTAGATGCGTGCTACAAAAGTTGTATATCTTCAATGTATGGTCCAATCTAACATTCACGTGGTAGGACTTCCATAGAGATCTTACGGTGTGAAAATGACCTCGACTCTTAGTCTTATATCGGCTTATCCGAGCTTGTAGCGAATTTCCTTAATTAGTACTATTAAAAACTATTAAGGTGCGAAATTCTTTTCACACGAAATGAAAGTTTTATTGTTAACTACGGTGAGAAGCATGCTTTCCTGGGCCCACTACAAGTAATTCTCCCAAATTTTATGTCAGAATACATGTTTCGAAGTAAGTAAATGGGGAAGGCTTTTTTTTGGAATTCTAACCCCAAAGAAATCTTAATTTAAAAAAACCATGAAATTTTTATGAGATTCATGATCGATCAAAGTCTCATTCCTAAACGCACAATGTTCTATACTCTTAAAATACTCTAGTAATCAAGAAACTGTCGTGGGTTGTCGAAAAACCAACTCCTACTGCAAAGGAGGTAAAAATGATTATTGTCATCTTATCTGTTTTTCTTCCATAGTCTTTGTAATACTTCAGAATGCGTTGACGAAAATGGTCATTTGTTTTATGCTTGCAATTGGGCAAAAATTTTCAACAGTATTTATCGATTTGGTGATTGGCTGAGTTGACTGGTGATTAATTGCTTTCCAAATTTTTTTTGTCCTTAGCTGAAAAACCGTGAAAACAAACTTTGACAAGTTTCTATTTTCATATCGAAAGTGACGTTCGATCTATAAATGACACATTTCTTTTAGCTGAAAGGCGTCTATCGTGAGCGTCAAATTAGTCGACTCACAAAACTTCGACGAGTTGGTGCTTTGCCACCTGTTTATCCAAATGGATGGTACTGTATTGCAGAGTCCGATCAATTGAAACTGAAAAGTATACGAGAGGTAACCGTGTTCGGTAAGCGGCTAGGCACCAGTCGATGCGGTTGGATATCACTTAGCTAATTACGGTAGTTCTCAGTGTTCGACGTCTGAATGAACTTAATCAACACTATGAAAAACAAACCATCTTTTATCTTAACCGTCATTAAAGTCTTCCCTGTTCCTGCGTGCATACCTCCCTTCTTTCTTCAACTTGTAGTTCGGGTGAATTCGACTAGTTCATATGCTAATTCGGATGCACTTGCAGTTTCCTTCTTCTGTCTCACTAAAAGAGGCTTTTATTAATCCTACAGTTTAAGCCGAAAGCTTGGGTTATTAAACAATCGTACAAAACACTTACACAGCGATTTTACCACTGTAGGTATGAATAATACTTGATACTTGAACGGCCTATTCTCACTGGTTGTGCAGGACCTAGCATAATCACCATTTTTCGGAGATTTGCTGGTTAAGCCATTGTGGTTTTCTGGAATCCTGAAGTTAGCCTTGCCAAAGTTTGCTCCAGGTCTTCAGCAGCCCTTGTGGATCAGAGAGAGATTTGCCACTCTGCGACTTTGATACCAGTACGGTGGTGGATCCTGTTATTGGTTTACTCTTAGCTAGGCTTCCTGATGGAAATACCAGATCCGTTTTCAGCCTGGGAGACCCTGCCAGAGGAACGAATCCTCCGCTGTACATCGCAGTCCAGCATCGAGGAGCACCTCCCAATCGCGATGAGGCGGTAACGCGTTGGGAGGGGTATGAAGAATACAAGTTATGTTGTGATTAATACACAAATACGATACAAAGAGGAGCATCAACACCAAGAAAGTATTTCCTTCAATGGGCTGCTTAAACAGTGTAAGTAAAAAGAGAGATATCATCCTCGAAAGCCAATAAGGGCCAAAGTCGGGTGCGGACTGTTAGCAAGGATGAGTTAAAAATTGAAAGCAACCTTTATTAGATTTACTGTTCCTTGGAAAGAGGTTGTTCAGTGGATGGACTTTGTTGCACATTCAAAAATATACGTTATGAAGTTGTTGTGTGCCTTGCTCAGTCCGTGGGACGTATTTCGTAGTACATGGGAAGATAGGAGTAAATGCTACTAAGAACAATAACTAGTAAACATTAAAAGCATCTGATAATGTGAAAAGCTACAGTTTCCTTTTGCTTTATATGACCCGTCTTCACGTCTGCTGTGCGGATCCCAGCACTCGAGCAGAACATTCGGTTCACCTCCTCGCATCCACTGTCCACCAAAATCTTCCAACTTTTGGGTGTGGCTTCGGCTACTGATTGAAGATTTCCATTTCATTTTGAATGTCGTAGAGTGCTGGTTGGGTCGATTTTTCCTAGAGTCCTGAGATAGCCGGGCTGGAGCGTTCCCAGTTGGGTTGCAGAGACTGATTTTTCCTACACAAGCCCGATGCCAATTTGTTGACCCCAGATGGAGGTTTAATTGACCCGGAGCGGAATCGAACTAGCACCATGCTCATGATGACCTATATCACTACCACTGTTCTATCCGCTCTATAGTACATTATAGAGAATATTCTCCATGAATACTCCGTATAATCCAAATCGGCTTAAGTTTATTACCTAGCTTGAGCATCTGCTGAACTTCACAAATAGTAGTGTTCCAGTGTACATAAATTCGTGGAACAAGCCTAATCGTGTATTGAGAATACTCTACGAAGTGAAGTTAAATCCTATCGTTTAAATGAAAAAAATTCCATGCAGGCCTTCTCTCTTTGTTCTAGAGAGGAATATTTTCGGTGATTCCCGATGTAAAGCGTTGAGAAAAACAACACAGTCTTTTCCATGTTTGATACTTACAGATAACTCGGTGGAAAATAAATTCGACGCCCAAAACGTTGTTGCAGTAGATAAGTAGAATGAAATATTCTCTATTAAATCAATTTGAGTATTAGTTTTCAATTTACTCAGCTTTTCTTCATTGACAGTTTAGAGTTTCAGGCCAGTTTCTTACACTTGTGAGGTCCGAAAGTGGTCAAGTCTACTTGATTGACTCCTACTGTCCACATCTTGGCGCTAATTTTAACGTTGGCGGAAAAGTAAGACGTGAAAACTGTATTCCACTTTTTCCAACCAACTTTATATATACGTAAAACACCCATTAAAATGTGTTTATATTTATATAGTACCTAACATTCATCATCGATCCATTGCTCAACTCAAACGAGTTGCACCGAATTCTCAGTTGACCCTTGTGATGCTAAGGAGGTTTCTCGTAAACTCCGTTGTTGTTGAGGAATGGAACGAACGTCATGCTTTTCGTATGGGACACCCTATTTTTGCACCCAATTTACTATTATAAAAAATATGGCTGAATACAACGGACTTTACATGAGCTGGTTAAGCTTTACAAGGAGATGAGACATATGTGTTTAAAGTTAGGGGTACAAATCTATTTCGATTACCCAAAACTCTGATTTTAGCTTTTAAAGTTCATACTTGCTCTTCTCAACGAATTCTTTAGTGGGATATATCGGCTGCGCTTAAATTATGGGAAATATTGGAATATAAGCAGCTCTGAAGAACCGAGCCGAAGAACTCGCATTTCGGATCAAGTCTTTGATTGCGGCTTCCCTTTCATCTTCTCTTTCTTCTAGCATACTATTTTTAGAAGCATTGTCGACTATTCTATGAATTTGGCCACCAGGAATCATTGTCCACCTGCCAAGTTCCTTGTTCCTGAAATGTTATCAGCTTGGATAAACTTTCTGACTTTGGTCCTTTATTTCAAAGCTTTAGATTCTGCAGTTTTCTTCAGGGAATTGTCAAATTGGGTGATTACGACCACCTCCATGCCTGTTGCCGGTGAATAGCAGCGTATCATCTCTTGATGGAAAGATGGGAACGGACGTTAGGAGAACGAAATGACATATATCAGCCAGTACAACGGACGACTGGTATATGCGAGAAGCACTACGTCATTGATATTTAGAGGCGAAGCGAATAAAAACTGCCATGGCGATTATTCACACCAGTTTCCTTGCCCCTCACGTCTAGAATGGAATAATGTGACCTATGCTCATCATCGGGTCGAAAATGGAATTTTACTATTTACTTAGATGATTGGATGACCCGTCATCGCGTGTACTGTGGCTCTTAGCCCTTCCATCCTTTTCGCTCTCATGCAACTATGGACGTGGTCGTGTTCATGTGTTCTTGTACAGTTTCATGGTATGAAAATCTGAAAATTGACTTCAGCTGTGAGTAAAGCTGATATACAATTTCAACTTATTATTTACCGCCTACTCTTTTTTAATGGCAGGATATATTGCGAAATATAATTTCAATGATGCTGAGATATTTGCAAGACTCCAGACCGCAGGTGTATGCGATGGTGAGCGAACGTTTGATTGATTGATAGGTGATTGCTGATGGCAAAAGATAGATAGAACTAGCTGAGAAAAGGGCGAAATGAAGGACCCGCATGGTGTGGTGGTGAACGCGTTACTCGCCGGAACGGATAATAGCGCGTTCGTTCCCCACCGCATACACCTGCGGTCCGGAGTTTCGAAAATATCTCATCATCAAGCCGATTTAGTTGTTTAGTCAACACGTCGGTCCATTTTCCTCGTCGTATCCTTCGAGGTCGTTTTGATTCTCTGGGGATCCACTACACTGTTTTTCGTCCATCTTTTCTGTGGACTGTATTATGAGATACTTACTATTTGCTACCAGAACAACACATGGAACCGTTCACATCCCCGGTTGAAAGTGTGCTTTCAAAGCGGATAGTTATGGCAATAGGCCTGTAAGTCAAAATAATGGAATAAGCTGACATGAATAGCGAAAATATTAGATGAAATATTAGTTGAATATTACAAGCAAGGGCGCGTGTGGCGCATTGGCCGGAGCCGCCCTGCGACGCACATGTGCAATCGATACCCTCGTCCTTGGCTCACTAAACTTTCCATCCATCCGAGGTCGGTGAATTGGTGCCACACTAGTCTGGGAGGATAGCAGCACTGGCTCGATACATCGGTAGGCCACCGCGAGTCACTGTAAATGTTAGATGTGCCAGATGTGAATTCGATCGCCTCCAAACGATGCTCCGAAGTCGAATGGAGATGGCGCATCCTTCAGGGATTGATCAGCGCCAAGAGCTTTAACCTTTATTTATTTATTACAAGCAGATCTGTTGAAGTACTCATGCATGATTTTTTCGTTTTTCTGGCGGTTTTCTTTAATGCAAAGATCCGACTTTGTACTTTAGGTTGTAGATGACAACTGCGTTCAATGTCCCTTTCATGGTTGGGTGTTTTCTGCAGAAACGGGAAAATGCACACGAATACCTTACAATGAGGGCAGTATTCCACAACAAGCACAGGTTTGTTAAAACATCTGTGAATACAGGATTTCATCTTGTCGTTTATTTGCAACGCTACGGTAGAGAGTCGTTGGAAGTCTTAACCTCGTTCATACCATTTTTGTGTTAGCTGAATCATATAGAAAATTATTGAACCGCTGAACACTTCGAAGAACAGAAAACGCTAGAGAGAATAGAACAAATAACACCTAGACATGTGCCGGCATTATTTTTAATCCCATAATCCCATTAATAATTCAGTGAAGTCACCGGTCGGTACTTGTTCATTCTTGTCGTGTGCATCAGAGCTGCCTAATGACTTAGACTGAGCACACACACATAGCACGGAGAGCACAATGCTACGGTGTTGGGCTTTTTCTTTCGAGATCTAGCCATGGTCACCGGGCAGGGCTCTGTTATAGGTACTGAATTTTCACACTGGCTCTTTTAGAGTGCATGATGGATTTGTTCGTTGCAGAAAACCTTAAACCGCTTTCTGTATAATAGTTCCCAGTCCTTACACTCGCTACCAAAGTAAATAATTGTTTTTGGAGCACATCGAAATCCTTATTCGCCACCTTGGAACACGTTACACGTTGTCGGTAGAAGGAGGGTCGGAACTCTTCATATGATAGAGGTCCTTGATTGCAACTGACACTACAAAGATGTTAGTTATCTTTAAACACCCTGTACGTCGAACGTATAAATTTGAAGAGTTCGGAAAATGACCTCTCTGACACTCCTTGTATTCAAAAGCAGGAAAGTTCTTTTTCTTTCTCGAGGGAGAAATTTTGTAATAAAAATCACTAGATCGTATTTCCCATGGTTTCTCCCTTTCTAGCAATGTTACCCGTTTTTTGGCTATTTCTTATTTCCTTGGCAAATTTTTCGTGAAATGAGTTGATTTCAATTCACGAATGTAAGGCAGGTTGGCTGCTATGAGTGCGCTATATGAATAGCTCTGGAATAACTGAACCTACCAACATTTGCTGAAGACACCTCGGCCTATAGCAAACTCTACCAATTAAAATAACAATCGTTAGACAATAAATAATAAAGGGTAAGGCTCTCGGAGAGTGATGCGCCATGCATTGGACTTCACCAAGCATGGTTCGGAGGTGATTGAATGTATATCTGGCTTTTACAATGACTCGCGGTGGCCTAGCGATGTGTCGAGCTAGTGCTGCTATCCTTCCAGACAAGTCTGGTACCAATTTGCCAACCCCGGAGGGATGGCAGGCTTGGTGGACCATGGGCGCGGGGATCACGTGTGTTGCAGGCCGCCTCTAACCACTGCGCCACATGCGCCCCTACAACCGTTAAAACCTCCAAATTATTGCTTGTAAAGCTCACTGTTTTTATTAGATCAAATCCTGGTTTCTTCGAGGCAACAAGTCTTTTTTCTCTACGTGGCCCTCATCTTAAACCATCGAGCGATCCAACAAGCATTATTTTTCCCACAGGACGTGATCATGTTTCCCAATGTTTGGTTAGTAATTATGAACTCCACGTTTGAGTTAAACAAAATTTAGGAATGCCAACATACAAATAAATACAACTTTAAGCTTAAAAGATTAGTTTTCATTCTGAATCTTTCTTGAAATTTTGAAGAAGTGTAAAATTGAATGAGGACCATGGAGAAATTACACCTTAATCATCGAATGATATGTTCATAATGGGTTTTTGTTTGCACTGCCTTCTATTCCATCTTTCTTTTTTATCCTATCGACATTCTCTGAGAAGAAATTCTGGTGCTGAAGTGAGGAAATAAGCTCTGTGATTGCCGTATTTACTTTAATAATATAACTGGTCCCACATTCTCAGTTTTTCCTGTGTTTTGTTCGTTTGAACACACTTTCAAGCGTTTTCTCTAGGTCGCCGTATGGCCAGTCCTAGAAAGAAATCAGCACATCTACGTTTGGTGAGAGTCTTTCTGTATTTCAGCATATTTAGGCTAATATATTTCATCATGCTCTTCTATTAGACGTTCAGGTACCACTGCGATGGTAAAGAACCGGAATGGAATATTCCAGAATTTGATGAGATCCTCAACGAAGAATGGAAATATGGTGGACGGACGGAACACGAAGTGATGTGTCATTGTCAGGAGATACCGGAAAATGGCGCTGACATTGCTCATCTCAACTATTTGCATCTCTCTGGACCAAATCGAGGTAGATTTGTCTCTGTTAGGTCTCTTCAGCACTTACTGTTTTATTTCTTTCTATGACCCATCCACAGATATTGTACGAATGCCAGCACTTTCCTGTAGTTATAATCACAATCTTAACCTTTTTATTTACTGCCTACTCTTTTTAATGGCAGGGTATTTTGCGAAACATAACTTCTATGATGTTACAGCCTCAGCTTAACTGGGCTCATTGCCGATTTGGGTTCTCCGGATAAATCCCGCTGACGGGTGATTAACGATGGCAGTGATCGATAGAACTAGCTGAGAGAAAGGCGAAACGAAGTCGCATGGTGTGGTGGTGAACATGCTAGCCCCCGGATAGAGTAATAGCGCATTCGTTCCCCACCGTTGACACCTGCGGTCTGAAGTTTTGCAAATATCTCAGCATCATAGAAGTTACGTCCTACTCATATTTTGTACCAGTTTATCGATCTCAAAGGTGGCCTTGATTGGCCTGAGAGGGATCGAACCTAATCATGCGTTATTTAACCATTGGACTTGCACTTCCATTGCAAGAAATTTATAACCATTTCCCTTTTTACGAGATGAATCATAAGTAATCAGGATCGAAAATCTTCTCTTCTATTTTTGTCAGCTGTAACAGTTTAATATCTCAAGCGCATTGGCAGGTGCGTGGCAGTAATCTGGGCCGTATAATCCTCTTCTTTAAATGACCTCATGGCCATAACTAAGTAAATAAATGAATTCTATAACTGCGAGAATGTAGACATTGATATCTAGTTGAGCTCTGCCGTAACCGTAAACCTTAGCTTGTAATCCATTTCGAAATGCCAAATTTCCTTCAAATTTTGGTGGCTCTACTGAAAAGGACTTAGTTTCGGTCGTTCTGTTAAGGCGACTCTATTCTCTTCTCTCCTACTCTTTCATTTGCACGCCACCTAGTCATAATGCACCGTGAGGGAGGCGAGGTGTGTGATGACACCATCATTAACCTATATACTCGAAAAATGAACGGAAGCCATCGGAACGATTTCTAAGATTCACCTATACAGTGTTTCCATTTGAAGATTCCAGGGAGCAATCTGTTCAATATTGATCTCGACAACAGCAAGCATTGGATTCGGCACGTATGGGACGGAAATTGGGCACCGAAATCGAACGATGAGTCCCATGTATCCGTAATGCATCTCGATCAGTACTTAACTATTGGCGGTTACAAGATTCCTCTAACAAGCAGTCGACTTCAAGCTGAACAGGTTTTTATTTTAGACAACTGGAAATTTTTTCCTGTCTTTTTTCATCCATTACGTTTGAACATCAATACTCCAAGCAATCGTTCAATAATCGGTCATAACTAAGCTAAAAACTATCAGTATACTAGATACGAAAGCATTGCTCAGGGTTATTTGCATCTGCGACAATAACTACCTAAAGAATAAAAAGCTCTCTGCGTTGGTCAATCCCTGAAGAATGCGCCGTCTATTCGACTTCATTAAGTATCGTTGGAGGTGATTGAATGCATATCTGGCCTTTACAATGACTCGAGGCGCCCCACCGATGTATTCAGCCAGTGCTGCTGTCCCCCAGACATGTCCGGTACCAATTTGCCGAGTCCGGAGGGATAGAAGGCTTGGTGAGCCACGGACGCGGGGATCGATTCCACGTGTGCGTCGTAGGACGCCTCCGACCACTTCACCACGCGCGCCCTTAGCAGCTGTTTAATTGTTTTTATATCTAAAAATTTCCGTGTACACTGCACTTGCCGTCCTCGATACCTGTGAAATGTTCTTAACAAAATTTGTCAAAATATGAATGTCTGGGCGACTGTAACACAATAATTAGGAATGCGCTGCTATACAGACAAAGTCACTGGTTCAATTCCGCGCACTAGGATAGCCAAGTTCCCTATCTCTCTGAAGTAAGATGCTGACGTAAAACTTTTCTGGGAAGATAAAAAACACTGCATTGATACAAAGGCAGACAATGTTCAATCACCTCAACGATGCAACTATGAATGGTCTGATTGATGCATAGCGCATCCATAAGTAATACATCAGCGTCGAACCCTTTCTCGCTTTATCCTATACGCAAGCCGATCAGTAACTCTAAAAATGGAATATTTCAATCCGTAATTCTCAGGTCAGTTAAATATTTTCAACGCGGTGGGCATAAGCACATGTATGCTGAGATATGAGCGAGACTCGGAACCCCATATGGGCTGCGAAGAATTTCCTTTCCATCCTTATCCGAAGAAATAGGTTTTTGTTTTACTACAGATATTCGTCAAGTCACAGTAAACGAATTCTTTCATTATCTTTCATTTCACACTTGTAGTCGTAATAAGAGTCTTTTACGTTCTCGTTATTCCGAAAAAGTATTCACTTCTTTTAGAAAAGTGGATAATTGTTGCTCCATTTCTCCTTCTATTGCCATTGAAGCCGGGGATCCCAAGAATGTAACTTTGTCTTTTCTTTCAGCACGGGCCAGGAATCGTACACATGCTGTTCGATTTTGGTATACTTGGTAAAGGTGTTGTCCTGCATCATGTCACACCTCAGGAACCTCTTCTACAGCTGGTTCGCTTCAAGATATTCTCCACAGTGCCTTCATGGTTCGCAAAGTTTTTCCTCATCGGCGAAGCAACACAGGTACGAAAAAACATCTCTAAACAAAACAAAAAACAAAAAACATTTCTAAATTTTTGCGGACTAAAATACTGAGAAGCAGGTTCAGAGAGCTTTTTGCAAAAGCAGGTTATTTTCTTGATTAGCAGGCGGGAGGTTGTTAACATATTGTTTACTCCGTTACGGCTAACGTTTCGGGACATTTCGCATTCTTCAAAGCCTGGAAAGGATCCCACTGATAGGCAATATATGTAGCTAAGTAGTTTTATAACCCTAACCGATAAAAACTCAAAAACTAGGCTCTAACCGCATGGGAAGCAGTTTTTCTAAACTAGTCACGGTTTTCTACAAATCTTTCACTTACAAATGGAGACCAGTCGAACAGAGTTTGTATGAGTGAGGAGTGTACCCAGATGAGGTTAAAAAATCAGCTATGTGGCGAAGAAATGCGTGGTGACAAAGCATTACTCTCTGCTGTTCGTCTTTGGGTTTTCGAAATTTATCCAAAATGAATGGGCGCTTGTGGAGCAGTGGTTGGAGGCCCCATGGCCCACCAAGCCTTTCATCCCTCCGGGGTCAGCAAATTGGCACCAGACTTGTCTCGGAGGAGAGTAGCAGTGGCTCAATACATCGGTAGGCCACCGTGAGTCATTATAAAAGCCAGATATGCATTGAATCACCTCCAAGTGATGCTTAATGAAGTGCGATTCATGGTGCATCCCTCAGGGATTGATCAACGCCGATAGCTTTATCCTTTATCATTCAATGCACTGGACCACTGGTTTATCCGGTTATCAAACCTGAATCACATAAAAGAATCATTTTTTCAACATTGCAGAAGGATCATTTCTATGATAAAAACAGGAAAAGGTTGTAAAACCTAGTTTTGATCTGACATTATCCGTGGGATTCTTTTCAAGTCAGTTTACAGCACTTACCTTAATCAGATATTTATTTTTTAATTTTAGTTCGAGCGCGATGTATTTATTTGGTCAAACAAAAAGTATATCAAGAATCCTATCGTCGTCCGTAACGACGGACCAATTCAAAAACACAGAAGGTACGTAGTTTCAGTGACTTAGATATCCTGATACTTGGATACTTGAACACTTTAATAACTCGTCTTCACTCTATCCCACGTCTGAATATTTTAATACACGCAAAAAGGCTAATCGAATTTTAAAAGTGGATCGAAGTTATTTATAAAGATCTCTTTCTTCATTATTCGTTTTGCAACGATATTATGTGCTAGTTAGAGCCACATTTCGGAGCAATAGAATTCCAATGATGTGTGAGTTAAGAATAGTCAGTGGCTTTTAACTTCGTGGAAAGCAATCACTGTATTCGTGACCTAAGAGTTGTTATGTCGTCTTCCATCGCAGCTCAAGTTGTGGCGATTGAGCTCCGGGAACTTCTTTTCAAATACGGTGGAGGTGTTAAAAGTGTACTGGAACCGTGTTGAATAGAGAAGAACGACTTAGATCGTGCTTCTCTTTAGAAGATTTGAGAGCACAATGGTGTCATTGCGAAAGTTTCCACGTGTAATTCAGCCTGTCAAGAACTATATGGAAATCGATGTTTCTTCTTCGCCATAATTATCAACAAACGTCGCTGTGTTCGTGAGTGAGCTCGAGGATATCTGTTGGCTTCTTTCCTCAAGGTCACGTTGAATACTGTTTGAGCGTGGCTCTCCTCAGAATACCAATTTAGATAGGTATGTGTCAGAGTACCCATTTCTACAGCACAAGAAGACGCCCATCGTTGTAGATCAGAGCAGGGTTCAATGCTCTGGGACGCGAATCCTTCCAGTATGCCAACGAGCGATTCATGCGAGTAGTAGAAGTAGACTGACCGGTCAAGGGTGTCCTTTAACAAACCCTATCCTCCTTCAAACTTTAATCTCTGCGTTTCCCATGCTTATCGATGGATACTTTTCTCTTACGGAAAATATCAATGTATTTAATGTACAAAATATTTTTACAGATGGTATTCGCAATTCTACTCAGAAAACAGTCCACGGTTGCTGCCTAACGGTGAGGTGTCCAATCAAGTTCGATCGATCTATGATTGGTAGCTTCGTTCTCATCGTTTCTGTATAGCAATCTAAATAAGAGATCTTATTCTTATTTTAAAGTAAGAATTTGTTCGTGATGCACTGAAAATGTGTGGGAAATATACTACCTGTTGATTTGACTCTGTTCCGAATAAATCCACATATGACCCTTTTGTCATATAGAATGTGTCAATATTCTTTCCGACAGTGTGACACCATCCAATTTTCTTCCAGTCTGCATTACTAACCGATTTACTACCATTGTTCAAAAGTAAATAAACAATACAATTACGTACCAATCTAAGTTCTAGCCACATAGTTACTAAACAATCAAATTCAAGTCCGCCACCAGTCTTCTTCCGTAGCAATTGTTGGTTTTACGAGGAAGGTTAGCCATCATTAACAGTAGGCTCGTTCCCAATGTTTGTCTAAGGTTCAATTATCGATCAACAATGTGGAAAATCCTAAAAAAGGTGAATCTCTGGCATTTTGGATCAGTCCTTGGATTTCTAGAGAGCGTGCAGCGTAGTGGTCGGAGGTCCTCTGCAGTACACATGGGATCGATCCCCGCGCCCAAGGCTCACCAACCCTTCGATCGACCAAATATGCACCCAATCATCTCCAAACGATGTGTAATGAAGCCGAATAGATGGCGCATCCCACAGGGATAGATCAACGCCAAGCGCTTCATCTTTTTATCGTCAGATTTTACAGCAAATTTAAAATCACAATAGCGTTTTATAATCCATTTTAGTTTTTTGTGTTTTGTACCGTAATCGCTACATAGTAATTTTCACCTGAATACCCTTGTCTTTTACGCCTACCAGAATGGAGAGCTGGGCAGAGTAGCGTAATGGGACGTATGGTACAGGAATAATGCGCGCAAGACCACGATTCGACTACGTCCTGGGCCGACCAAGCTTCCTATCTCTTCAGGGTGGCAGTTCAGTTCCAAAATTGTCCCGCAATCTCCTTCTAATCCACACAGGCTGGTGGTAAATACTTGGGAATGGCACGATGAAGCTCCACTTGTGGTGAATACTTGGGAATGGCACGATGCAGCTCCGAGGGTTGTGAGGAGAATCTGATCGAGAAGCATTCAAAAACATCCGTGAAGACCGAGACGTTGAATCGGAACCTCACAACACACACAATTCAGAAGACCATAATAAACAATGGATGGGCAAAAAATGAGCGGAATGAAGGAAATGCTGGGATCTGCCTAATACATGGTGTCATGTCATAAAGGTGGGGTTATTTGAAAAATATCATTTTATATAGTCTTTTATAACATTATGTCGTCTCATTGGCGTTGAGCATTCGTCCAGTCCGCTGAAGGTACCAAGAATCACATAGTTCAGTAATATAGTGCTCGTCTTCGTACGATATTTCCACGCTGGACTTTTCGCTTTTGCCACAGAGTGTACCTCAGACTTGGGTGAAATAAACCCTTCTGTTTAACAATTTAATACAACAACACTAACAACCACACGGAGATATCAAGAAGGTAGATGTAACAGTATTAACGCTAACGTTATCACAATGCTTTTGCTTTTCTCCGCCTACTACAATTTTTCATGGCAGGGAATTATGCTAAATACAACCACAAAGATGCTGAGATACTTGCAAAACTCCGGACCGCAGGTGTTCGCGGTGGGGAACAAACGTGCTATTACCCTTTCCGGGGGCTAACGCGCTCACCACCACATCATGCGGGTCCTTCGTTCCGCCTGTCTCTCAGCTAGCTCTATCGATCATCTATTGCTGATTGCTGATGGCTGATGGCAATAGATGATCGATAGAGCTAGCTGAGAGACAGGCGGAACGAAGGACCCGCATGATAAGGTGGTGAGCACGTTAGCCTGCGGAAACGGTAATAGCGCGTTCGTTCACCACCGCGAACACCTGCGGTCCAGAGTTTTGCAAATATCTCAGCAGCTTTGTGGTGGCATTTCGCATAATTCCCGATCGTGAAAAATTGTAGTAGGCAGGAAATAAAAAGTAAAAGCATTGTGATTTCAACAACAGCCTCAGCTTAACTGGGACCGTTGCCAAGTTGGGCTCCCCAGATCAAGCCCGCTGACGGGTGATTGCTGATAACAGTGATCGATAGAACTAGCTGAGAGACAGGCGAAGCGAAGGACCCGCATGGTGTGGTGGTGAGAGCGACAGCCACCGGAAAGGGTAATAACGGGATCGTTACTTTCCTAAATTATTAGGCTAATATGATGACGGTAAAAAGATTTATTATGCTAATATTTGACGCCATCGTCTTCTTCACAGCCGAACTGATTCGAGTCAATCATCCACAGGTTGTCATCCCTGAGAATAAAATGGAACAAAGACGACTAGGTCTTCAGTAGTTCCAATGGCAGACTAGTGTCAAGGCAGAAAGTGTCATTTAGACAAAGCTGTCGCAGCTGAGTACCTTGGGTACGTGAGTTGCTACGAGGTTATAGCACAAAACACTTGGTATTCATCAATTTCTCAAGGTTTCACCATACATTCTATTTCATCAATGGTGGGCTGTAGCAAGTCAGTGTTTTTATTCTCTGTGACAATTCTGCTACCGATTTATAGTCCTTGTAGTGATGCAAGGCTTGGCGAGCCCAGAGCGCGGGATCGAACCAGGGATCAATCCTGCATTGCAGGCCACTTTAACCATTGCGCTACAAGCGTCTCTCTATCTATTAGTAATAAGTGAAATTCAAACAGGTCTTGGTTCACGCGATATCAGAAAGAACGAAAAGTGAACACGCCGTAAACGCCACAAGCCATAACTGTCATTAAGTTACGAAGTAGTCCAAATGGGTCACACCAGCAGTCATATCTATCG
The DNA here is from genome assembly GCA_900624975.1 of Angiostrongylus costaricensis. Taxonomy (NCBI): domain Eukaryota; kingdom Metazoa; phylum Nematoda; class Chromadorea; order Rhabditida; family Metastrongylidae; genus Angiostrongylus; species Angiostrongylus costaricensis. The sequence goes on along the minus strand of UYYA01003898.1, from coordinate 123,768 downwards.
TAATCACAGGCGTTATCCTCCATCGAGGTCAATAATGAAAACCATGCAGAGGTAGGCTCATTTTTACAAGCATTGCTTCACGGTTTCTCTGATTAGCTGAAGTAACAGGAAATACTTCACGCCATCGCCGATGAGAGGTAATGTCGGACCGATTTCTTTTCCATGCATCTGACATCTGATCAGCTTTAGTCAATGTCTGGACTTTTTGACAGTTACGACTTCTCCTATATCGTCGGCATCTCACGAGCTACACAATTCAGCTGCTGCTTACTGCAAGTGAGTGTCAGCAGTTACGACATCTTTGCAAACTACGTCTCACCACTCAACGTCTCACCGTCTCTCTCTCAATGGAGCTTCGTGAAATTTCTAAAATAGAAGAAAAGACTATTCATTGAGAGGAAAATAACACAGCACGCTTCCTACTTTTAGCTCCATCTGTCTCTCCGTCGATCGTTGAGAAATTCGAGCAGAAGCCAGTATAGTGTTCTTTTTTCACTGTGGCGAATAAAACTGGGCCTAGTGAGTGCACTTCGCTCTAGGGATCCGCTGAGCTGTATATTTTTCTCCTAGGTATCCGTGAAGAATTCTGAGCATCAGGCAAACGGTTCTTTCTGCTGCGCGTTTCATATTCCGTTGTACCTAATCGCAAAGGGCTTTTGTCTAACGTCTCTAATTAACATGCATTGTGTGGTCGGAATTTGGAAAGGAGCCGTGGTATACCTCATATACGTTAGCCAACTTCCATCGATTTACAGATTCCTTCCGACCAAGGGCTGTAGGAATTTCATAGGTCACTGAAATGTACAATGGTCGACTTAATTCTCAAACCCACATGGTACTGGAAAACAAAAGCCTCATCTCTCACCTAAACTGCGGTCATTGACTGAAGGTCAGGAAAAGTTCGGACGAAAATCTAATGCAATGCGTGAGAAGCGATCGCAAATGAAAACTCCAGTGCTGGAAAGTTTCACGTCAACAATCATTGATCACTACATTGTAGCGATCATTTCGTTAACCGGTACTGCGGTCCACATACAAATGATACATATCGATCGGCTCTCACTTCAAAACATAAGCATTAACCAAGCAGCCCCAATATTAAACTCTCACACTCGTGCAACGCTGCGTTGTACAGAGTTCTTCAACTTTCAAGCTTCTATGCTCTCATTTTCATCTTTCAAATCCTGGAATCGGTCGCAAAAAATCAGAAAGAAGGAGTCCTTAATTCATCATCTCTATTCCCTCTTACTTATCATAAGCTCATTTAATTCAGCTTCTAATGATATACAGCGAGTCGGGAAGCATTGGCATGTTCAGTTTTATATACTATAATATTATATGTGTTATGTACACCATGCACATCTTCAGGAGATGGTAAGTCCAAATCAGATCTAAAATCGATAATAAATAAAGTACAACCCATTACAAACAATTACATCTAAGATCAATGAAAACTACAGTACACAGATCTACAAGACTAAGTGATAGTTAAGTATGACGCATGAATTTTACAATATTACATGTTCATGACTGATGTATAAAGGATAAAGGGTAAAGCTCTCAGCCTTGATCAATCCCTGAGGAATGCGCCATGCATTCGACTTCATTGAGCATCATTTGGGGCGATTAAATGCATATCTGGCCTTTACGATGACTCGCGATGGCCTGCCGATGTATCGAGCCAGTACTGCTATCCTCCCAGAGTACCAATTTGCCGACCCTGGAAGGCTTGATGGGCCACGGGCACCGAGATCGATGCCACGTGTGTGTTGCAGAGCACCTCCGACCACTGCGCTCCTGTGACTGATGTATATTAATGAAAATGGCTACAAACCTAAAATTCTAACTAATAAGAACTTGAAGAGAAAACAACTTATTAGTGCTTTGTGGCAGGCGGCGATCCTGTCATAATGATCTTTTGGAAGTTTTTCTTGCTTTCATATAAAATCTGTTTAACGGATTTCGTTAAAATCACGAATCGTTGCGGTTATGACAGATCTCTCAAGAGGGTTCGAAGGCCAGCCTTTCGAACTCAAGAGGGTCTACCACGTAACCAATCTGCACAACCGCCCCGGTAACATCGACCGACCTTCAACTGCTCAAAGTCATTTATTCAGAAACATGCACTTATCAACGTATTAGGTACACCATCAGCACGTAATGAGAAAGTCACCGAGACGAGTGAAATCTAAGCAGTGGCCAGCCATAGTGCAGCGAGTTCAGTTCATACTTCCCTTTGCCTTCAGCCGAAATCAGAGAAAAGTTTCTCATAAAACTGTGAAGAACAATGGAAGCGTTTGACGGGAAAGTGGCTAATCTTGAACTGCCTATTCTGAACCTCTAACCATTTCAAGATTTTTAGAGGCAAAAGCAAAATACATGCGAAACTTATTATCAGCTATAAAGCTTTCCATTACCAAGCACAAAAGAAAGCAAAACATTATTGTTAAAAGCGGTTACGATAAAATCAAATAAAAACTAAATAAATATAGGTATTATAATATCGATGGTCGCTTCGATTTGAATCAACTGATACGTGAACCGGAACACACAGTGAAGATACAGTACTCGATAGGTACGCATTTAACAAAACAAAATTTAGCCCGTAAAAATGGCTCTTATTGATTGATTCCCTAGTAACCTGTAGCTCGGAAAGTGCCAACGACAAGTTGTCGGATTGGCTTTTTTATGTGACGGTAAGCAAAATAGATGGAAATGCAAACAAAAAAAGTCGTTAGCTAATTGATTTTGTAGCGCGAAAATAACAATATGACCATTCGCTCAAAATAGTCGGTGGTTCATCCGACACGAGACTATTGGGATTCGATGAGTAACGGCGCTAGAAAATGCAGTATTTGCGGAACGGCAATGTAGGATGTGTAACCCACCGTTGCCTCTCGAGCTCGTGTTCTTCGATAGCGTCTTGACCTATTTGTGTTTTCCGAAATTTTTTCAACAACTTCTCTTCCCTCCTAACTTCTTTACAAAAAGACTTCAGTCTAGAACGTCCCACGAGCAAGAAAAAGAGGAAAAACAGAAGTCCATAAAATGTATAATTTCGATTTTCAGCGTTGTTCACACCGACCGTCCTAAGCATTCTTATATACTTTGTCGTACACTTGCATAATGCCGTTATAAAATTCCTATTCACATTGGTATCTCTTGTTGAGGTGTCACTTGCATTGGGACTCATCATTCTCGAAGCATACGAGGTACTCGTAAAAGGAAAATACTAACGGTTTATTCGAATAAAGCGCTGAATCATTCATATTGTGCAAAAGAGTCTCTACAAAGAAATATTTCTGGTTTTGTAAGCATTGTCCAAAATATTCAAAATAAACAAAGAGCATAGATGAAATAGTGATGAAATCTGGTTACGGTAAGTACGATGCAACCGCCTCTGCAACCCCAAACACCTCCATGACCAAACAGAGAACACGCTAAACCACGATTCCAATCACATTTACCACAGCTCTGCACACTCACCGCTTTCTATGAGTCTTCTACTGCGTATGCCGCGTGAAGACCAACCGCACAGAATTCACATGGAAGTGTAATGTGGCCCTCTCATCAGAATAACAGTCTTATATAGTGCCCAATATCACGCGTGGTAATGAGGCATTCATCCCTGCGGTTCGCTTCTGGATTTCTGGAATTAATCCAGAACGCCTCGAGAGTTTTGCGCGCTTGTGTTCTTGATTCCTGTGCGAAGAACGTGACACGTACTTCAAAGTCTTCCCCGTTATGTCTCTGGGTCCTATGCGTGCCTTGTGGGGGATTTGGTAGACGTTTGCCGGCTTGGTGTTCTTTTATGCCGACACATAGAGGTCTGTCCGTTTCGCCAATGTATTCGTCTCCGCACGCCTTACAGGAGATCAGATAAACTATACCCGAGCTTATGCAGCCACGGTCTTTACCATTGGGGCAAATTATGCAATTTTGCGTTGCACATAGACGCTCGTACAGACGGTTACGAACTAGCCGGCGCCTAAGAGTACTCGGTGGCATTTCAATCATTGTTACCGAATTGTCTAAACCGGTCCTTCTTAAGCAGCGTCTTATAGCTGCTCTTACCTTATTTGAAATAAAGGGCAGGATAGACGGGACCCTATTGTGGCTAGAGTTATCGTTGATGGGCCTGTGGTTTCCTCGACACCTATCTCGAGCTACAGTTTCGTAGCCATTTAAAATGGCTATTTGCCGTGCCAAGTTCCGGGACTCCTCTCTCTGCTCTCTTCCCGCGCACACGATGGCTGCTATTCGAAACATGTTTCTTACAAGCGCTCTTTTCGTGTGAGAGGGGTAAGAAGAGAGGTAATGTACCAAGACGTTTTTACTACTTGGCTTTCTGTACCACTTCGTAATGTAGCCACTTTCTAACAGGTTAATTTGGACGTTCAGGAATGCAAGTTATTTTCTTTCGGTTTCTCTCGGGTGAACTTGATATAGTTCCCACGATCGACTTTCTATTAAGCTCGGCATTGGAATATGAATGCGCCGTTTTCTTGTTCAGCAATCGCGAGGTTTTTGAACAGCATACATTTACTTCCATAGAAAAACACAATACAATACAACACCAGTTGACGTTTCGGCAGTATCGCCTTCTTCAGAACCTGGAAGGGTATACTCATATACAATCTACTGGGCCAAACGCGTCAATAACACAAAAACGGGCACACGTATGACCTCCGGGCATTCGTCCCTGCTATTCATTGTAGGGTTTTTGGCATTGATCCAAAAAGCCTGTAGGAGTTTTCGCGCTGGTGTTTTGGACTCCTGTGCAAGGATATTGACTTTTACTTCAGAATCGTCTCCGCTATGCTTTTGTATCCTATGCGTGCCTAGTGGGGTGCTTCGTCTTAGTTTTCGTTTGCCATCTAGGTGTTCTTTTATACGGATACACAAAGGTCTGCCCGTTTCGCCAATATATTCATCTCCGCAATTGTTACACGAGGTCAGGTATATCGTACCTGAACTCATGCAATCACCGTCCCAGCCGTAAGAGCAAATTACGCAATTTGCTGCTTCACACAGACGGTCAAACAGGCGGTTGCGAACTAATTATCGGCGTAGAGTAGCCGGTGGTATTTAAACTATCGCTACCGATTCCTCTAGACCTGCCCTTCTTAAGCGTCGTTTTATAGCTACGCTTACTTCTTCGCTTATAAAAGGCAACATAAACGGGATTTTCTTTTGGCCAAGTGTTTTGGGTGGGTGCGTCGCTCTCCTTCTAAACTCATCTCGTGGGGTTACTATTTCGTAGCCATTGGAGATGGCTATTTGCAGAGCCAAGTCGCGCGATTCTTCCTTTAGTTCCCTGGTAGTGCACACAGAGGTGGCTGTTCGAAACGTGTTTCTCACAATCGCCCTCTTTGTGTGTGAAGGGTGGGAAAAAAGGAAATGAACAAGAATGTTCTTGTTACTTGGCTTTCGATACCACTTTGTCAGGTAACCGCTACTTGATAGGTTTATTTGAACGTTCAAAAACGGGAACCAGTTTTTTCTCGGTTTCTCCCGGGTGAACTTCATGTACTCAGACTGCTCGTTCGATAATTCAAAGCATTTGTCCATCTTCTCCTGCGTAGAGAAGACGACAAAACAATCATCTACATATCTGCAGTAGAGTAGTGGCCGGAGATCGAGAACGGGGTTTCTGTCTTAGACATAAACACAATGGCAAGGCCTGGTGCCAATCGCTGTCCCATTGCAAACCCCCTTATTTGCGCGAAATACTTCCCAGACCATCTGAAAATCGAGCAGTTTAGGCACTCCTTTAAGAGAGCCATTAGCTCCTGGATAGAGAAGCCATGCATATTTATTTTTCCTTCATGTTCAACAAGAAGTTCGAAGATGGCTTGCATTGCGAAGTCATTCGACACGTTGGTGTACGGTGCGGTAACGTCGAAAGACTCCATCACGTAAGCGTTATTAGGAGACGCGTTACGTAGACTTCTATGAACATTTCGGTGTTTGTGAGGTGTGCTGGAATGTGGTTAAGCAACTGGGTAAGTATCAGGTTTAAAAACCAGGTTATTCTATCCGTTGGCCCGTCTACGCAGCTGATGATCGGTCTAACCTTAAATGATGACGGATTGGTTGACGCATGATCATCAGGTGATACCAACATATGTGTTTTAATAAGTAGATATAAGACGGGACATGTTGGTCTATCGATTTTAAAGTGCGAAATTACCGATGATTTTAAACCCGCAGCCTTTGCCACAGTGACCCATTGATTGTGTAGCTTTCAGTATTGACTTTTATGCTCCTTTTCAGATGGGCGATAGAGGGTAGCATCACTAAGAAGTTCCTCTGTTGTATCAACATCCAGCTGGCGAGGGATAACTACGAACTCTCCCCCCTTATCACTAACAGATAATCTTATTGTTTTTGAGTTCATTAATTCTCTATTTTCCCGCATGCCACATTTTTGTGCGGCTGTAAGGTTAGCGATAAATTTTCTATCGCCGTAGTGATTAAGAGTCTTGAGAACGCCGTCCGAAAACACGCGGAATTTTATGCCAACTCCATGGTTAGGGTCCTGCTGTCTCAAAAACGTTTTAGAGAAAGGAGATGGTGGTAGTGCCGCCGCCTCTCGATTTTTATCTCTATTTGATGTTTGCTGCTTGGCCTGATAGAGGAGTCGATCTTGAAGCTCATAAAGTTGGCATGCTGTCCTACGCAGGGTCGTTTTAGAAATGGGCTGTGATGGTGCAAAACTTGGGCCCAATTCTAATAGCGAGCGCGCATTCTCAGGTATTGTTATGCCCCCAATCACGGTGACCCTAGATTTTCTTGGTGCATTATCAACCCCATTTTACCAAAAACCCTACAATGACTAGCAGGGATGAATGCCCGGAGGTCATATGCGACCTGACTCCGTATGTTCGCATCAATTGCTGATGTGGAATGGTGCAGTCATCAACCATATGCGACTATAATCAGCTGTTCTAAACTTCCTCATTGGAAGTCACGTAAAAAGCGACTCTGAAGAAGGCGATACTGCCGAAACGTCAGCTAGTGTTGTATCGTATTGTGTTTTTCTATGGAAGTAAATGTATGCCGTTTAAAAACCTCGCGATTGCTGAACAAGAAAACGACACAAACAAATGTTAATTATTACGGTACCGAGGTTAAATGGAGGTCAGTTTCGAAAGAAAGTAGTACAGCGTTCGAAAATAAACTACTGCTAAAACAAATACAAGAAAGATGAGGTTACAAATTTCACATTACTATTCGAATAACCTAATCTGTGCCTGGAAATCATGGAGACAATATCTTGCTCTGTGCCTAAAACGTCACGATAGTATCTCCAACGCCGATTTTCATCCTATTTGGAGCCTACAGACCGAGTGATCGCCCTGTAGGACACCAAGAACAAGAAGAGCAACATCCGTCAATTAAGTGGCCGAACTCTTGCATTCCACAGCGGGTGGACTACGTCATAAAACGTGGTTTCTGTCATACAGCCTCCCACCATCCACCATTTCTAGTCATAAAGGTCATCCTACCCTCTCGCTTGCCGATTCCATGCTTCCAATTTCCACGTCAAAGACTTCAACGTCGAAACAATAAACGCAAGTGATTGAGTGATGGATCGGCAATTTTTGTATAACAAGAGACCGAGATGATAGTGAGAAGCTTCTTCTTAAGTTCTTGTCCATAGTACGCCTTTTCTGTGAGAATTAATTTACTAAAAGCGAAATCACTCTCTGAGATGGGATCTTCCTAACGGCGGAAATCATGCAGAGATGGGTCACATTTTAAAGGACAGATGAGATTCATTTTACAATTGCGCATTACCATTTTTCTGTATTGGATGTAACCAGAGGATCCACTGTGTAATGATTCGATTAATCTACAAGCGGCAAAAAAGCGCGACCACCGAAGAAGGAGAATACATACATAAAAGTGGGACAACTTTCCGGACAAAGCAGCAACCCAAAAAGGCACTTGTGACTAAGCCACAAACAGAACAGGAAATGTGCTTTCACAGGAAAAGAATTCTAGATCAGTAAAGAATTTCAAGCATAGTCATTCGGCGATGAAGAGTAATCGAAGTAATATTCCTGACTAGATCACAATTATACCGCTTTGTAGTCCCTACAAGCGTTTCACAAAGATCATTCTATCACGCACACCAAAAAATTTGGTTGAAGTTTTACCGACTATAAAGGCAGGAATCCAATTTGGATTACGCTGCTTAGGGCTTCTCTTACAGCAATTAGATCAGCCACAAGTCTCACTTTTCCTTTCTCGTAACGTTTACCGACTAATTAAAAGCATTCAACATCGCTGATGTTAATACATATCTATTAACGATCGTTAATCAAGAAGCGCAACCGTCTTAAATAAACACTCTATCAGACGGATATAGCGACTGCGCCACAAAAATGCAGCTATTTCAAACAGACGTTACCACCACCAAAACAAAGGGCCTTACAAGATCAGGATCAATACAATTTCGCCGAAGTTGTCGAACACGACACCACTGTAGGTAACGACGAAAAAAGTTTGTGAATTAACAGCGGATTGCTACAAAACCTTCGTTTGACTGAGTCAACTTTTGAAGAAGTACGGTAATGCGGAAGTGATGCTTAAGCTCAATAAAGCGCAGTAAAAAGGGATTGCCTATGAATTATAGAGGCCTCTCTATGTCGAAGAGTATGCTCTTTACCTCTTTACAAAATCCACAGTTATACATCCTTTGCAACAGCTGTACATCGTGCTACGCTGTTTCCACATGGCATGCTTGTATAACACTACCTACCATTGTTTAAACTATTCCTATTTATCAGTCGTATCTTGTATTACTTGGTGGCTTAAATAAATAGTGAATTACCCACTTTTGAGGGTCACATTGTGAAAACTAAACAGTCCGGCGCGAGAAATCAGGAGGAAACACACTCTCCATCGAAACAATCGACACAAAATCGCAGAAGAAAAACTAGCTCAACAAAAACAAAGGATAAAGTTCCATGACTATGTTATACATTGCGACACCAGCGATCTCTCCCCTAGAGTGATCTCCTGCTTGGCTGCGCGACGTGTCGTGTCACCGGATGGTGGATAGGGAATAATCGTACTCCAAAAGCAACCTTATGCTTCCGAAAGACGCAGGTGGATCCAAGAGATGGGTTCACTGTTCCCGCTGTGCCGATTTCGTACATGAATTCTGTGTTTTCGAGGTCGTATTCATACATGCATGCGTGCGTGGGTGTGTTTTCGTTAATGCAGATTTCATTCTAGGAGTCAATTAGGTTAGCCCCGTAATAAAGTAACTGGAACGTACATCGAGGGCGGTTAGGAGTCTCCTCTAACAAATGAGCTCCTCATCCACTAAGGTCCGAGTTTATCATTACAACCAAGGCCATTGATAACTCGCTATTCCAGAAGCATCGCTCTCAACAATGGAAGTGGGACTCTTCCAGTGGAGTGTACTATAACGAAACAGCCAACATCGTAGTAAATCGAGGGTTTTTCCTAACCGATTTTGATGTTGTCCTAAAATTCTGCACATGAACAGGGACAGCCTTCCTCATTTAAGATTAAATTTCTAGTGGAAAGAAGAGAAACTTGCAATGCTCAATAAACCAAGTCTCAAAACAACCATAAGCGATGATTTATTTAACCCATTAATCCATTGGTCCACTGTTGGAAAGACTGCGTTGCTATTAACACCGACAGGGAACACGACCGACTCATTCGAAACCTTTACGTTAGCGCTATAAAAGCCGAATGTCCAGAACTTACAAAGAGAGGCTCGTTTCCAGAAAGATGAAATACGTCAATGTAGAATAGCACGAGCCGAAGACAACCGCCAACTGACGTCCTGCTCAAACTTGCATATCAGTGCAGAAAGGCGATAAAACAAGATCTTGATGAGAGAAGAGTGGCAGCTCCGGCCGAAGCAGCAGAGGCTGGAAACGGCATTTGCAAAGCGCACCAAAATTCGTCGAATACAAGACCAATACGACTGCACTTCCTCAATCACGATTATATGAAATAAAAAATGGCGGACACGTCATGTGAAAAATCGAATAACACGGTCTGGACAAGATAAGACTTAAGCACCTGAAGGACCTTGACGTAGTGAAGGCGATAAAGAACACTAGACTCCGTGGACGTCTTTCGAATTCACGATTCTTTCTGCTTTAAGGTATGAGTCAGAAACCTGGCCGTTGCGCAAGCAGGATGGAAAATCATTTAGTATTATTAGAACGCGCAGTCGGAGTGACGATGCTAAGAGTATCCCGTATCAGACAATCAAAAGGGATGAACTGAAGCTCTGAGGTACATCAACAATCAAAAATGAAAGAGTCGGCTCCATGCGCCAAATTGTCGAAGATAAGACGGGCCAGACATCTGATGCGTATGAGAGTCAACTGATGGACAAGGGCCATTAGTGAATGGATTTTTCTGAATGTCAAACGTACTGCTGAAGACCACCGAATCGATGGTCTGAGTTCTTCACGAAAACTCTACAAAAGGTATGATTATTAACGAGTCTCTAGAGCGAGCAGAACCCACTCGGCTACTCTTGCACGCAACAGGAAGAAACAGGAGGTTTACTGGCGCCCACCCGAGTCACTCGACGATTAATGGAACGACCCAGGTGATTATGCACAAGGCGCATCTAGCAGAGTGGCTAGAGATGCTTTTCAATACACATATGGTCGTTGGTTTGACCCCGCACCTCTGGCCCACAAAGCCCTTCATCATTCCGGGATCGGCGAATTCGTATCACACGTCTGGGAAGACAGCAGTACTGACTCCATACAACGATAGGCCACTGTGAGTTTTTGCGTGGGGCAAATGTGCATTCAGTCACCTCTAAAGATTTTGGTGAGGCCAAATTCATGGGGCATTCCTTAGAGATTGATCAAAGCCGAACGCTCTATCCTCTTATGTTATATACCTACAAATGAGTCCAGCAATGCATAATCATGATTTACGTGTTGGAATAAATTGCAAATAAAGTTTCATACAAACTGCATGATTAAACCGACACGGGGATGGTATAAAAACCTTTATCCCGCTAATGTCGCGGCGCCTTCGTCTTCTCATCCGCCCATTTTAAGGAATTGCCACGTTACGTGCCAACAAATGGAATACCGGCTGATACAGGAAGCACATATTAGATGGCGGGAATACAACATCCATCTTACATAGAAGCGCATCGCCAAGTGAAGTTTACCATTCGGGTGGTGGTCCTTGGGTTCCACTCGATACGACACCGAACACTCACATCGCGACAACTACCAGCTGTGGACCATCGACTAGGATCAATTCGGCTCTGAAGAAGACAAAGACGTTGAGATCTTACACAAAGAAGTTTTATACCAACTTCGTGTCAGCTCTATGATGTAGAAAATTACTTATTATTGTTACCGAGGGTTAATGAAAGCCGATTTTTAGAATTTCCAGACGGTTTTCGAGTCACTTGGTAGCAGGGCTCTAGTCGAACCAGGATTTAGGACGCAATCGAAAACCATACAAAAACAGAAGTTCACCAACGCACGAATGCATGAAAACGATTAAACGGTCCTATGAAACATAATATAGAAAAGTTGCTTAACCGTTGACCACACCGAAGCATTAATGAGAATTTTTGGTCCGCTATTGCCCATCTCGGCAATCGCCGCACACTGAGGGAATCATAGACAAAAGAATGGAGACTTTAGTGGGAAATTAGGATTTTGCCCACAGAAAATGTAAGAATGTAAACTTAACCCTTTTGTGTCACCGTCATGTAATGCTCGAATTTATGACCCCAGTAGGTCATCAACTTTCCCATTTCACTCATGCCATATTTCCTGAAGACGAATATTTACCTAAGGACAGAGCAATCAAGAAAAGACATTAAAATTATTTTTCCCGTAAAAAATACCTAATTTATTTGAATTTAACCTTTTGAAGGACGTGTCGGTTTAACTAAGGCACTTGAGGACTTGATAAAATTGTTCACAAGGTGAGTTCACATTGAGGATTTTCCCAGCTTATATAGGCTATTTCTATTAATCTCGGCATAAGAATATGAGTGCGCCGTTTTCTTGTTCAGCAATTGCCAGCTTGTTAAACAGCATGCATTTACTTCCATAGAAAAACACAACACAATACAACAGTAGCTGACGTTTCGGCGGTATCGCCTTCTTCAGAGCCTGGAGGGGCATGCTCATATACAATTTATTATTACGCACAAATCAGAGACCTGGCAATGGGACAGCGGTTGGCACCAACTCTCGCCATTGCGTTCATGTCTAAAATAGAAGCCCCGGTTAACGATCTCCGGCCGCTACTCTACTGCATGTATATAGATGATTGCTTTGTCATCTTCTCTACTCAGAAGGAGATGGACAAATGCTTTGAATTATTGAATGAGCAGCCTGAGTATATCAGATTCACATGAGAGAAAGACCTAGCTTCCATTTCTTAACTTTTAAGTCAACTTATTAAGTAGCACTTACATGACAAAGTGGTACCGTAAACCAAGTAATAGAAACATCCTGATTCATTTCCTTTCCTTCCACCCTTCACACACAAAGAACGCGCTTGTAAGAAGCATGTTTCGAACAGCCACCTCTGTGTGCAAAACCAGGCAACTAAAGGAAGAGTCGCGCGACTTGGCTCGGCAAATAGCCACCTCCAATGGCTACGAAATAGTAACCCACGGGATAAGTTTAGAAGGACAGCGATGCGCCCACGCGAGACACTTGGTCAAAAGAAAGTCCTGTTTAGATTGCCCTTTATGAGCGATGAAGCGATATTAGCACAGCTATAAAACGATGCTTAAGAAAGGTAAGTCTAGAGGAATCGGTAGCGTTAGTTGAAATACCACCGGCTACCCTATGTCGTCATTTCGTCGTTCGTCGTTCGTCACAACGGCCGGTATGACCGCCTATGTGAAACAATAAATTGTGTAGTTTCCCCTTACGACAGAGACGGTGATTACATGAGTTAAGCAGACCTTTATGTATTCGTATAAAAGAACACTTAGATGGCAAACGAAAACTAAGGCGAAGTACCCCACTAGGCACGCTTAGGATACAAAAGCATAGCGGAGACGATTTTGAAGTAAAAGTCTATCCTTGCACAGAAGACTAAAACACTAGCGCAAAAACTTCTTGATGCTTTTTGGATAAATGCCAAAAACCTTACAATGAATAACAGGGATGAATCTCCAAAGGTCATACGCGACCTGACCTCGAATGTTCGCATCAATTTCTGATATGGGATGGTGCAGTCGTCAACCATATGCGACTATAATCAGCTATTCTAATCCTCCTCATTAGAATTCACGTAAAAAAGCGGTGAGTGTTTCGAGAAGCTGTTGATCATGTAATTACCAAAGAGTTCTTCTTTTTGTAAGTGTTATTGAAGCGTTTGGGCTAGCAGATTATATATCCTTCCCGGCTCTTAAGAAGACGATACTGCCGAGACGTCAGCTGGTGTTGTATTGTACTGTGTTTCTCTGTGGAAGTAAATATTCCAATGCCTAGGTTAAGAGAAAGTCGATCCTGGGAACTGTTACAAGAAATACCTACTTACTCAATAAGCGGCACTTGAACGGCCTGCCCTTACTAGCTGTGCGTGTCCCAGCAAAATCTCCACTATTCGGAGTTTAGCAACCTTCGTTTCGTCTGGACCCGCATGGTGTGGTGTGAACGCGTTACTCCCCGGAAAGGACAATAGCGCGTTCGTTCCCCACCGCAGACACCTGCAGTCTGGAGTTTTGCAAATATCTCAGCAATCTTGTGGTTGTATTTCGCTTAGTAACCTGCCATGAAAATTATAGAAGGCAGAAAACAAAACGTTAAACATTATAAAGACTATCTTCTATCTCGTAAGAAAATACTCCTTATCTTATCATGAAAATGTTGTTATCTATGCCATGAATACTGAATATAAGGACATTCCAACTCCCTCATCTCACTCGACATCATTACTTCATTCAATCCAGCTTACGCACATCATTCCCTCTCTCCGACAGAAACAAGAACGTCCCAAGAGATAAACGAGTAGATAGAAGAATATATATATATATATATATATTCGCTCTGAACCAAGTTCTTCCTGGTACATCTTGCAGTAACTCCTACGGCCGACCTTCTATTAACCTCGGCATTGATTGAATAATTGTTTCTACTTCTGTTTAGCAAATATGAGGTGTTATTTTATTTCTTTATTTGGGCACAGGCTGACTGTTCGGCGGATTTCGTCTTCCTCAAAGCCTGGAAAGGTTAAGTTGACTGCAATCTACACGGCCAAACACCTCCATAACCAAACAGAGAAAATGCTAAACCAAAATTTCAATCACGTTGAACACAGAGTCTGCGCACTCACCGCTTTCTATGAGTCTTCCACTAAATATGTCACGTGGAAACCAACCGCTCATAGTTCACATGGAATCGTAACGTGCACATCCCATCAGAATAACTGGCTTATATACTGCCCAGTATCACGCCTGACAATGAGGCATTCCTCCTTGCAGTTCGTTTTCGGATTTTTGGAATTAATCCAGAATGCCTCGAGAGTTTTACACGCTTGTGTTCCCGATTCTTGCGTGACAAACGTAACACCTACTTTAAAATCTTCTCCGTTATATCCCTGCATCCTATGCGTGCTTAGTGGAGTATTTGGTTTACGTTTACCGACTAGATGTTCTTTCATGCGAGCGCAGAGCGGTCTACCCGTTTCGCCAACGTATTCATACTCGCACGCTTTACAAGAGAACAGATAGACTGTATCCGAACTCATGCAGTCACCGTCTCTACCACTGGGGCAAATTATGCAATTTTGTGTTGCACATAGACTGTAGTATAGGCGGTTACGAACTAGGTGGCGTCTTAGATTACTCGGTGGCATTTCAATCATTGTTACCGAATTGTCTAAACCGGCCCTTCTTAAGCAGCGTCTTATAGCTGCTCTTACCTTATTTGAAATGAAGAGCAGGATATGCGTCACCTTATTGTCACTAGAGTTATCGCTGGTGGGCCTGTGGTTTCCTCGACACCTATCTCGAGCTACAGTTTCGTAGTCATTAGAAATGGCTATTTGCCGTACCAAGTTCCGGTACTCCTCTTTCTGCTCTCTTCCCGTGCACGCGTTGGTTGCTGTTCGAAGCATACTTCTTACAAGCGCTCTTTTCGTATGAGAGGAGAGGTAATAAACCAGGATGTTCTTACTATTTGGCTTTCGATACCATTTCGTAATGTAGCCGTTTTCTGATAGGTTATAGGGTGCAAATTAACGCGCAGAAAACGGCTACATTACGAAATGGTATCGAAAGCCAAGTAGTAAAAACATCCTGGTTCATTACCTCTCCTCTCACACGAAAAGAGCGCTTGTAAGAAATATGCTTCGAACAGCAACCAACGTGTGCACGGGAAGAGAGCAGAGAGAGGGGTCCCGGAGCTTGGCACGGCAAATAGCCATTTTCAATGGCTACGAAACTGTAGCTCGAGATAGGTGTCGAGGAAACCACAGGCCCACCAACAATAACTCTAGCGACAATAAGGTCCCGTATATCCTGCCCTTTATTTCACATAAGATAAGAGCAGCTATAAGACGCTGCTTAAGAAGGGCCGGTTTAGACAAATCGGTAACAATGATTGAAATGCCACCGAGTACTCTTAGGAGCCGGCTAGTTCGTAACCGCCTGTACGACAAATACGACTATTGTAAATGAAATAATACTAATAATAATACTAATACTAATAATACTAATACTACTATAATAATAATACTACTATAATAATACTAATAATACTAATAATAATACTAATAATACTAATAAATACTAACCGTACCCGACTATGTGCAACGCAAAATTGCATCATTTGCCCCGATAGTAGAGATGGTGGCTGCGTGAGTGCGGGTACAGTCTATCTGATCTCTTGCAAGGCGTGCGGGTACGAATACGTTGAGAAAACTGGTAGACCACTCTGCGTTCGTATAAAATAACACCTAGTCGGCAAACGTAAACCAAATACTCCACTAGGCACGCAAAGGAGACAGGAACATAACGGAGAAGACTTTGAAGTACGTATCACGATCCCTCACACAGGAATCGAGAACAGAAACGCGCAAAACTCTAGGGACATTCTGGATTAATTCCAGAAATCCGAAAATGAACCGCAAGGAGGAATGCCTCATTATCACGCGTGATATTGGACAGTATATAAACCTGTTATTCTGATAGGAGGGGCACATTACGCTTCCATGTGAATTCTGTGCGGTTGGTCTTCACGCGACATACACAGTAGAAGACTCATAGAAAGCGGTGAGTGTGTAAACTCTGTGTTCAATATGATTGAAATTTTGGTTTAGCATTTTCTCTGTTTGGTTATGTAGGTGCTTGACCGTGCAGAATGCAGTCAACTTGACCTTTCTAGGCTCTGAAGAAGGCGAAATCCACCGAAACGTCAGCTTGTGTGTAAATAAAGAAATAAAATACCTCGTATTTGCTAAACAGAAGTAGAAGCAAATTCTTTCTGCTGAACTAGCTGTCAGAACTGGTGCATTTAACCGAGAATTGAACCCGGGTAGCTCGCATCACAAGATCTCCACTGTGGGACCAATAATACGGTTAGGCTAAATGTCTCCCGATAAGTCTATGAATCAATTGAACTTTTAATCCCTCAAAGTATTTCAGTCACCGTTCATCGAAAAATCAACTTGTTCCTCATGATGCAACTAAGTGTTTTAAAGGATGACAATCGTTCAAGAGTTCAATAATACACGACCTTTTTCCATCATTTGAGTACTTCAAAAGAATGTTACTAACCATTGTTCTCACCTTTACAGATAAAGCTCTGCATCTCTTTCACGTAAAAAATGACTCCTTTAACTCGCGCTGCAACAAATTCGCATGTATCATCCCGATCGAAGGCTGTTGAAGCAATCCGAGCGAAAACACCACGGCGCAAAGAAAATCGGCTTCATGTAGTACCTAAGCTATTTAGCAAATCAGATAAATTGACTTCATTTACTTTAGGTTTCCTCAGTTTCATAAATAAGAAATATTTCCTGCAACACTTAACATTTTCCTGTAACACTGGTACTACATCACTGAGGAAACCTCAGTTTGCATTTAATTCAAGTATGAAGTAAGTTTACTTCACCAATTTGAATATATCCTTCTACTTCTGTTCAGCAAGCACGAGGTGCTATTTTATTTCTTTATTTACGCACAAGCTGACGTTTCGGCGGATTTCGCCTTCCTCAGAGCCGCTTTCTATGAGTCTTCCAGTGAGTATGACGCGTGAAAACCGACCGCACAGAATTCACATGGAAGCGGTTGGTTTTTCACAATTCACAAGATTTATAGTCGTAAGGGATATTATACAGCGTTGACTGTGCGGAGGATACTATATCGAACTGCGATCTTTGACCTAAAATTTGTCAAGGCTATTAACAAAATCATGGCAAGTTTTGTTCTGGAAGTGGGACACGATAACATGCCAAGAACCATAGTGACGGCTCAGCAGTCTGTCGTCGTCAAGAAAAACCAAGCTTTTTATTTCGTGATGAGTTGTGATATTTGTCATACCAAGAGGCATTATATCTATAAACTAATAAAAGGATTGAACTTGGAAAGCAGCTAGCAGACAAAGACCGACTCCTCAACCAACGTGTCTGCCGCACCTATTTGGCCTGCAGTTTTCCGGCTGCCTCTCTATGACTGGATATCCATTCATGCTGTTGATTACGCACTAGCAATTAAATAGTTATATTCTTTTTTTTGTAATTTTCTCTCTATAGTTCAGTTCTCTACTAAGCACCTCTTCAAAGTAAAAGCACCGCCGGTTATTACGCCGAGCCATTTATGAGTGAAAATTCACTCACGCTGGAGATTATGTGCTAAAGAAATCCCCTTCCACTCAAGGAACTCCAGTGATGAGAACGTATTCAATTCATCAGATAGAAGTAACGGTCCCATTTTTCCATAGTTATGGATGGCCTGATCACGGAATCACTTCAGCAGAGCTGACTGGGCATTGCTTACCGACTTTGTCAAAACAAAAGAATAGTGACGTAGAAATTATTGTGGTAGACTGGAACAAATCATTGAAACCAAGCTGCTATAGCAACGTTCCTAATCAAGTAACCTCAGTTGCTTGAAATAAAATGTTTCATTTAATGAGAAAAGGAAACCGAAAAACTCTTTAAACTCAGGGAAGTTTCAGTGAAATAAATAGTGTTACGGGTGATTCGTATGATGAACCTGGGAGAATGTTTCCGTAATTCACTCTGATGTATTTGTCTCTGTCGTATCTCATATGCTCGTGCCACAGTCCGATCACGTGCAGCAGCTCGTGTTGAACGATTTCAGTTACAACGCATCTAAACAGTTGAAAGTCTCAGGAAAATATGTCAGCGAATGCCGAGAAACCATGTCACTCATTACCATTTGACTTGTCTTCTTCTTGAATTTCTTTTCATAGTATTTGTGCTCTGTGAATGCGAAGGCGATTTACGCTTTGGTTGAAGAACTTCACTTATCGTAAGTAGTACTGATGAAAAACCGTGGTAAGAGGTAGAAATGAGACGCTTGTCTTAGTTAGTAGGACAGCGGGTGAAAGTACTGGAAGGTTTAAAAGATATGGTAAGCTTTTTTGAGCGAAGAAGCCTCGCAATATTTCACAGATTTGACAATCTGGAGTAACGATAGTTAGCCGTAGCCAGACTATTGCGTATCTAGCTGTGAATTGTNAAGACCCACTTTCTCTTAATCTCAGCAACGATCAACAAGTTGATGTTTTCCTCTTTAACAGAGACGAGATGAATAATTTTCTATACGGCTGAGATGGCACGAGGCTGCCATGGGAAACTTTTACTGGTCGGCTAAGGTGTCGGGCACTCCTCCTTCATTATACCAATCACGTGTCAACTCAGTTATGCAGAAAAATTATTTGTTCTTTTTACCGAGGTTTAATAACATTCAGTTTTTTGGGCGCATGATTATTAGCATAAGAATTGTGGAAGTGGATGACGCTTCGGCAGTTTCGCATTCTTCAGAGCCGTCTTGCCCTTTAAAATCTTTCCAGTTGTTGATGGAGACCGGCCACACGAAGTCTTAGATGAGTAACCTGTGCTTGTCGATTATCGAAGCGTTGACTAGCAAGTCGATGGCCATACATATTACCTCGGATATCAATCCGGTTTTCTTATATCTTCGGAAAAGCTCTCTCCACGTTGAACTCAAAACATGTGTAAATGCTGTATATAGACATCTTGGAAAGAACTAACGTGCCATCTTCGCCTGCTTCAAGCATCAGTACACTTCGTCCTGTCAGACGACCCACACTGGTGTAACACCTGAAATCGAACAGCTGAGAATTTCTGCCTTGAGTAAATCATAGAACCGGCAACATTCTTCAGCTAATTGATTTCGTTTTTCGTCGAGAGCTTTTTCTTCACACCGTGCTATAAACTGACGATTATAACCGGTTTCGCAGTATTGGCAAAAATCAAGCTGTGCTCACTTTCATATGGGTTTCTTTAAATTTTACATAGCAGAGTCTCTTAGTAAACAGCGAAAAAAACTGCTAAGCGACATTTGAAGAATCTTTGTCCGGAGGTTATTAGGTCTACTGATGTAAAATGCTTTTGTTAGTGCTTTACTCTCATGATTTATGCAACTTTTCTCTATACCTCCTGCAATAACCAGTTTCTCTAAAGGATTTATTGCTGAGGATGTTGCTAACGCAGTAGTTAAGCTAAGAGCGGAAACAAATCTTCCACGCCACAGAGGCCGACAAACGGGTACCATATACTCGTCTGCAAAAGCAAAAGAATGCTCTAACTTGATGACTCCTAACACTGACTATTAACCTCGCTGCTTACCAATAATCCGATGTTTTTGATAGGCTCACACGGGTTTGTTACTTTATTTTTAATGCTCAAAAAGCAGTCATTTCTGCGAGCTTTCCCTTCTTCATAGTCTGGAAAGGTTATACTGACTAAAATTTAGTCAGCCAAGTACTTCCATAGCCCCAATAAAAAAATCACAAAGCTTAGCTTAGGAGCTGAAAAAGGCGTTAAGAAGAAGCTGTCTAAAGAATTCGAGCTAGTTCGTAACTATTTATACACTCATCTATTCACAACACAAAATTGCATAACATGTCCAAACGTTAAAGACGGTGATTGCATGAGATTTCGACCGGTGTACTTAATCTCTTCTAAAGCGTGTGGGAACGAATCCCTTTGCGAAACGGGTAAACCTCTCCGTGTCTCTATAAAAGAACACCCAACAGGTGAACTTAAAGTTAAATCAAATACTGTGCTTGGCACAAAGAAGGCACAGAGGCACAGCGGAGAGGATTTCGAACTTAGAAGTCGCAATCCTTTCACGGCATCTAAAACTCTGGCTTCCTAAACCCTCGAGGTATTTCGGATAAGTTTCATGAATCCACAAACGGACCGCAGGGAGGAACGCTTCGTAATCACGCGTGATTTCCCACGGTAATTCGAAGTTATATTTTAATGTGAGAGAGGCACATTACCCGTTTTTGTGAACCGTTTCCGATTGTCTCTGCATGGATCACTTAGTGGAACAGTCACCGAAAGCGGTGAGTGTGTGAAGGAGCTATTTTGTCCTCAATGCGATTGAAATCCAAATGTTGTGATATTTCATTGGAGTTATGAAGGTGTTTGGCGGACTGGATTACAGTAAAGTTAATCTTTCTTAGCTTTGGAAAAGGCTAATTCTATGGAATTGTTGGATTTTTTGTGAACAAAGAATAGTGTAACACCCTCGTGTGCGCTTATCACCAAACCAGCGATTTACTGACTTAATACATCCGCAAGCTTTCGTGGATGATTCCACAGCTATATACGCGTCCAATCTCCTCTACCGTGTTTTACAACGTCGGCTGCATCGCACACTTTCAAGAAATTGGTCAACATTAGATCTCTTTATACCTTCATATTTTATTGCTTTTTGGGTCACTAGAAATTGCTACCCCTAGTATTGGCGTGCAACCTAACCAGCCGCCGGTTTAACACCGCACCGGACCAACCAAGCCTCTCATTCCTCCGGTTTTGGTTCCATACTTGCATGTGGCAAACTCAGTCTTTTTAATTCACATGGGAGCGCGGCAACATGAGTACCTAAGGGCTACAAGAAATGACCTGATAATTGTCTAACGTCATTCATGAAAAAGACGAGTACCATCAAACAGCAGCACAAGAAGACCTTTGTTGAATGTGGGTGCAAAGAAAAGAATCAAATTCAGGAAGTGGTGTGATCACCATAGTCTGGTAGACGTGATGCAGAATCATCTAATAAATATGTGGTGTTTTTTTTGAAATACTGCTACCTACAAAATGATGGTTAGGATCGAATTACTCTTTCGTAAACAAAGGCACTCACCCTTCGCCCACCGCATTCTGAATGTCGACGTAATCCGCTTCAGTGCTTCTCTGCCGAAAGCGAATACAAGTGTTTCTTTCAATTCGTTTCATCCCTTCTTTTATTGTATTGAGTTCGGTGGTATCTTAAAATATAAATAAACTTTATCAACTTGTCACTCGATCCGTAAGCGTAGGCGATTCGTTCATGAAAATTTTCCAGAACATTTAAACAAGTTTACTGAAAGTAACGTGCATAGTTGCAATTGCTGGTCGTGCAACTTGAAATACATAGAGAATATACATCTGTAATTAAATCGAATATAACAATAAAAATGTAACATAATAATAATAATCGAATTTGAATCGATTATACGTAGATCCAGGAGAATATACATCGACAGCGAAACATAGATGGGCCGGTCACATAATGAGAAGAGCCGACTGGAGATGGACGAAAAGGACAGTAGAGTGGACTCCAAGAGAATTCTAACGTTTTCTTGGACGACAACCTACACATTGGGCGGACATGTTCGTAAACAAAGTCAATCAGCTGTATCCGCAGCTGCAGTTGTTTCACAGATCATGGTATGAGAATGAGTCTCGCAAGCGCTACCATGCTCAACAAGACCACCACCATGGACTACGATTGCGAGAGAAAGGAACGAATGGCATATGTGCGAGGGGTCCGCACAGGTCGTGAAGACGTACCGTACAAGTATACAAGTTAGTAAGGAAGTAACGTCGTCTTAAAAGATTTAAAAATATTTAAAAGTTTTTGACAGCTAAAGTTTAAAGCCTTCGTGTTTGGTACGAAGCAAATGTATTCTCTGTTGGTATTTCCTTAAGTGCTATCAATGAATGAACTACGATGTTCTATCAGCCTCGAGATATTTCGAGTCTTTCGGAATCACCTCTATGGAAAGCAGCAAGTAATTTCTATATGTATTCTTTCTTTGATAAGACTTACACACGGTTGATAAATAATGCCTATTACGGGCTCGTTTCGACGCTTTTGTCTTTATCAGAGCCGATGATCTGAGTCGATGATTCGGCTCTGATGAAGACGGAACTGCCGAAACGTTAGTTGAAAATAAACTTTATTTATCAACTTCGTGTAAGCTCATCAAAGAAAGGATGCATATTGATTAGTCATACGGAGGTTTAAGGAAAGTTTATCTTGTAATATTATTACGCTCACTAATTCCTTACATCGTTTAAAATAAAGCACGTGAGCCGTTCAAAAATTCGTCATAATTACATTCATGATATTTTAAACTACTTCTGATTTATCCTTTTCCCACTCATAGCTCTAATAGTATGGAAAAACTGGGAGACTCAGAAAATGGTGAAAGATTCTATTATTTCTAGAGACCGTTCCATATACCATATTCTCCCGTGATTATGTACGGCATCACGGTGTTTCCGTTCGAATCCCTCACATTCCATTTACGTTGAGAGTCGCTGAAGATTGCGTTGTGCAATTTTGCGTTATTGATTGATCTTAAACAAATGATTGAATATGGAAGCGGTGAACTATTTTTAAAAAAACAATATTTAGGCATTGTGAATAATGTGGTTTCCGAGAATTATACGTAATTTCTCTATAACTCGTGCAATTGAGGACCAAAGGACACTCATAGAAGAGATTTTACTCTATTAAATATCTTAAGAGTAAATATAGGGTCTATGAAATTTTATTGCATTAACAAATTGGCTAGAAATAAAGTGTTCGAGAGGTCTATATCAAAGTTAGGTTTGCCCAATTTTTCCATGGAAGCGCGGTTTCCATCCACGACACATTGGAGAACACCAACATGTTCCATTCTACGAAATCCCATTTGTTAATTTGGTTTTGGCGCTTGTAAATAGCCTTGAGCATTCGCCATGAATGACTGGCGACTGGGTTAGATTCGGAGAGCAGCTGACACCACGCGCCAGCAATTTTTTGACAATTTTGGGATATCCATTAATATATTCATCGGTGGGGTGCACGTTAGTTCGATCGCGCACCTCGGACTTACAAAGACTTCCATCCGTCTGGGGTCGGTAACTTGGTACCAGACTAATCTCGGACGATAGCAGTGCTTATTCGATGCATCCATAGACCACTACAAGTGTAGGTCTCACATGAATTCAGCTACTCTAACGATGCTTAATGAAGTCGAATGAATGGAGCACTCTTAAAGGGTTAAGCAACGGCGAGATCTTTTCCCTTGTTTCCTTTATCCTTCTCGGCTTTGTCCTTTATGCGTATCTATTTTTTAAATTTATTTTATTTCATCCGTCTCACGTCTACTGTGCGGATTCCAGCACTTCCCACATTCGATCCCTTTCCTCGCATCCATTGTCCACGGCGATCTTCCAACTTTTACGTGTGGCTTCGATTGCTTCTTGATGATTTCTAGTTCATATTGAATGCTGTAGAATGGCGGTAGAGCAATTTTCCCTGAAGTTCTGAGATAGCCGAGCTGAGGTGTTCTCAATTGGACTGCAGAGAGTGCTGTTTTCCCAGACAAATCCGGTACCAATTTCCCGACTCCGGAGAGATGAGAGACTCGGTTGGCCCGAGCGGAATTGAACTAATACCGTGCTTGTGATGACGGACGTCACTACCACTGTGCTATCCGCTTCCTTATATGTATATATGTACCCATGTAATTTTATTTTATGCGTTGTTTTGTCTTATAAATAGTTCAGATTGAGAGCGAGCCAAGTGTGAACTCACCTAGTTGCTCTGTGAAGTTGTAGAATGTCACCTTTCCCACCATTGAAGATGTCGATTACTTTTCCCTGAGAAAGTTACTAGAGGAGTTTTGTGTGGAATACTTTCAAAAAAACACTATTTCCGTTCTATCTCAGAACACATCATCCGAGCTGGTTTTTGTTCTGTGCACTTGTGCTTATATATATATAAGCACAAGTGCACA